>OX345651.1:842925-1442925 GCA_947044365.1 Petrosia ficiformis
CAACAAAACATAACACATTAAATAATTGTACAAATACATCATTAATAGACATTAATGGTATGTAGGTGAACACAACCAATATCAGGTTACACCATAATTATTCTGATTATTGTAAGGCAGTAGTTTCCCTGAGAATCCCAAAAAAATTAAATGTTTATAAAACACAATCATGAGTTCATGCACCTCCTTCCTGTACATACATTGGCATCAGTCTGTATTTAGAAATGTACACTTAGGCATGCATACATACAAGTATCTATACCAGCTTATACACAGACAAGCCAATTTCCTATGTATATCTTTCATCTCCCTCCAATGGATCTCAGTAATCATCAAATAATAATTATTTTTTTAGTAAACAGCTATATATTATTTAAACTTTATAGACTTCAAAGATCTAACAAGGCTCCTATCAGCCAAAACATAAACAAACAACTTACCTTCAAATATATTATGTACATGTATATGTGTATAAATCAGACAGGTCTGGACCGTCTGGTGAACTTAGTACTTAACAACACAAGCGACTTTTTAAAGATATTAGTGTAATGGATATCACAGACTTACAATCAAATGAATTAATAACCAGAAGAATTTTCAATATCGATTGACTAATCGATTAATCATTGCAGACGTACTAAATGCTGTTTTGGTAACAAATTTTGAGTTTTAGTTAAAATGAAAACCCTTTTAGTAAGCCTAAAATTTAATTACACATTCATGTACTTGTACATATACATAGTACTATGTAATGCTAAAACAGTATACTAATGTATACATAGTACTATGTAATGCTAAACAGTATACTAATGTATACATAGTACTATGTAATGCTAAACAGTATACTAATGTATACATAGTACTATGTAATGCTAAAACAGTATACTAATGTATACATAGTACTATGTAATGCTAAACAGTATACTAATGTACACATAGTACTATGTAATGCTAAACAGTATACTAATGTACACATAGTACTATGTAATGCTAAACAGTATACTAATGTACACATAGTACTATGTAATGCTAAACAGTATACTAATGTACACATAGTACTATGTAATGCTAAACAGTATACTAATGTACACATAGTACTATGTAATGCTAAAACAGTATACTAATGTATACATAGTACTATGTAATGCTAAACAGTATACTAATGTACACATAGTACTATGTAATGCTAAAACAGTATACTAATGTATACATAGTACTATGTAATGCTAAACAGTATACTAATGTACACATAGTACTATGTAATGCTAAAACAGTATACTAATGTATACATAGTACTATGTAATGCTAAAACAGTATACTAATGTATACATAGTACTATGTAATGCTAAACAGTATACTAATGTACACATAGTACTATGTAATGCTAAAACAGTATACTAATGTATACATAGTACTATGTAATGCTAAACAGTATACTAATGTACACATAGTACTATGTAATGCTAAAACAGTATACTAATGTAAACATAGTACTATGTAATGCTAAACAGTATACTAATGTACACATAGTACTATGTAATGCTAAAACAGTATACTAATGTATACATAGTACTATGTAATGCTAAACAGTATACTAATGTACACATAGTACTATGTAATGCTAAAACAGTATACTAATGTATACATAGTACTATGTAATGCTAAACAGTATACTAATGTACACATAGTACTATGTAATGCTAAAACAGTATACTAATGTAAACATAGTAATGTATATATATATATAGTGCTACATAGATATTACAAGTATATGTACATGTATATAATGTTATAATTAAACATTATATACATGTATATACATGTATATACATGTATATACATGTATATACGTGTATATACTCACCTATAGTGTACTTTGATGATTCTACTGTACGATTGATTTGACCCAGTAGATTATGTTTGATAAGACGCTGTAGATAGATATATAGATAGATTAACAATCAGATACATAATTATATTTAGTGCATATCATATGACATTGAGCCAATCACATTTTCCTATACTAGTCACCTGATCGGCATAGTGCACATTAATGTTGTTTTGGTATGACAATCATGACCACTTTAAGTTATAGTTAGTTAACTAAAAGTCAAAATGCTTTACTAAAAGTGGGTTTTAGTTATAGTTATAGTTAACTAAAACAACACTAGTACTACATGTATTTAATTATTACATGTAAAGACACCCGTGAAAATGTGATTGAAAGCAATAGAAACATTCTTTACAGCATGGAGGTGTAGGAAATGAAGGGGGACATGTAGATGAATGAAGAATGCCCCCTGTGTCCCCATGGTTACTACACTTACATGTAATGATAATATTGTGATCATACTGTATGTATATTTGTTCTGACTTGTTCATTAGTTGTAATCATTCCAGCTTTCTGTAATTTGCATTTTTTCATGTAATGTTATTTAGAGTACACATGTATATAGTGGTTATGATTTTGCAATCACACTTTGCTTCCTGAAGAGTAATTCATGTTGTTTATCATCGTGATACTATCATATATCACGAATACTAATAGTTATAACCACTATCGATTGTGATGGTGATGATACCATTATTGCTTAGCTAACTACATTTAGTGTCCACACATTCATTCACCAGGATGTTTGGTTTTAACCTCCACATGGAGGGTCATCAGCTCATTGCTACATGCCTCTATATATTATAGAAAGGCATTCCAAAAATTCATCATCGATACTAATCTAAATTAAGTGAGTGCCTGATTCCTCAGCAGGCTGCCCTTTTATATCCTCTCACCTACAGAGCTATTGTGGGTTTTGAAATGAGTGTTATGAATATAATTATCCTAAGTACAACATCCTGTCATCTTCATTTTTATGGCTCCTGCCATTAATCAATACCACCAATATGAACTTTGTGGAAGGATTAAGTCAAAAGTCAAAAGTCAAAGTCAAAAGTCAAAAGTCAAAACTGCCTCTTTAAATGAGGCATTCCAAAAATTCAATCCAATTAGTTTATTCTCACAATATTGCTCTACCTACCAGCTGTCTTTTTATATTCTCTATACCTGCAGACCTATTGTGGGTTTTGTGTTGAGTGCTTATATAATGATATTCATAACTACAAGTTACGGACAGCCTTGGTGATGATTACTAGGGCTTTTTGTACCAATGTGTAAGAACAGCAAACCAACATTCAGTCATCATCTAGATATGTACCAATAATACATACCAATCCAATATTGACTACATGCTTTCTTTGACTACTCTCCCCAATAACAGTGTTACACGATTTCCTCCCTTCCTACAAAGACAAATAACTCTTGGAAGAGGCATGCATATCTAAAGCCACTTACCAGTGTTAATCAATAATGACTGCAGGATCAGAAGAGCAGGCATATCTAAAGCATGTAACCACTAACTAGTGTTAATCATTAATAAATGTAGGGGTCAGGAGAGCGGGCATATCTAAAGCCACTAACTAGTATTAATCATTAATAAATGTAGGGTCAGAAGAGCGGGCATATATAAAGCAGGTAACCACTAACTAGTGTTAATCATTAATTAATGACTGCACAGTTAGATCTAAAGCCACTAACTAGTGTTAATCATTAATGACAGCAGTGTCAGCCCCTAACTTGAGGCTTTCCAAAAATTTTATTATAGGCAAGACATCTTATTCTTACATCTTCTATTCAATTGGCAAAGTCTAAAATCTACAGGGTGTGCTTTTATATCCTCTATACCTACACACCTGTTGTGGGTTTTGTGTTGGGTGTTGTGAATATAATTATCATAAGTATGACTTCCTATACATTAACCACACGTATGTGGTGTGTAAGTCTGATTGAGCTTGCTAACCATAAACTGTATTCATAGCTCTAGTTTATCTAATGTGACTTAATTATAATTCAGATCAGAGTTTTTGGCTCAACAATGGTTAGTGTGCGCCATTGGAAATGTATCTTGAGCCAATTAACAAAGAGTTAAAGCTGTTAGTGACAATATAATCATAATTAACTGTGCCACTGGCCCAAAGAGAGAACTGTGAAGTGCCAAATAAGAAGCTCTTTCGGCCAATGGTGTGCCTATAAGCTTATCAAAAACACTGCTTCAGATTTTAAAAAATTGATATTACAGGCAACTAAAATATACTAAATGTTTTAACAGCAAGTATTTGTCCTAATGTCAGTCTATCTATACCTATACATTTATATATTGTTATTAGGAAGCAGCCACAATGGCTTAGAAAATGAGCAGCCACAACGGCTTAGAAAATAAGCAGCCACCATAGCTTAGAAAATGACATCCACAATGGCTTAGAAAATGAGCAGCCACAATGGCTTAGAAAATGAGCAGCCACAATGGCAGCTACCATGGCTTAGAAAATGAGCAGCCACAATGGCTTAGAAAATGAGCAGCCACAATGGCTTAGAAAATGAGCAGCCACAACGGCTTAGAAAATGAGCAGCCCACAATGGCTTAGAAAATAAGCAGCCACCATAGCTTAGAAAATGAGCAGCCACAATGGCTTAGAAAATGAGCAGCCACAATGGCTTAGAAAATGAGCAGCCACAACGGCTTAGAAAATGAGCAGCCACAATGGCTTAGAAAATGAACAGCTACCATGGCTTAGAAAATGTGCAGTCACAATGGCTTAGAAAATTCGAAGTAAAAATGGAACACTGAATGCCCAGTCTTGAGAACCGGAATGGTGGGTTAAAGATCTTTGATGGCTAGCCAACTCTCCCCACTCATCAAGTGTCCACATAATAATAATGTTACACACAACATGTAGTATCATACATATATTATAGTATACCTCTACTATTTTTTCTTTACACTGTTGCAACTCAAAGAATTTTTCTTTATCAGTTGATATTAGTAGCAGACAGGCTGGTGAGTTATCAGGAAGGTATGATACATATGCGTGAAGATATCCTGTGTCATTAAACTTTGGTAGACATATTGGTGTCCAACTTTCAGCTGAACGGAAACTTGTTGAAGCATCCACAAGATTAAAAATTAAGTGTATATCTACAAAAAGTGCAGTGATGAATATATACATGTATAGTATACACAGACACACAGACAGGTAGAGATAGATAAATAGATATATAGATAGATAGATAAATAGATAGATAGATGAGTACATAGATAGATAGATAGACAAATAGAAAAATTGATAGACACATGTAGCTAGATATATAGAGAGATAGATAGACAGACAGAGAAATAGATAGATAGATAGTCTTACCCATGGGATGTAGGTTATAGTCTTTAGGTTTGATGTAAGTAATCATTTGATTGTTAGCAATGAGAAGAGCAAACAAAATTTCCTGAAATATTTGAGAAGACGATAAAGATATTATACACAAGAAAAATAGTGGTCTTAAATAGTGTTGCACTTAAACTAGGTTTTGCCTATACTTCAGATACCAGATATTATATGCAACTAAAATTCTATACCTGTACCTGTACTCATACCTGTACCTATATCTATACCTATACCTGTACCTATACCCATACCTATACCTATACCTATACCTGTACCTATACATATGCCTATACCTATACCTGTACCTATATCTATACCTATACCTGTACTCATACCTGTACCTATATCTATACCTATACCTGTACCTATACCCATACCTATACCTATACCTATACCTGTACCTATACATATGCCTATACCTATACCTGTACTCATACCTGTACCTATACCCATACCTATACCTATACCCATACCTATACCTATACCTGTACCTGTACCTATACCTATACCTATACCTGTACCTATACCTATACCTATACCCATACATGTACCTATACCTACACCTATACTTGTGCTCACTCATTTTTGCATCTACTTTTTTGCACTGCTCTAGCCATTTCTATTGGAAAATGAAACTCACAAGCTACAAGAAAAGATGGAAATAGCTCAAAAAAAAAGATTCCAAGTAAATCTTTTCCTACACTAAAATAGTAATATCACGTTTTTACAGATCTTGATCCGTAAAGCATCTGTATCTGCCATACCTATACCTATACCTTATGTATAGGCACCTATACATTTACCCATACAAGTATAGGTACAACACTAGTAGTCTAAGACTATTATTAGACAATAGACCGCTTCCAGTTATAGATATTATACTAGTGATGTGCGATACATATCGATATATCGAAATATCGATATTTTCACTGAATATCGTGATACAATATTAGCTTTTGGGTGTATCGATACACTGGAATGGACAGTTTAGCAAACATGGTTTTTATAATTTGTCTAATTTAATACCTAAAAAGTAATTATAAAAACCTAGTGCGCATAAATTTCATTGATTTCTTTTACTATTTCATGACAAATACATCCAAATAGGACATTTATTTACATTTTATAAGTGTTTCAATAATATTTCAAATATCGTGATACTGTATCGTATTGTGATATTTTTGGCAGCGATACGCAATACTGTTATTTAGTTGTATCGCACATCCCTATATTATACCAACCGTAACATCACATTTGGTTTGAATAACAATTTGTGTTGCACCTATACAGCAATTTGCCTACATGCCTATATGCAGATCTAACCCGATATTGTCTAAATAGTTGTATTTATCTAGTTTACTACTGTTCACACATAGTAGTGTTAATTATTCTATTGTTCGTGTGCTATACATTCAGCCCAAAGTACATTGTACATGTAGTTACATCCCATTGTGTACATGTTGTAGTTATATGAATATCATTATTTAAACACTCAACACAAAACCCATCAGTGTCATATTGTCTCCTGTATTGTGTACATGTTGTACTTATGAATATCATTATATAAACACTCAACACAAAACCCACAATAGGTCTGTAGGTATAGAGGATATAAAAGGTCAAGATTTATCAGTTAAGAGATATACTCCAGTGACAGATTGTTCTGTGACGATTTTTTTCAACAGATTGGAATTTTTGGATTGCCCTAAATTAAAAGGGCTTACCTATTAATGAATAATGATCTACAAGACTAGGACAAATAACAACTCATTGCAAAATGACAGAATTTAATTATGTCGTACATTCAAACAAATTACAAAACGAATAAAATATTTGGAGCAATTATTTCAGTAACTCACTTTGCTTCTGCATTGTAACATCGCTGTTGTGATAGCTTGTCTTAGGGACACATTCATTGCCACACAACGTATCTACAGAGTGACATCATGAGCATTACAAATGTACATTAGTGATGTTATAGTTTGACAAAAATGGCTGCTTTAAGTTATAGTATGTATAGATCCATGTACATAGATCTATACATGTACATGTATAAATCCATGTACATAGATCTATACATGTACATGTACATGCATAGATCTATGTAAATAGATCTGTACATGTCCATGTACATGTATAGATCAATGTACATAGATCTACACATGTACATGTCCATGTACACACAGGACCAGTTTCTTAGTCACTAAAAGTTCTCATACATGTACATATATCATTTATCATTTTACAAATCCCACAGTATATTGAGGAACAGAATTCTACATTTAAACCTACATGTACCTTTTAGGCTATGACTTAATTATTTAATTAATTGATACCTTACCCCAGAGAAGAGATATGATGGATCTTCATCACTTAACTTGAGAATATTATCTATGAATTTTTCTGATCCTAAAATAATTAATGGATGAATGGACTAATGGATGACTGGACTAATGGATGGATGAATGGACTAATTGTTGAAAGGACTAATGAATGATTGGACTAATGGATGAATAAACTAACTAATAGATGAATGACTATATAATGAACAAATGAATGAATGGACTACTGTTTGAGTAGACTAATGGATAAATGGACTAAAGGTTGAATAGACGGATGGACCAATGGACAAATGAATGAATGGACTACTGTATGAGTAGACTAATGGATAAATGGACTAAAGGTTGAATAGACGGATGGACCAATGGACTAATAAATGAATGGACTAAAGGATGAATGGACTAAACTACTCATGAAATGGATGAGTGGTCATACCTTGTAAGAGATGTCTAAGATCAACACTAGCATTAGAATCAAATATTTGTTGTAGCTGTGTGTTTGTCAAAACACTTAATATTTGATAATATGTGAAATGTAACTGTAATATTAACTAGAGAGAAAGAGAGAGAGAGAGAGAGAGAGAGAGAGAGAGAGAGAGAGGGGGGGGGGGAGGTTGTGGTATGTGATGTACATGTAAATAGAAGTGATTAGACATAATACCGTATAGTGGGAAATTTTCACTGGGTGCAATTTTTCATGTTTTTCACAAGCAAGTTCAAATTCGTGAAATTAGGCACCCTGCTAATAACCACGCCTTCTAATTATCTGGCATATTCACGTGATCAGCGTGTGAAGTTAAAATAGTTTCACGAGTTCAAGCAAAGTGAGCATGGCTCTTTATCGTTACTTTGAGCCAGTTAGTAACTTACCAAATCCTAAAGGTCCATTATCACTAAGAGATACTGGCATTAAAGAGGCGAATGAAGCTGTTCGAGCTGTTGCAAACGTGAAAATTAAAATCGTGAAATTTTATTCTGAAGTGGAATACTGTTTTTTCGTGAAATTTTGGACCCGTGAAAATTTCCCGCTATACGGTATATGTACATGAATAAATGTCATTATGTACATTGTAGATAGATACTATTGTTTACCTAGATACATATTCATAGAGTAATACACTGTATGTGTATATACATGTACATTGCATACTTATACCTGACTACATTGTATGTATATATACATTACATACATTGTATGATATATACCTGACTTTCTGATTGTTGTGAACGTGAGACAGCAACAAACACAAGAGGATTCTTACACAAGAACACAATCTTGTGAGAGCGAGCATATACACACCTGTAATAAGAATAATGTACATGTACAGTTCATGTACAGCTGTATATATAGAATGTACATGTATAGTACGTGTACATGTATATAAGCATATACACACCTGTAATAATGTACATGTACAGTTCATACAATAATGTATAATTATAGGTATATATGTATTAGTACATGTACATATTTGATGTGGCACACACAAACAGACATCATAAATGTCCTTCAACAATCTTTCTATGCACGCCTCTGTCTGTCTGTTTGTTCTCTCTACACAATGTACCATTCTATCTATCCATTGATCATATCTGTCAGCCATTCATGTATTTATCAATATACCTATTCATAGCTTATGATGTCATCTCATTCTAACCTTAAATTATCTTTATCATCTTGCACAAGTGAGACTAAAGCCTGCATAATACCGTACATAGTAACTAGTTTATCTTCTTTACCATATCTACTATAAACAGGTTTACCAGATAGACTGAATATAAATATGTGTTTACGATGACCTGCCCATGATGGTGACTGGACATCTATTAGGAGATGAAGAGAATTCATATAGTCTGTAGACTCAGTCAAATACATGTACATAAATTATTAATAGATGCAACTATCCCGAACAGCATTACATATAAAGGTCATCATGAATATGAATGGATGTTACATCCATTCATATTCTTGATGACCTTTATACTTTATAGATTGTACTATATAGATTGTACTATAGTATATAGTATAGATTATAGTATATAGATTATAGTATATAGATTATAGTATAGATTAGATTATAGTATAGATTATAGTATATAGTTTAATATCATAACATTATATTGTAACTCAATAATGAAATAATGGATTGAAATTTGGCATAAACAAAAAATAACAGGATATATGAACATGTTGTGGACAAAAAAGTAAAATTATAAACACTTCTCTGAGGTCATGGTGAACATGAATGAGCTTTAATTTAATTAATGTCAGATTAAAGTGTAAAAGAGGAGAAGGAGGAGGAGGAGGAGGAAGGGGAGGAGATGTTTTAAATTACCTTCATCTTCATATTCTCTTTCATCTAATGATATACTATCCAGTCTCATTCGTCTAGCAACTGAAAATACATGTAAAAGTACATGTGAATAAATACCTTGACACATGTACATATACAGGTACAGGTAAATGTATATGGTAGATATATACACAATTAGCTAAACAGATGTACATGTAGACAGATAGACAACAGATAAATAGTTACATGTACATACATGTAGATAGGTAAATATTTACACATATGTACATGTACAAGTACATACATACATATGACACATGTACACACACAGGCACATTCACACACACACACACAAACACATATACATGTATTATACCTGCAATGGTCTCTTCATCTACTTTTGGAATAAGATCAGGAGCAGATGCACTTGTGTCTGGAGAAGGTGTGAGCTTTTCAGTATCAATTCCATCATCCTGTGCTTGTAGCTGACCAGGTAGAACAGATATTAACATATCAGTCGGGAGGGATGTGTCGGGAGGTATTGGAGAATAGGAAGGGTTTGGAGTGGAGATTGTTGGGATGTGGTCCTCATCTGTTGTCAGCTGAAAGTAGAATATTACGTTTATATAATTATAAATTTATAATTATAAACTATCATAATTATAATTATTATCAGAGTTTTTGATAAGCTCATATGGCGCACCATTGGCCCAAAGAGATTCTTATTTGGCACTACACAGTTGTCTCTTTGGGCCAGATGGTGCAGTTAATTATGATTATAATTATTATCACTAACAGCATTAAGTCTATTAATTGGCTCAAGATGTATACACACACTAACCATTATTGATCCAATTTGGCCCATGTTTGAAAACGTATCAAAAACTATTTATTTTGTACATTAATTTTAAAGTAATCCTCAATTGCCAATATTTATACCAACTCGTACATAATACATTAGTACATATCATGTGACATTGAGCCAATCATATTTTCATATTCTAGTCACCTGATACTACCATTCATTATAATATTATCCAAGACTAATTTTGCAGGAGTAACAGTTACAATATAATTCTCACATAACTATATATTACACTGATTAACTAACATGTGCTATATCTTCCACGAAAGCATCATCAATTAATTCATTATCATCTTGTTTCCGGTCTAATTTCTTCCTCCGTCGACTTATACGAGGTGAAGGGCGTCTTATATCGTTCTAAATGAGATTTAATAAGAAATCTGAAATATCGAAGGAGACTGTCTGTTTCTCCATCTGTATTCTAGAGCTGGGAACGGGCTGAGATTCTGAAATCGATTAAAATCAGTGGAAGTAATTAGGCCAATGAAGTCAATTAATAAAGGAAACTCCTCCCATTTGATGATCAAATAGGCTTCCTGTCACTTCCATATTGTACATTATTTACTGTCGCATGCTTGAAAAGTATGTCTTTTGGAATAATTAGCATAATCGATATCACAGACTTATAATCAATAATTAGAAACATTTTCAATATCGATTGATTAATCGTCCCAGCCCTAACTGTACTCATTTAATAGTCTCTCCCAAACACTCGTCCAATTGTCAAAGCCTCTCGGTTTGTTCATCCATCCGTTCATATATCATACCAATAGGCGTTGCCTAAATTCCAATGTAACGAAACTCCTCCCTTCATCTTCATCTTGAAGTGATGGCACTTCAATATTCTCAAACTCATCGCTCTCATCTTCTAGGAGCAACAAGTCGTGACTAGAAGGGGCAACAATAATAAACCACAATATCCCTCAAAATGTGTTCCAAGGTATAACACACACTCCTTCTCACCTAGGTTGCTCTTCTTCGTCTTCATCTTCATTTTGCAACACAGTTTCACTTTTGTTATCAACCTCCTTCTCCGCCATATTCTGAATTTCTGATAACCACACCTACACATATTATTGTATATTCCCGTACACTTAACCACCATATTTAGGAAGTTAGGATACTTTTGTATACTTACAGCACTTGGAATAATCGGAGATGGATTTTGAGCAATGGAAAGGACTACATACTCTGCAACTGGAGAGAATACCAGAAATATATTGGGAAGCCTTGTTCACTAAATTATGCACAGAAGTATGTATAATTATTTTGATTCAAATACAGTAATGGTCTCAGTCTGATACTCAATCCTCTTGCATGTAGGTCTGGGTATGGGACTTTGGTGTTAATTAAATTAAGTGATTAAGGTTAATTAGTTCATTAAATGTAATTTCATGACAATTCCATTACAAAGTTATGAAGCATCTCCAAACTGAAATTTGTATGCTTAACGTCATATTGACGCAAAGGGGGTGGGGGGGTCGGGGGTGTTGTGTGCATGTCGCTAAACATTGAAAAGGAAAGAAGCACATGTTAGTATCATAGAAACGCTGGAGTATTCATTCATGACGTTAAGAGGAGGGGGGTGTCACCGTGACGTTAAGTGTACAAGCTTCAGTTTGGAAATGCTCCCTCAATGTAGGACAATTCCAGAAGTACCACAGGCAGTATATACCAGGGATAAATATTTTACTGTCTGAATAGTCTCACCAGCCAGACCCATCCATTTATGCTCTACAAGTGCTTATAGAGCTGAAATGAGAGGTTCTGGCTGGTGAGACTAATAAAAGACTACCGCCTACTATTAGTTATTATGACAATAAGAGGTTGGTAGGAATGTCATACAATTATGGAATTGTCCTACCTTACCTTAAAAGATAGCAGTGGTGATGCCTCCTTGCTAATGTACATCCACATGGAGGTTGATTCTATGTGTTGTGGATGAAATTAAATTAATAATCATTGTCTTAATTCTGACACATGAGAAACATAGATATATTACATTAGCTGTTTCTCTGTCCAATAATTTTGTCATTAATAGTAAACTAAATGTCCCCGCCCCCTAATGCAGGAAAAATACACCATAAAAAAGGTGGCGGGGACCTTTAAGTACTGTCATATCTGGTGGTCACATTTTGATGTAAATCTTCATTTCATTGTTAGTACATGTACATACTACATGTACATTGAGTACATTATGTACATACTACATGTACATTGAGTACATTCAGTACATTGTAACTCTAGATATCTCTCTTATAGACATTCGATGCTGGAGATCATTTTATCATGACTCCTTCATCTCAAGGATGGCGAGTGAGGGTTTGTAGAGAAGAAGGTCTGAAAGCTGATGACAGCAACAGGTGAATGTGGTAAATATTATAATTTTGATTAGAACTGCAAGTAGAAGAATCATAGTTAACCTCACAGCAAGGTTAATTATTTTTCGACAGTAATGACCTAGTGGGTTACTTCTATCTCATCTATATAATTGTCCTTGTAACATACATCACGGTTCAAAGGTCAAGCTACACGGTAGAAACCATGGCGACAAATTGAAACCACGCCCACATATTTGCAAGTGGAGAATTTGAGAAAGGAAGAGAAGAGTTAGAGAACTAAGAAGATAAGAATAAAAATGGATGTATGCCGTTAATTTTCAGAGAAGATGATAAGGAAAAAAGGAAGAGAAGAGTTAGAGAACTTTAAATATATCACTACTATCATCAATGTTAGAAACCCACTGGATTCAGTCATGCAACTGGAAAGATAAAATAATGAATAAAGAGGCTATATAGAACAATAGCAAATATATTATATTAGTTTGGCGTAGCTCATAGAATTTCTGCAGGCGTTCGCTAGTGATGTGAGATTTATAGACAAATTCACAACTTGGCTGATCAAATATTGTGTTCTGCTGGACACTTTCAAAACCTATTTCAAGCACTGAATACTGTAGTTAATTAAATATTCATATTGGTATCCTGTAACTTTAAACAATATCTGAAATTCATTTAGAGGTGTTCTCAAAACAATTTTTCTCATTCTCCTCTTATCTTACAAGGAATATCAGTAAATGGATCCTTAATTTTACATTCTTCTTCATATCTTCCTCAGATGAAGAGTGGTCGTTTAATTACCCAAATCCTGATAAATACATGTGTATTATAGCATCCAACCAAAAAGGATACAATGACTCACAGCGATTGACTATGATGCAAATGTAAACACATTTCTTGCAGCTTCTAGTGTAGTAGAGAAATATTAGCAAGTCCTTGTTCTTGCCACTAAGAATATACGGAAGTTCATAGGTGTCCAGTTCTTGAGAAACAGCGCTTACAGACCATACATAGACACACACACACCAATCTTTTTTCAATCAATTACAGTAACCCTCCTGAGGGGGAAAGTCAACAGATGAGTATATAGGCAAATCAGTTGTAAGCATGACCTTATATGGGTGCAAACAGGAAACCACTTAAGTAAACCCACAATAAGGCTGCTACTGGGAGAGTATAAAAGGGTGAGAATCAGTCATACATCAGTACCTTTACCAAAACCGTTAGCATAAACACGTAGTTGAATTTTTGGGCACCTTGTTGAGAGGTGACTTATCTCCTAATTACTCTTAGCTCATTATAAATTCATAGTTATTTTTAGTGTCTTTGTGTACTACTATGGGTGTGGTTCAGTGTTTTTGATAAGCTTATATGGCGCACCATTGGCCCAAAAAGCTTCTTATTTGGCACTGCACAGTTCTCTCTTTGGGCCAGTGGCGCAGTTAATTATGGTTATATTGTCATTAACAGCATTAACTCTTTGTTAATTGGCTCAAGATGTATTCTCAATGGCGCACACACTAACCATTTTTGAGCCAATTTGGCCCAAGCTTCAAAACCTATCAAAAACTCTGGTGTGGTTCAATCAGCGGAGAAAAAGAGCTTGGTTACACTTGGCTTTTTAATTTTGGGGGTGTCTGTGAACTATTGTATCTTAGTTTCAGTTTAGCTGGTATGATCGAGTTTTGATCTTCGTTTTTGTACAGCTCCTCGGATATCCTGATCTTGTTCAAAACCAGCAGATATCTTGGCCGTGTTATTGTGTACTACAAACTGACACACCAATTAGTGATCACATGTTGTTTAGCATGTTAATTTGTGCATGTGCAAATAGTTGAATCCAAACTACTCTAATTACAAACCTACAACAGTTCTGCAGGCATAAAGGGGGAGGTCTAGCTAGTCAAGTCATATATATAGCTCTTGTATAAACAGGATGTAAACTACAAACACACGATAATTCTGTATAAACGGGGTGGCTGTTGTATAAACAGTATGTATGTACACAATCTACCATACTTAACTGTACTGTAGTGTACTGTGAGTCTGTGAGATACTTTGTTCTTATTTTTTTAAGTGAGAGCTAATTAATTGATTGGTTGACGAATTGATTTGATTGGTTGATGAATTGATTTGATTGGTTGACGAATTGATTTGATTGGTTGATGAATTGATTTGATTGGTTGATGAATTGATTTGATTGGTTGTTTGAGTTCATAATTTTAGGAAAAAAATCATGACTACTATACTGTAACAGAGCAACTTTATGATTTAATTTGAAATGGCTGCACTTGGTGTAGTGATTCTAAGAACTGACTCTAATGACACAAATGATACACAAATACATGCAAACCCTCCCACCCAAATCCCTATGTAAACATTAAAGGAGATGGTGATATTGTAAACATTTTTTTCACGTATAGTGTGTTTCTTGTTGATCACTCATGGACATATCTACCTGATAAGTGTTATGAGCAGCTCTCTACTATACCTGGATTAGTTCATCGAATGGCAAATTTAATGGATCTTATTGAAAGACCAACCACACCCCCTGTTGAATCACATGACCAGTCACACCCTCGTCGGTCAGAGAGTTCTGAAATTAATGGGATAGAAGGGAGTGACGATGAAGAATATGAGGACGAGGAGGAGGAGGAAGGTAAAATATAATTATAGTGTATATGAAATTTATATTAGTGTATAAAAACAAATATCACTATAATGTATTGTACTATGAGAAAGAATGCAACATACTCACATTCCTGCTTTGAAAAAAAATGCTTACTTAATGTTATATATGTTCTGGAATATTTCTGGAATATCAATTAACACTGACATGTATATCACATGACATATACTTGTAACAGTACTGACTATCTATGAATTCATTAATTAAAGAGGTGAATAAGAATAATCATCTTTGTCACCTCTTTCAACCTCCACTGGGGATTGTTTGCACACAAACAATTCCCAGTAGAGGTTGACGATATTGGCAAAAGTTGTCTGAAGTGTAAACGCAAATAATGAATTATAATATATGCATGATCTACTACTATTATGTATAATACCAAAAAACACTAACTCAAAATTCAAATTATTATAGTATTTTTGTCATGAAATGTATTAATTAAAGGTTTTTAGCTAAAAACACCATCATGTTCACTTTATCGGGTTTGAGGCACGTCCTCTTTGATGAAACAATATTCCCAGATGTGCTAAAAGCTCGTTCAGATGGAGAACTGGTAGCACAGGAAGAAAGGTATTTTCTAGCCAATGGACTTAGTATTGGGAAAGATTTATGGTACGATTTCCACCATTCAAGTGGGTGAGATTAAGAGTCTAGAAGCGGATACTGAAGGTATTTATCTATCTCACTACGAACCATTTGGTCAACAGTAAGTGATGATGAGTCCTGTGTTTTTTTTTAACAAACTGCCAAGCTTTACTTTCTTAGGTGGGGGAGGAGTAGCACTCTGTGTATTTTCTGCTTGGGAAGTAGTAGGTAGAGATTCCTTCAACTTGCTTGCTATTGCTTTTCCCTCGTCAAAGATGCATCGTTCAATTTCATCTTTGTATACTTCATCCATGTACTCCTTCTTAAATCTGGGGTCCAGAAAAGATGCAATATTGAGCAGACTGATAGTATTTGGATCACTATACTTGTCTTGTTGGTAGTCCTTCGCTTTCTGCTTTATGTCTTTTGTCAGTTGAGTGTCTTCTTCTCTTTGCAAGAGAGATTCGGTATAGATGTGGTTAAGCAGAGGTATTATAGCAGATACTGTCACATAGTTTTCATCTGACAGGATATCAGTGAAATCATAAACTGGACCTAAACCACTTTTTAGTGATTCAAGTACTTGAATGTCTTGCCATGAAGGGATAAGGTGGACAGACTTGCGATCGTTACTCAGGACTTGACGAAGCGCACATTCCTGTTCTAAGATTCGATCCACCATTTTAAATTTTGACCCCCATCTAGTAGGACAATCCTAAAGAATATATATATATTATATATGTATATATAATTATTAATTGTTTTAGTAATAACTTACAGTAATTAGGCTATGCTTTGGGAGTTTTAATTCTTCCTGAACCTCAGCAAGCTCTCTCTTCTTCTTCCAACTGTGAGCAAAACATACAACCAACTTCTTACAAACACCAACAGCCCTAGAAATATGATGATCACCTTTAACTGAATTTGTCACTGCTAAGTGCAGATTGTGGCCAAAACAAGACAAGCGTTTCCAGCCTAGAATATCCATTGCTGCGATTACATTAGTACCATTGTCTGTTGTTATTGAGACTAAATTACATTGAGGTAGTTTCCATTGTTGCAATGCCTCACTAAGAGCTTCAGCTATATTCTCTCCAGTGTGATCTTGTGGCATGAACATTGTTTGAAGACATAATGACCTCTGTGTCCACTCTTCATCGATGTAGTGAATAGTAAGACTGAGGTAGGGCTCCATTGTATGGCTACTCCATAAGTCTGTAGTGGCTGAAAAGAATTCTACCTTACAAAGCTCAGCAAGTACTGTATCCCGAACACGAGAGTAGAGTTTTGGGATAGCTGTTTGAGAAAAGTATTTACGGTGTGGTAAGTCATAGCGGGAATCAAGTACTTCTATCATTCGTCTAAAACCATCCTTTTCTACAATGTGCATTGGCAACATATCTTTTGCTAAGCAAACTGTGACTGCATCAGTTACAGATTGCCATCTTTTACTTGACCTTGGGTACTTACTTACATCAGCAATAGTGACTTGTTTAGAACCAGAACTCTTCTCTCTTGATGATTTACCAGTGGTCTTGGCTTCCTGGACAATAGCAAACTCTTTAGGGTGGTGAAAACGTAGGTGAGAAAAAAGATTTGAAGTATTCCCACCTTTGATGTATATGCTTTTACTGACTCCTTTTTCGAAACACAAACGACACTTCGGATTATCAGGATTCTCTGGCTGCCCATTTACTCCAGGTTCACATCCAAAATACCTCCAAACAATCGATTTCGTGTTGCTTTTAGCGACGAGCTCCATCGTTGCTTTCCTAAACAAACGAGCACACGTGTTAGGCGGAGTTAATGTTAAATGATGCCCACGCACTTCCGCTCGATATACCGTAATACGGTATATCGTTACGGAATTTTACCAACGATACGAGTAACGATATATTGTGTTATTGCGATAAATACCGAAATATCGATATATCGCCCAGCTCTAATTCCCAGCAAGAAATTCTTATCAAGATCTTACATTAGATCTTATAGTAAGATCCGATATAAGATCTTATGTAAGGTATGTGGCTAAAAGGTATCAAAATCTTAAATACGATCTGATCAGAGATATTTAAGATATTTAAGATCTTAATCAGATTTTATTAAGATCTTAAGTAAGATTGCTTTAAATCTGGATTATATAATTATCATGAATAAAAAATTCAGAGAATATAAATTACAGTTATTTGGCTACATTAATTGTTTTTATTCCTGGACTTGATTTTCAAGTTTGTTTGTTATCTTTTTTTGCTGGTCGAGAAACTTTTGATTTATTTTTGCTCTAATGGTATCTCTGTTTCTATCAGCAGTTCCTTTCCCCCACTTTCTGTCTATCGAACCTGTGTGCATAAGGAAACAATTTTAAATCATTTGATATTAATTTTTTTTGTATACCTTCAATGAGAGTGATTTTTTCTTGAGGCAGAGGTTTCTTTTTTGATTTCTTTGTTGCTGTATTCTGCCATTTCCTCCGCACTGCATATTACATCCACTAATGACAATGCGTATTTAAATACATCTTTTCCTTGTAAACATAGAAGATTGACTCCATTCTGAATAGAAAGCTATAATATAAACATGCATGTGTACCTCTAAACTACTCACATAAATGAAGTCTTCACTTCATCGTGATTGTCCACCTCTGACGGAGGAGACTCTTCCTTTTCAACAATTGTTGGACTCTGAATAGATAACCAAAGGAAAAGAATTAAACACAGTGAAGTTGGTGCATCTAATGAAATAAAATATGATGGAGAGGGATTTACCATTTTTTGATTCTGAGCTTGATTATGAACTAGATGTCTCAGCATTGCATACACTTTCTCAAGTCTAGCAGAATTCTGATTCTGTTGTTTCATTAACTCAGTCATGGACTCCTTGAGGGAGGTGATATCTTGTTGCATACATTGTAGTGCTTGCTGTAAAAGATGTTGAATATCAGCTACCATGGCCACAAGATATGTGTAAACTTACACTTTCATTATTATCACATGAGGTGAAGTTAAAATCTCCATCATCATTTAATAATGGATGATCTACAAGTATGGGGTCTTCCTTCTAGGTGAAGTAGATAATTCATGATTACACCCTTCGTAAATGAATTTTGTAGTTATACATACCTCCTTGTTCTTAGAATGCTTGAATTTCTTAATCTTAACATCATCATCTTCACTGTCTTCATTGGACTTTTTCTTTGCTTTTCCTCTATCACTTTGTTCCCTTCTTTTGCTGATTTCAATCCGGTCATCGTCACTGTCATCACTATCCTCTTCATATCTTCTTTTTTCTACAATTCCACTCCTTTTACTTCCTTTGTGTAGTGTAAGGTCTTCTTTGTTAACTGAAATGCATAAATAGTGATAGTGATGATGATAATATGATCACTGATGCCAAATTTGACTGTTATAATCTTTCATGCTTACCTGCTTTTTGTAAGATTTTGACTGTAAAAGGTTTGTCTCTTGGTGTCCACACAGCAGAGACTCCTGGTACTAAGTCATCGTCAAAAGGCAATCCATCTATGGTTTCTAATTTCTTCGAGTTCACCATGTACTCTTTGTTATTTGATAGGCATAGTACAGTACACCAAACTATATACAAAATATTAAATATAGACATGCATTAGTATATATATATAATTTATATATATATATGTATGTACAAACCTTCTTGATTAGCAACATTTTCTGAGACATAGTTATGGAGTTTAAAAGGAGGTTTTCTGATTCTCTTGGACATATTAGCAATTTAAAATTGTAGAAGCAACACTAAGCACAGAGTTAGTAGAGATCAAATGAAAAATGACACCTATAGCACTATAGAGCATGCTCAGAAACAAAATTCCTTTAAGTGTTAATTAACATTCCTGTGAATGACACCTTCATTCTAGCTGTTAAACCATGAAGAGAGGTTCATACAAGTTGTACAATAAAGATACTACATTGCCTTTACCAAAAATGACAGCATGGAGAAGAAGGAAGGAAGCTGAGGAAAACATTCTAGCAACATACAAGAATAGTATTGATGAAGAAGGTATAGATCATTATTGCTATCAGCTTGTAAACAAAGCATTATCCAAAATACATACATGCATGCATGCATGCATGTGTTTAAATGATATTGTGATGCAAAACTAAATTGATTTAGATTGCATTGGGACGGAATCAGATAATGAAATACTAGAAGAAATGATTGTGAAACGTAGAAGAATTAACTATCCTACAGTCCAGAACCAACACTCAGAACAACTGTCACCATCATCACCACTACCTAAAGAGCAATCACCATTGCAGTCTCCATCATCGCCATTCCCAAGACCATCACAGTCACCTATTTCACTGTCATCACCATTGGAGTCACCTTTTTCACCATTGTCGCCATCATCACCTTTGTCAAGAGAACCATCACCATTATTGCTATTGTCACTATTATCAAGAGAACCATCACCATTGTCGCCATCATCACCATTATCAATAGAACCATCACCATTGTCGCCATCATCACCATTATCAATAGAACCATCACCATTGTCGCCATCATCACCATTATCAAGAGAACCATCACCATTGTTGCTATCGTCACCATTATCAAGAGAACCATCACCATTGTCGCCATCATCACCATTATCAATAGAACCATCACCATTATCAAGAGAACCATCACCATTGTCACCATTATTACTAGAACCATCACCATTGGAGTCACCTTTTTCACCAGTCACACCTCCATGGGTCAGAAAGTTCCGAAATTAATGGGATAGATGGGAGTGAGGATGAAGAAGACGAGGAAGACGAGGAGGAGGAAGGTCAAATATAATTATAGTGTATCTGAAATATATATTAGTGTATAAAAACAAATATCACTATATATAATGTATTATACAATGAGATAGTCTTATCAATAGTACTAGTGCTATCTACTCTTACACTAGCTATATATACTAGTGTAGGGTTGTTTCATAAAGTAAAAGAATGAAAACAAATATTTAATATAACCTGATTTTCAAGAAAGAGACACTTTCCTACAAAATAATTTTGATCAAATGGTTCCATTGTATACAGGAAGTCAATATTTATAAAGAGCTATTATTAACCTTAGTAGATAACTATGAATACAAAATGGAAAGATAAGTGTAGCAAATCCCAACGGTGTAGCAAATATCAGCAAAAATCAAATCTCTTCTAACAAAGTTTCAACACAAAATAAATGACATGACAAAATTATGATTACATCATACAATGTACATGTACATCCAGCTCTCAGATTTGCTTGGTTTGATTTTTATTTTTTTGTTTGGCACCTCTTTATCATCTCTTTAATGAATTCATAGATGTAGTTTTCCCATATAAGGTAAATAAACCGAACAAAATCAGCATAAATAACAAAATACTGCATGTAATATCACATGTTGGCAAACTAAGAGAAGTGTATTATACAAGAGAAATTACAAATATAAACCACTTGTTTTTGCATTATTGATAATCATATTTTTCCTATTACTATTGTAGAGTTTTTATTAGTTTCTTGTTCAGCTTCACATATATATGATATAGTAACATCCAACATCTCATCAGGTTGGGTAGTTTCTTGAATATCAATATAACACTTATTCATATATTGAAGATATTTATTATCTGGTGTCTGGTAAACAAGTTCTCCTGTTTGATTAGTATCTTCAACAGGTAGAGGAGTACTTGGTTTGGTATTGTTGTATTCCTGTTGTGTAGCCATTAAATATATTAACAGTAGAAAGAGTACTACTGGTATAATAATGAAGATAGTCAGTTCCATTTTCAACAGTATTATAACTAATGAGGAGAAATACTATAAAGAAATTAAAGACAATATTGACACAAATACAAGCTTACTTTTTTCATTCAGCTGTAGTATGGGCTCAAAGTGCAATATGGTTCCTAGTTTAGTTTATTTATATAGTATCTGAAAATGATATTCATACAAATTGGTATTTACTATGAATATCAATATGACATAATTACATGATGTTATCAGAGATGGAGAAAGAAAGAAAGAAAGAAAGAAAGAAAGAAAGACACCTGAGGCAAATGGAAAAATGAAAAATGAGAGTTGCCTCAGGTGGGATTCGAACCCACGACACTCTGTATTCCAGACAGATGCTCTACCAACTGAGCTACCAAAGGCAGCTCAGCCACAGGGTAGTTAATGCTTGAGTTACCTGGCGACCTATTATAATTTACGTGGATCTTACCTGGCGACCTATTATAATTTACGCATTGTGGAATTCTAATCAAAGATAATTATTTCATTAACTGGGCGTGGCCGCAATGGCTGTGTAAAAAGCACTGAGATCGAGTAAGTGTGCTGAGGCGGATACTTTCTGGCCATTATTCAAGGTATGTTAGATATTGAATGCATAGATAATGATGTTGTTAGCAATGAGTTCAGTTTGTGGAAATAACAATGGTAAACACGCAACGTTATGACGCAAAACAAAAGCTGCTTGGACCTCAAAAATACATATTTTTGACTATAACTTCGAAGATAATTGTCGAATCCTTCCACAAATTGAACCCCAAATAGGACACTGATATAGCATTACATGTTACAAGTTACAAGCCCAAACGTAGAGAGGAAAGTACCCGCCTTTTGCTGAATTTCTTGCTCGCATATGCGTAAAAATGTCTATATTTTACATTAAAACAACAGACAAAGCATTTCATAATATATATGTTCGTGTAGAGTGAAAACCATTCTATCCACTCTATGTTGTCTCTTCCTCAATAGAGCTGTAAAAGTAAAGTTACAACTGTTTAAAAATGTTGCATTATTTAGGTGAAAATTACTGTACTCAAGTATTAATGACCCTGTGGCTGGCAGGGTCCGAATCAAACATCTCATACGCCAGTGAGAACAGGCTAACTTAATACTAGGCAGTACATGTCACTATTGGTCACATATGCATGATCAGGACTATTCCATCCCCCATTCCACTCCAGTGGTTGCAGACCACCATTACCTCTCTGTCTCAGAAATACAATGTTCTTAAAGAAAAATATACTTGTTTCACTTCTATGATTATATCTGTGTTGTATGTTTTTTTATATATTAGACTGTCTTACTTACAAACTAGTCCTGTCATTAGTCCTGTCTGATTTATAATGTTTAGTATAGTCAACATGTCTATTCAGCTGATATACACATGTAAATGCCAGTTCTGATTTGATTAGTTCATTAAATCTCTAAGTTAGCATGCTCTATAATTATTATGATATTAATCACAGTTAATCCAGACACTCCACATACAAGCAGAGAAGAGGAGGAAGAAAGCAGACCTCCCTCTCCACCTAGTGAAGATATGATATTACAAGTGATAAATACCATGTGGAGATTCAATGACTCGTATTCTGTTTCTAATGTGGTATGTATAATAAGTGTTCTGTATGTACACCATGTATGTCCTCATTCCTATACCATTCCTCATTCTCATTCCATTAATGAATACCATGTGGAGATTTAATGACTCATATTTCGTTTCTAATGTGGTACATAAGTGTTCGATATGTGTGTCCTCATTCCCATTCCATTCTGCAGTATATATATATATATACTGCAGATGGGAGTGGCTATGGTAAATACCTATTGCTTTGTTATAGCTCTAAGAATAAATTATGATAATGTATGATGTATTAGCTAATAGTATCATTTTAAAAATGTTTATTGCTTCATATAATGTAATTAATATCAGATCTGATAGTTACTGATTAAGTAACTCCTCCTCGTCCTCCTCTTCTGGAGACATTGTATGATATGTGTAGAAGAGAAGGTATCAAATACTATCAATAAGACAAGCAATATTTATCATTTCAGTATCACCCATCACTAATCCTAAGTGTGAATGAATATTGGGATACTTGTAATACTCATAATGTACATTATAAAATAATCATCTCTTTATAATTGGCCTTTGAACAAGACCTCCAAAAATTTTGTTCTCTCATGCTTGCATTTCATAATAGTGATAATAATTTATGTACATTATACACTTGTACACACATACCACTTGTATACATTGTGTGCATGTACAATCCTCAATCCCATTCTTCATTCTCATATATGTACATGTACGTGTCCTCATTCCCATTCTTTCATCCTCAATCCCATTCAGCTAATTTCCATTCATATTTGTCCATGTCCTCATTCCCATTCTAGCCTGTACCTGTATGGTATATATTAGAAGAATTTGGTTCTCGAATTCCACACTCACCAGACCCTACTGTTGCTATGGTACCATTCTTCCACATACTCACTCAATTATCATATTCAATTCTTTGGCCTCTTAGAGATTTGAACTTTGGAGGTAATGACACTGTTGGTCATGTGTACATTTCTATACTTACATGTAGATCACGTAATACTGGTCAGTACAACACAAGTACTATACTGTACTATATTTTAATCTTCTCTCCTAATTCTTATCGGACCCTGAACAGGCTATAGCCTTGGTGCTCCTTTTTTTTACTAGAAAAATGATTGAGTTACAGTAGATATCCTTGCTAGGTGTATGAAGTGGTTTTGATTAATAATATTATCTGTTAGAATTGTGAGTATATACTGTAGTTGTACTAAACTGTACTGTTCTGTATTGTGTTGTACTATACTGTACTGTACTATATACTATACTGTACTATACTCTACTGTACCATACTCTACTCTACTATACTGTACTGTACTATACTGTACTGTACTGTGCTGTACTATACTGTACTATACTCAGTATACTGTACTGAATTTGTACTGTATGGAGCTGATCTGGTGCATCATTTGGTGATTGTTAGGTTTTCATAGTGAGACAATTTATAATTACATGTACATGTGCATACAATTAAGTACTTCTTTTATTCTATCCTGTCATTTCTTTCTCATTCTTTCATCATCCCTCTTAGATGATTTAAGTCGTAATCGTGTTCCCACTTCTGCTGACACAGACCTCGAAAAAGCTTGTTATTCCCTTCCATGGTCACCGTCTGAATATCTATCTCTCTCTGATCCATTATGGGCTGAGCTTGAATCAATATCCCCTCCTCCTATGCCAGAAAGATGTGGAGAACAATTACCAGATAATATTCCAATGGCTCCACCCACTCCAGCATTACCTTATAAGGTATATTGCGATATAGTACAATGCATGTACATGTATGTATAAACAACAAGTATGATAAGATATACATACTTGCTATATAAATATACTATTATTATTATTATTATTATTATTATATGGACACTGGATGAGTGGGGAGAGTTGGCTAGCCATCAAAGATGTTTAACCCACCATTCCCGGTTCTCAAGACTGGGCATTCAGTGTTTCGTTTTTACTTCAAATTTTCTAAGCTGCTCATTTTCTAAGCCACTGTGGCTGCTCATTTTCTAAGCCATCTAAGCCATGGTGGCTGATTGTTATTTTTTAAAGCCATTGTGGCTGCTTGTTTGTTGTGTTTATTAATTGTTTCTACGCCTATTGCTAGCATGCTAGCCACATGAATTTTCATGTAGTTAATGAGAAATACTACTATGTAGTATATTGTTACTATGTATAACTGTAACTAAGAAACAGACATACAATTATTATAACTAAAAGTGGTCATTATTATCATACTATAGCAACACTAGAGTGTGTAATCCATTGATGACCTAGTATGAAGCATCGAACCACTATTGTTAGTTATACGCCATTATTATTCTTGTGCTGACATCATAGTGATGCTCTCTATTCCTGTCTGTCTGTCTGTGTCTCACTCAGGTATACAGTGATGTAGATCTAGTCAGGAAGAATTTAAATCATGATAAATTCAAACTTGTTAGTAGTATACAAGAAGCTGATATTTTATGGATGTTTGGACACTTTAAAGATTTCAGGTATTTTATAACTTGTTATGTCCAGTTCATTATTCTGTGGTTTTGTATAGGAAACTACAAACCTGTTTTTCTTCTTCTTTTCCTCCTTCTCCTCTTCCTCCTCCTTCTCCTCTTCCTTCTCCTCTTCCTCCTCCTCCTCTTCCTCCGCCTCTTCTTCCTTCTCCTAATTTTCAGTCCAGTCAGTTTTTTTTCCTCCTCTAGCTCTCTCACACCTAATCAATTCATTAATCAGTTCCCATCAGAGAATGTCATTACATGTAAAGATCTGATGGCATCAGTTGCTCGGAGAGCAACAAGTGGATCCCCTGACAGTACCCCTAAGTGGCTACCAGAGACCTTCAACCTTTTCTATGAGTTACCAAGATTTGTTCACAAATTTAAAAGTCTTGAATCAAAGTCAGTATATTATTAGTATATTGTTAGTATATTATATAATCATTGCTAAGATTTGTGTACAAATATAAGCGTTGAATCAAAGTCAGTATACTATTAGTATATTATTAGTACGTATACTGCTATTGTTAGTTTATGCATGTGTGTTTCGTTTTTTTCATGCAGTTGTCATGACAACACATGGATAATTAAGCCATGGAATTTAGGGCGTGGCATGGATATTCACATAACGCGTAATTTAATTCAGGTTATTCGATTATCTCAAGCCAGTCCAAAAGTGAGTTTAAGACATTGGTTGGGTTTTAATTTATTATAATTATATAATTATTAAGTCACATGACATGTCACACGATGATGAATGCATCACAATCTCTAAATTTAATGGGTTACCTACAAAATTAATATCTTTATTTACATTTCATATCGGGCTGGGCAACTATTCATGCAAACGACCATTTTACTAGGATGTATATACACATGTAATACATACAGTATACATGTATATCAATAAAATGTCACCATACAGTAACAGTAATTAATTAGTTCTACTGTCAGTATAGTACAGTAATTACTGTCTCACTACTGTGGTGTTGAATTGACAAGTATACCAATTACTGTCAAAACTACTGTTGAACTACTGTAGTGTGGAAATGAAACTACTGAGTAATTACTGTACTGTATGGTGATATTTCAAGTTACTACTACCTCATAGAGGCTCACATTAAGGATACCTCACATCATCACATGAATAAATAAAGCAAAAATCATCTAAGCTAATTGTCAAATCGCCCAAGCCTCAATTTCATGTATTATAAATATTAATACCATCATCAGAAATAATCGCAATTTTTTGATATTCTTTAGGTGGCTTGTAAGTATATAACAGATCCTGTCTTGTTTCATAGAGAAGAAATAGGACAAGTGAAGATGGATATAAGATACATGGTGTTACTAGTATCTGTGAATCCATTGGTTCTCTATGTGTACAATGTATTCTGGCTGAGATTTGCTAACAAGTATGTGTCATCATGAAACACACATGTACACGTATATGTGTACATACGTACATGTACATACGACACGTGGTGTGGAAACAGCCAGTCATGCAGGACATTATCCAATAAATCTAGTGAATGTCCGGTAAATTGAAACTTGAAAACTGAACTGTATACAAAGTATATGGGGGGCAGGACAAGAATGATGAAAGTAGGCCAGCAGTTGGGTCAATGTTTACACACCACAGCATAAAATGTACACACACACACTCACATTAAGCTTGGGCAATTGTTTCCCCATATTCATGGTGTGGAAGCATTGAGCTAACTACCAGACATTATGACCTATTTTCATCACTCTTGTCCTGCTCCCCGTATACTTTGTATACAGTCAATTTACCAGACATTCACTAGATTAATCTCCTGCATGACTGGCTGTTTTCATACCACCACTCATATTACATTTACTTACATGTATGTTTCAATCAATCACCACACACAATACATCACATATATACATATTTTATTTGTATTAGGCCCTTTTCTATGGATGGTTTCCATGACTACGAGAAACATTTCACAGTAATGAATTATCGTGAGGAGGCAGAACTCAAACATATCGAGTCACATGACTTCATCCCTTTATTTAATGAACAGTATCCGTTATATCCATGGGATGGTATCCAGGAGAATATTTTTCAGATGTTACGAGAATTTTTTGTGGCATCTTGTTCTGAACCATCACCAGCTGGTATCTGTCACTTCCCACAGGTTAATGAATGATTAGTATATATCATGTGACATTGAGCCAATCACGTTTTCATGTAGTAGTCACCTGATTGCATGATGAAATCTACTTAATGCAGTTTAATTAACTGATTTAAAAGGGTTTTAGTTAACTAACTAAAAGTCCCCATTATTGGCTAATTTTCATTTTAGTTAGTTATAGTTGTTGCAGTAGACTTGTAATTTAGTTATAGTTTAGTTAACTAAAAGTCAAAATGCCTTACTAAAAAGGTGTTATAGTTATAGTTATAGTTAACTAAACCAACATATACTAGTAACAGATCTCAGTATCACTAAAAGGAATGTTTAATAAATTATTATTAATTATTTTCTAGTCTAGAGCTATATATGCTGTTGATTTGATGTTAGAATGGACTGGTCCTGATGAAGGATGTGGTATGTATTTATATGCTATAGTAATTATAATTATTATAATATTCTTGTTCGTATATGGCCATAGCTCTCCTTTATTAACAATATTCTAGGATAATATTATTTAACTAAAAATTAGTTTAGACTTAATGATATTCATGAGTCACTTTAACAGCTTCTGTGTTGTAACTCTCTGGATGTGTGTTTATTAATTTGTATTTGTTAGAGACAATTATGTGAATAACAACATAAACGACAGACAGTAGTCTATATGTACATTACAACAATGCATATGTATAATGCAATATACATATATATATATATATATATGTATATATATATATATATATATATATATATATATATATATGTATATACAGTATAAAAACAGTGAACAGTGATGATATAAAACCATTTAGGGCCTGAATGACTGAATCGTCCAGTTTAACCAACTTATTGGTTAAACCTGGAGCTGTCAACAACATGTCATTATATTACACATGCGCATTTTACCTTCATCACTCATGTCGTAGCTGAAGGTATTCGTTTGAAGAAGCAGACAGTCTAATATTAAAACTACTATGATAAAAGTCTTTTTGTGAATTGTAAAATTAAAGTTTCTTGTAAGATATGATGTGAATTATTAATCAATCAGTCAGTTAGTTGCTTAAGCCACGTGTCTAGAGTCAATCAGAGAAAACCCCTAGTTGTTCGAGCCCTATAACCATTCGTTCTCTCTTATTAATTAATTGTATCATCCTTGCATTTGTAGGTTGTCAATCCATACAACCAAAACTATTAGAAGTCAATTTCAGTCCTGATTGCGTGAGAGCATGTCGGTATCATGATTTTTATAATCACATGTTTGAATGTTTGTTTCTGCCTGACTCACACCATAGTGATGACTTACCTGTAACTAGATTATTATGAGATTACTATACATCTATTAAATTTGTAAATTATCATGAATTTTATTTTCTGAAATTAAATGAATGTGTGGACCCCCTTGCAAAGCGTATACCATATATTTCATGTTGCCTGAAATTAATACACTGCAAAAACAAAATAGTTAAGTGCCTAATTTATTGGTTAATACAGTTTAACAATTAATTGATTTATTTCTGAAAGATGTAACTGATGTTGTAAAAAGTGTACCAATAATGTCATTGATTGTGATCATAGCATCATTAATTGCTTTTATAATACTCATAATTATTGAGAAAATGCTCCTTATCACAGAAACCAAAAGGTATACAGAATATCTATCTAAAGGGGGTTACCAGTGGCCTGCTGGTTAAAGTGCTGGTCTGCAATCGAAAGGTTGCAGGTTCAAGCCCCACTAGTACAGGCTTTTTCGCCTATGAGTGTACTCAGCTCTTCCCTTAAAAATGAGGAGGTGTTCATCACCGCATCCTTCAGAGGGGATGTAAAGCGGTTGGTCCCGGGTAGGTGGTTAATATTAGCAACTTGTGCTATTCAAACTTCCACATTTGGTCAAAACACTTGTAGAAAAAAATATACATGTAAATAAAACAAATAAAAATAACAAATATTGAATTGGTATTGGTTATCGGTACATATCTAAAATAATTATTTTATTAAAATATCTTATTGGTACTCATTATTCAGAATACATATATCTAATGCTATAGCTACTTTATACTAATTATATTCAATTATTTGAAGCACTATAAACTTAATGTGCTCTCTACATGCCAACAATTTAGTATAATTAAGTCTACTACTAAAGTATATGTAATTGTATCTGGCCATCAAAAGGGTTCGGAAACCTGCAAAAACATAATTTACCAATACTTGGTGCACATTATGTTGTAGTAACATCATGCATGTAACCACAACATCCTTTATGACAATCGACAAACTAATCCTTCCAACTGTATATACTAACCAATAAAATGGTTATTTTAAAGATTTAGTGCAGGTCATGTGCTTTATGATGTCAGCTCTGTTGTCTTCTCTTTGCCCACATAGTTTAGGAGCTACTCCACCAACTCATTAATTGTAGTTGGAAGTTAGAAGGTATTGGGGATAGAGTAGTTATGCATGATATTGTTTGGTGGTACTTCTGCTTGACAACATGTTTGGTATGCAAACATGTAGAAAAAAATATTTTGTAGAAAATAGTTCACTTGTACATAATACCCAATGTCATGTGTGCAAAAAATTTTGTAAAACTTTCATTCATAAAAAAATTATTGTATTATAAGACAAATAAAAAATACTTCAAATATTTCAAATACTAAAATCTAATGAAACAGATAATTAAAATTGTCTAACATTATTAATTTTCATGGTTTCTTGTTGAAGTAGATGTTGCCACGTAGCGTGTTCACCATCTCTGACATCTGTGGTTTTTTTCCACCACAATGCTTGTTCAATTCAGGATTAGTTGCTATTTTTTGATTTACAGCAAGCAGCATGTCAGAGAAACTTTGTTTATCTGCGTGCTGTTCAAAGGTTTCACATAATGCCTGAATATAAAAAGATCCTGATATCTGTTTACGATATGCGGCACTGTCTTGAATCGTACTGTTTCCAAAGAAAAAATCTGCACCTCGAGGTAGTGGCTTAGTTACGATATCATTAGCTCCTTTGTCATCACTTTGTATTTTCTCACGACAAGCCTCTATGAAGAAGAGCTTAGGTTTACCGTCTAGTGCACCACATTTGTCTGGATAGAGTGTCTCAGCTAACTCATGAACAGTGACATATTTACCATCCACACCTTCAATCCCTTCATCTGTACCGTGAGATAAGATACAGCAAACGAAACTATCATGTGAATCATGAATATCTTTCCTTATTTCCTCAAGGGCTGTCTTCATCTCAGCGGCTTTCAAGTTTCTTCTCAATTTAACATGATAGTCTAGATTTCCAAACACTTCTTGCAATCTGTCGGCATCTGCGTCAGATCCATTGCGTGTTTCTTTACCAGTAGGATCATTAATCCACTTAACGTTATTAATAATGAGAGCCAGACCATGAGGTTTTGAAGACATGGGATAAGCGAATAAGTCATCCTAAAGTTAATAATAATAAATGTTACTTACAATGCTTGATTAACAGCTGATTACACTTGAATTACCTTTTTGGTACAATCTGGCTGTTGATTTACTACAGTAAGAGTGGTATAAGAGTTAGTACATGTAGATACGTTATGACATTACTAACCTTGAGATTGTGATAGTGCTGTGTGTTGTTTTTGATGACTATGAGCTGGAAAAAATAATAAATAATAGAATGTGACCATGATTGAGACAATAGGTCATCCGGAAAAGAAACACATTTAACAATCACCATTATCTACTTTGTAGAGGTAGCTAAATCTAGGAAGAGCAAGGTAAATGAAGGGGTTTCCAGACGTTTCAAATATTACTGCTTCTTGAGCAGGAGAGCTTAGGCACTGACCAATTCTGATGCTTGCATAGTTTATTCATCTCTTCTTGCTTTCTTTGCTGTGACAGGTGTCTGCAGAAACTCTCACGTTGCTGATCGGGAAACCACTTGTCTGGAAACCACACCCCTCATTCCTTGTCTCATTATGTTTTCATTGCGATAATCAACACTAACTTTGATCTGTTCCAGAAGAGGGTACAGATAATTTCCTATATTCAGGTAGGTGTCCTTTATCTATAGAAGTAAGATATATACTTATAAATAATATACAGTTTTTTTTTAGCCCACACCCTCAGTCAGAGGATCTATTCAAAACAGCTAACATTTGTCTGTCAGCATCAGGAAAATTAGATTGCTTTAGATTACAGGAAATTACTCATTGCAAATCTTCTTAGAAGCTCGTAATAATACACTGTGTAAAGTTTTAACTTTTAATTGGCTATAGGAGTATTTTATTTCCTCAATGCTGATTTGCTTTGTAATATTTACAAGTACTAGTTTCATTTGATCTTGATCTATATTGACTAGTAGATGTGAAAAAAAAACCCAGCAATACAGTGTATATATAAAGCATAGTATTATAGGTATAACCTGTAGTGTATTATTATCATTTCCGTAGTGCGTCTGAAAACAACAGATGTTACTTACTCATTTCAGAATATGTACATGAATTTGTACTAATAACATCTGTTGTACCTAAATTACTATGGAATTTTCCATTCTTTATTATTGTTATATGCTATATAGTCAATAGAGATCAGTATCAAATGGAATAAATCACTACTTACAGCTTTCTAGGGTCTTATTGGTGAGGCTAATACAGTGTTCATTCTATGACTTCATTTTGAGGCACTGTTTTCTCTAGGAATATTATTCCAAGTGGAGGGATTTAGTCAAATATACATAATAATAATAATTAACAGCAGGGGCCAATTGAATTTCAGTAATACCCAAGTGATCATGACATGCACCAACCACTCAAAACTATGGCTGCATGAGCCTGGGAGATTGCAAAGATTTCACACATCACAATAGTGAACACGAATATTTGTGTTGCAATTGTGAATAGTCACCCTGACTGTCTATACGTACATTCACTTGCTATCCTTTCAGCAACTACCTTTGCACCAACATTTAACTCAATCCTCTTGCATGTAGGTCTGGGTATGGGAATTTGCTGTTTATTAAATTAAGTGATTAAGGTTAATTGGCTAATTGAAGTATTATATGTAGATTAAATTTCATGTAAGATGCCATTACAAAGTTAGGGGGGATCTCCAAACTGAAATTTGTACGCTTAACATCATAGTGACGTAAAGGGAGTGGGAGGGGTGTGTGCGTGATGCTAAACATTGAAAAGGAAAGAAGCACATGTTAGTATGATACAGTGGAGTATTCATTTAATCAAGTTCATGACGTTAAGAAGATGGGTGTGGGAGGGTCTTGCAGTAGTGTCACTGTGACATTAAGCGTACAAGCTTCAATTTGGAAATGCCCCCTTAATGTTGGACAATTCCAGAAGCACCACAGGTAGTATATACCGGGGATAAATATTTTACTGTCGGACTAGTCTCACCAGCCAGACCCTTCCATTTGCACTCTATGAGCATCATGTAAATCTTCATTTCATTGTTAGTATGTACATGTACATACTACATTGAGTACATTCAGTACATTGTAACTCTAAATATCTCCCTTATAGACATTCGATGCTGGAGATCATTTTATCATGACTCCTTCATCTCAAGGATGGCGAGTGAGGGTTTGTAGAGAAGAAGGTCTGAAAGCTGATGACAGCAACAGGTGAATGTGGTAAATATTATAATTTTGATTAGAACTGCAAGTAGAAGAATCATAGTTAACCTCACAGCAAGGTTAATTATTATCCAACAGTAATGACCTAGTGGGTTACTTCTATCTCATCTATATAATTGTCCTTGTAACGCACATCACGGTTCAAAGGTCAAGCTACATGGAAGAAACCATGGCGACAAGTTGAAACCACGCCCACAATTTTTCAAGTGGACAAATTGAAACAGGAAGAGAAGAGTTAGAGAACTAAGAAGATAAGAATAAAAATGGATGCATGCCGTTAAATTTCAGAGAAGATGATAAGGAAAAAAGGAAGAGAAGAGTTAGAGAACTTTAAATATATCACTACTATCATCAATGTTAGAAACCCACTGGATTCAGTCATGCAATGAATGAAGAGGCTATATAGAACAATAGCAAATATATTAGTATGGCGTAGCTCGTAGAATTTCTGCAGGCGTTTGCTAGTAAGCTATAAATGGGTATAGTGTGGGTTTGTGATATGAGATTTATAGACAAATTCACAACTTGGCTGATCAAATATTGTGTTGTCCAGGTGCTCTGCTGGACACTTTCAAAAACTATTTCAAACACTGAATACTGTAGTTAATTAAATATTCATATTGGTATCCTGTAACTTTAAACAATATCTGAAATTAATTTAGAGGTGTTCTTAATACAATTTTCCTCATTCTCCTCTTATCTTACATGGAATATCAGAAAAGAGATCCTTAATTTTACATTCTTCTTCATATCTTCCTCAGATGAAGAGTAGTCATCTAAATACTTAAATCCTGATACATACACGTGTAATATAGCATCCAATCAAGAAGGATGCAGTGACTCCATTAGTGATTGAATATGATGCAAATGTAAACACATTTCTTACAGCTTCTAGTGTAGTAGAGAAATATTACCAAGTCCTTGTCCTTGCCACTAAGAACATACACACCAAATATGGAAGTTCATAGGTGTCCAGTTCTTGAAAAACAGCGCTTACACAGACACACACACCAATCTTTTTTCAATCAATTACAGTAACCAGGTTGAGTATATAGGCAAATCAGTTGTAAGCATGACCTTATATGGGTGCAAACAGGAAACCACTTAAGTAAACCCACAATAAGGCTGCTACTGGGAGAGTATAAAAGGGTGAGAATCAGTCATACATCAGTACCTTTACCAAACCCATTAGCATAAACACGTAGTTGAATTTTTGGGCACCTTGTTGAGAGGTGACTTATCTCCTAATTACTCTTAGCTCATTATAAATTCATAGTTATTTTTAGTGTCTTTGTGTACTACTATGGGTGTGGTTCAGTGTTTTTGATAAGCTCATATGGCGCACCATTGGCCCAAAAAGCTTCTTATTTGGCACTGCACAGTTCTCTCTTTGGGCCAGTGGCGCAGTTAATTATGGTTATATTGTCATTAACAGCATTAACTCTTTGTTAATTGGCTCAAGATGTATTCTCAATGGCACACACACTAACCATTTTTGAGCCAATTTGGCCCAAGCTTCAAAACCTATCAAAAACTCTGGTGTGGTTCAATCAGCGGAGAAAAAGAGCTTGGTTACACTTGGCTTTTTAATTTTGGGGGTGTCTGTGAACTATTGTATCTTAGTTTCAGTTTAGCTGGTATGATCGAGTTTTGATCTTCGTTTTTGTACAGCTCCTCGGATATCCTGATCTTGTTCAAAACCAGCAGATATCTTGGCCGTGTTATTGTGTACTACAAACTGACACACCAATTAGTGATCACATGTTGTTTAGCATGTTAATTTGTGCATGTGCAAATAGTTGAATCCAAACTACTCTAATTACAAACCTACAACAGCTCTGCAGCCATAAAGGGGGAGGTCTAGCTAGTCAAGTCATATATATAGCTCTTGTATAAACAGGACGTAAACTACAAACACACGATAATTCTGTATAAACGGGGTGGCTGTTATATAAACAGTTTGTATGTACACAATCTACCATACTTAACTGTACTGTAGTGTACTGTGAGTCTGTGAGATACTTACTTTGTTCTTATTTTTTTAAAGTGAGAGCTAATTAATTGATTGGTTGACGAATTGATTTGATTGGTTGATGAATTGATTTGATTGGTTGACGAATTGATTTGATTGGTTGATGAATTGATTTGATTGGTTGATGAATTGATTTGATTGGTTGTTTGAGTTCATAATTTTAGGAAAAAAATCATGACTACTATACTGTAACAGAGCAACTTTATGATTTAATTTGAAATGGCTGCACTTGGTGTAGTGATTCTAAGAACTGACTCTAATGACACAAATGATACACAAATACATGCAAACCCTCCCACCCAAATCCCTATGTAAACATTAAAGGAGATGGTGATATTGTAAACATTTATTTCACTATAGTGTGTTTCTTGTTGATCACTCATGGACATATCTACCTGATAAGTGTTATGAGCAGCTCTCTACTATACCTGGATTAGTTCATCGAATGGCAAATTTAATGGATCTTATTGAAAGACCAACCACACCCCCTGTTGAATCACATGACCAGTCACACCCTCGTCGGTCAGAGAGTTCTGAAATTAATGGGATAGAAGGGAGTGACGATGAAGAATATGAGGACGAGGAGGAGGAGGAAGGTAAAATATAATTATAGTGTATATGAAATTTATATTAGTGTATAAAAACAAATATCACTATAATGTATTGTACTATGAGAAAGAATGCAACATACTCACATTCCTGCTTTGAAAAAAAATGCTTACTTAATGTTATATATGTTCTGGAATATTTCTGGAATATCAATTAACACTGACATGTATATCACATGACATATACTTGTAACAGTACTGACTATCTATGAATTCATTAATTAAAGAGGTGAATAAGAATAATCATCTTTGTCACCTCTTTCAACCTCCACTGGGGATTGTTTGCACACAAACAATTCCCAGTAGAGGTTGACGATATTGGCAAAAGTTGTCTGAAGTGTAAACGCAAATAATGAATTATAATATATGCATGATCTACTACTATTATGTATAATACCAAAAAACACTAACTCAAAATTCAAATTATTATAGTATTTTTGTCATGAAATGTATTAATTAAAGGTTTTTAGCTAAAAACACCATCATGTTCACTTTATCGGGTTTGAGGCACGTCCTCTTTGATGAAACAATATTCCCAGATGTGCTAAAAGCTCGTTCAGATGGAGAACTGGTAGCACAGGAAGAAAGGTATTTTCTAGCCAATGGACTTAGTATTGGGAAAGATTTATGGTACGATTTCCACCATTCAAGTGGGTGAGATTAAGAGTCTAGAAGCGGATACTGAAGGTATTTATCTATCTCACTACGAACCATTTGGTCAACAGTAAGTGATGATGAGTCCTGTGTTTTTTTTAACAAACTGCCAAGCTTTACTTTCTTAGGTGGGGGAGGAGTAGCACTCTGTGTATTTTCTGCTTGGGAAGTAGTAGGTAGAGATTCCTTCAACTTGCTTGCTATTGCTTTTCCCTCGTCAAAGATGCATCGTTCAATTTCATCTTTGTATACTTCATCCATGTACTCCTTCTTAAATCTGGGGTCCAGAAAAGATGCAATATTGAGCAGACTGATAGTATTTGGATCACTATACTTGTCTTGTTGGTAGTCCTTCACTTTCTGCTTTATGTCTTTTGTCAGTTGAGTGTCTTCTTCTCTTTGCAAGAGAGATTCGGTATAGATGTGGTTAAGCAGAGGTATTATAGCAGATACTGTCACATAGTTTTCATCTGACAGGATATCAGTGAAATCATAAACTGGATCTAAACCACTTTTTAGTGATTCAAGTACTTGAATGTCTTGCCATGAAGGGATAAGGTGGACAGACTTGCGATCGTTACTCAGGACTTGACGAAGCGCACATTCCTGTTCTAAGATTCGATCCACCATTTTAAATTTTGACCCCCATCTAGTAGGACAATCCTAAAGAATATATATATATTATATATGTATATATAATTATTAATTTTTTTAGTAATAACTTACAGTAATTAGGCTATGCTTTGGGAGTTTTAATTCTTCCTGAACCTCAGCAAGCTCTCTCTTCTTCTTCCAACTGTGAGCAAAACATACAACCAACTTCTTACAAACACCAACAGCCCTAGAAATACGATGATCACCTTTAACTGAATTTGTCACTGCTAAGTGCAGATTGTGGCCAAAACAAGACAAGCGTTTCCAGCCTAGAATATCCATTGCTGCGATTACATTAGTACCATTGTCTGTTGTTATTGAGACTAAATTACATTGAGGTAGTTTCCATTGTTGCAATGCCTCACTAAGAGCTTCAGCTATATTCTCTCCAGTGTGATCTTGTGGCATGAACATTGTTTGAAGACATAATGACCTCTGTGTCCACTCTTCATCGATGTAGTGAATAGTAAGACTGAGGTAGGGCTCCATTGTATGGCTACTCCATAAGTCTGTAATGGCTGAAAAGAATTCTACCTTACAAAGCTCAGCAACTACTGTATCCCGAACACGAGAGTAGAGTTTTGGGATAGCTGTTTGAGAAAAGTATTTACGGTGTGGTAAGTCATAGCGGGAATCAAGTACTTCTATCATTCGTCTAAAACCATCCTTTTCTACAATGTGCATTGGCAACATATCTTTTGCTAAGCAAACTGTGACTGCATCAGTTACAGATTGCCATCTTTTACTTGACCTTGGGTACTTACTTACATCAGCAATAGTGACTTGTTTAGAACCAGAACTCTTCTCTCTTGATGATTTACCAGTGGTCTTGGCTTCCTGGACAATAGCAAACTCTTTAGGGTGGTGAAAACGTAGGTGAGAAAAAAGATTTGAAGTATTCCCACCTTTGATGTATATGCTTTTACTGACTCCTTTTTCGAAACACAAACGACACTTCGGATTATCAGGATTCTCTGGCTGCCCATTTACTCCAGGTTCACATCCAAAATACCTCCAAACAATCGATTTCGTGTTGCTTTTAGCGACGAGCTCCATCGTTGCTTTCCTAAACAAACGAGCGTGTACACGTGTTAGGCGGAGTTGATGTTAAATGATGCCCACGCACTTCCGCTCGATATACCGTAATACGGTATATCGTTACGGAATTTTACCAACGATACGAGTAACGATATATCGTGTTATTGCGATAAATACCGAAATATCGATATATCGCCCAGCTCTAATTCCCAGCAAGAAATTCTTATCAAGATCTTACATTAGATCTTATAGTAAGATCCGATATAAGATCTTATGTAAGGTATGTGGCTAAAAGGTATCAAAATCTTAAATACGATCTGATCAGAGATATTTAAGATATTTAAGATCTTAATCAGATTTTATTAAGATCTTAAGTAAGATTGCTTTAAATCTGGATTATATAATTATCATGAATAAAAAAATCAGAGAATATAAATTACAGTTATTTGGCTACATTAATTGTTTTTATTCCTGGACTTGATTTTCAAGTTTGTTTGTTTTCTTTTTTTGCTGGTCGAGAAACTTTTGATTTATTTTTGCTCTAACGGTATCTCTGTTTCTATCAGCAGTTCCTTTCCCCCACTTTCTGTCTATCGAACCTGTGTGCATAAGGAAACAATTTTAAATCATTGATATTCATTTTTTATGGCCCGTAGTATTTTTTGGGTGAACTGTTACATTCTGACAAAACCTGATAACAACGTTACAATACACTTACCTCCAGAGGTCCTAGCGAATTATCAAAAGTATTAAAACTACGTGCAGAAATAGCACTAAGAAAGATATTATGGTAGTAATTTATCAATTTCACAAATCATTGTGTTTTATTGTATGTATATTGTGATATTATACTTGTGTTGATATGTTTTATCTAGATTTACTGTTATAATGATTACATTTGTTTATATCTGTAAATAATATTTAACAATAAATTTCATATATATACAAATTTTTATGGCCCGTAGGGCCATCCCTATGATTGCTTTCCCACGGGTTCGATGTATGTTTATATATATATATATGTGACCGTCTACACGAAAACCAGGCTTTTGTGACAAAATTTCAAAATTGATTTTTTGTCTTACCTGAATAGAGCATTAAATTAGCTCTAGAGTGATATATTATACATCCCAATCATGTAAAAGATAAAGCTACAGTTACCGATTTAACCATGGCAGTCACCAATACTTTATTTGCAGAAAAACGCAATTAAATTAATTTTTTAACCATTAAAATTAATGATTAGCAATTTATTTATTAGTGGCTAGCGAAGCACAGAAATGTCACTAAGACTTGCTAAAGGTATCAGAAGAAAAGTAAGACATTTGTGAAGCTTTTTATGTAATAAAATAGTGATCACCCAAATAATTCAGAACAGTCTACTTTCGAGCATATCTCCAAATTATATTTTGTCACAAAAGCCTGGTTTTCGTGTAGACGGTCACATATATATATATATAATATGTTTGTGTCACCTACGCGAGTATGGGTTGTATACGTAGTTAAGGAAGTTACATCATTCCCGGGGGCTCGGTCAATTAATGGGCGTGGCGCGTAAAAGAACGCGCGATCAAGCTCTACACACCAGCAGAAAGAAAGCTGTTGAGCTTACGTAGAAACTGTAACTAATAGCTAGCTATTCTGCCTGAAATGTATTCCTAAAGTTCTACAAGGTCCTTTGAAAGGTCAGGAGAGTAGATAATCAAAATAATAACTATAATAAGCTGTTGTCTTTCATGCTTGATAAAGTCAGCCATGATTACTGAATTCTGGACACCACAAAGCAGTCATAAGGATACTTTTATCTTCACTTAAATTTGTAAAGCAATCATAGGGATGTTTTTTTCTCTATATACACTTGTTTTCATTACTATAAAATTAATTAGCAATTGCTATAATATGCCAATTGCTTGATTGCTAACTATTCAAATGAGAGTTAGTACATACTGCATCAGACAAAATACACAAAATGTTCAATCATCCATCCTTCAAACAACTCGGTTGTTATCCAGCCATTGTCACTTAAGCCATACGTAGTACCAGGAACTTCATTTGATGTCCACGCATGATTTAGGTTCTTAGCATCATAGATTATCATCGGGGAAAGAGCTTGACCCGCAGCATTTCCACAAGCTACAATTGTCACTTGTCCTTTTCTTCCAACTCCTCTGTTCCTAACTTTCTTAATTCCTCTGCGTGTCACTATATTAGGAGGCCTTGCATCAAGAGGTATACCTGTCTCGTCAACATTATAAATCCTGGCGGGACTATTTAACAGGTCGTATTGTGTTAAAGTGTCTTCTAGAAGATCAAAATACTGATTCAATGTCTGCTGATTCACTGCATCCATCCTGTCGTGACCTGTACTATCTCCTTGACGTAGAGTTAAATCATCCTGTCTTTCTAGAAAACGACGCCACCAACCATCACTGATTTATTTCGTACCAGTACTCCTTTCTCAATAGCCACTGATTCGACAATATTCAATACATCCTTACGTGTCTTACAATAACCAAGACCAGCACAACTCTTAACAAACTCAGCTAACTCCTTTTCTTCTACTGGAGTTAAGTAAGGTTTTGGCCCTGGCTTTCTTCCATGTAAAACTCGACCACTTATTCTATCTTTTAGGGTACTTTTGGGAATGCCATGATCTAAAGCAGCTCTATTTACGCCACTTTCTCCAGTTTCAACTGCTTCTATAGCCTTTTTCATTCCCTTCTTAGTCCACTTCTTCCTTTTGGTAGACTGCCGTGGTTTCACTGCTGTTGATATAGACGGAGGAGCCGATTTTGAGCGTCTATGTGTCAGGCGTCGTCTCTTCTTCCCTCGTGGCATGTCTGTACTCTGTAGAATAAAAAAATTAATAAAATCACCAGTAAACATGAAGACGTCCTGGGCATGTGCCGTATGTCCGTAAATTTCTGCACACTCTCGTACTCTTCCGGTCACTCGAAGAAATTGCTAGACCTGTCGCAAGTGGTTGATAATTGGTACTGGTCGATAATTGGCAGACTACGCTATATATATACTTGATGTTTGAATAAAAAAACTTTTAAATTCTTGATCAACACTCTTAGGATATAGCCATGTAGTTATGAACAGGTTTCATTAATTGTTTTAAATCATAATTTTGGTCTCCCTCCAATTTTAAGGTGGACATATTCAGCTCATATAGTGTTAACATTTGATAAGATCTTATGTAGAAATACAAGATCATCTTATCTTAACTGAATCTTATGTTATTTTGTAAGATCTTATATAAGATGATAACATCTTAATAAGAATTTCTTGCTGGGAATGTTACCGACATTTTAGTCAAACCATATACCGGTATATATATACATGTAAGAACAAGAATACAAAGTAAAGAGAAATAACAAAATACTGCATGTATACATGTATCACATGTTAGTAAACTAGGAGAAGTGTATTATACAAAAGAGATTACAAATATAAATCACTTGTTTTTGCATTATTGATAATCATATTTTTATGGCCCGTAGGGCCATCCCTATAATTGCTTTCCACGGGGTTTAATGTATATATATATATATATATATATATATATATATATATAGCATGCTACCATGGCAACCGTTTGATGTGGTTAGGTCTTATATTTTTGTATATAGACCTGTGAATCTTTAATCTATCAGCATACAATATATTGTATATAGTACACTTACAGTTCTTATATAAAACAATATAAAACCTTGGTTTAGTGTCCTCGGATGTGATATAGCCCTCGCAGGCTCGGGCTATATCACATCCTTGGACACTAAACCTCGGGTCTATATTTTTGTATATAAGACCTGTAAGTGTACTATATATATTACATATATATTCTTGTGTCACTTGCGCGACTATGCGTTGTATACGTAGTTAAGGAAGTTGCGTCATTCCCGGGGGGCTCGGTCAATTAATGGGCGTGGCGCGTAAAAGAACGCGCGTTTGAGCTACAGACCAGCCAGGAAGATTCAGAATGGATGTAAAACTGCTAATAACTGTTGTATATAGCAGAGAAACAGTATAGATATTATGCAAGAATCTTTAACAAGTAAGTATGATAAGTTGTTGAGTTTCAGACACGAGGAAGTCATCATTTAGAACCTTGAAGGAGTACCTCAGTCAGTTCATCAGACATCTGTGTATTTAGACTGCAATTAGGCTTACACTTACGTCTTCAGGCCCCAGGAGTACACAGAAAGGTAGAGACACTAGTGCCATCAGCAATGCTTAATACATAGTCATCACAAAGCAAATATAGGGATGTTTTTTTCTCTATATATCTTGTTCCTGTTACTATTGTAGAGTTTTTATTAGTTTCTTGTTCAGCTTCACATATATATGCTGACATATCAGTTGGATAGTTTCTGGAATATCATATATGCTGACATATCAGTTGGATAGTTTCTGGAATATCAATTAACACTGAAATGTATATCACATGACATTTACTACATACTTGTAAACAGTAAACAGACCGACTATCTATTAATTCATTAATTAAAGAGGTGACAAAGAATGGACAGTATTCATTGGTATAGGTGTGAACTTGAAACAATGTTTTAGTCAAACCATATACTGGTATATACATGTATATACATGTAAGAACAAGAATACAAAGTAAAGAGAAATACTGAAGTAAGAGAAGCATCGCTGCTAAAAGTGGAAATATGACAAATTTATTTCTTTCATTCAAGTCTTTAAAAACAACTACCTATATAGTTGTTTTTAAAGACTTGAATGAAAGAAATAAATTTGTCATATTTCCACTTTTAGCAGCGATGCTTCTCTTACTTGAGTGGCAGATACCTGCTGCCATAGTTTCATCCTCTGGATTACCATTAATCCTGGGCATAAAGGGAAAATATGTCCACTCATAGGAAGTTGCTTTTTTCTTACCAACAAAATCGTCTATCATTCCTTGTTTTATCACTAATAATAGCATGTGGTTGAAAATGGGCACGATGCTTTAATCTAACAACCGATATACTGAATATTTCGATATACTGGTTAATTAAAATTCCAGTTTGCGAACTCTGCTTAAAACACGTGCTACTGCATTAACCTTGAAAGCCTTCCCAATACTCAACTGCAATGTGTGCCCAACACAGTCTAGGTGTACTAGATTAAGCTTGTTGACCACTGCATTCCTAATGTTAGCAGCATTATCAGTGGTCACAGTAAATATTTTCTCAGCAATTTTCCACAACTCAAAGCATTTATTTAGCTCAATTGCTAAGTTTTCAGCATCATGAGCTGCTGTGATTTCCCAAGTTTTAAGAGTATGACGCTTTAGTTCCCAATCTGTATCAATAAAATCCCCAGAAAGAGACATATAGCCTCGTTGATGGCATCCTGTCCACATATCAGTTGTAGCAGATATATGTTCTGCTTTTTTGAGGTCATCCTTAACCAAAGCCTTTATTTCTTCATACTTTTGAGGAATAGCTGAACAGGTATAGTAATTTCTTGAATGCATGGTATATCTTGGGTCAAGAGTCTGCACAAAACGTATGAAAGATACACTGTCAATTATACTGAAAGGTTGCATGTCTGAACAAATAAAGCTCACAATTGCAAGCGCTTCATCACAGGCTTTAAACCTACTTGATGTCTTTGGGTAAGGCGTACTATTATTGAAGCAAGTTGTTAAAGTCAACTGTTTGTTCTGCTTCACGTCCTTTCCCTCATTCTTTGGCTGTGGGGCAACTTCTTTATGCAAATCAGTGTGATGGCGTTTCAAGTGCATTGTCATGTTCGTCGTGTTCTTACAAAATGACAACAATGTGTTGCATACCTTACACAAAACTTTTGATCGATCTCCCTCTTTAAAGCCAAAGTATTTCCAGACCCAGCTTTACCCAGTTGAAAGGGGCTGGAGTTCCATCTCACTGGTAGAGCTAGAACTATTCATACTGTCCATCATTGACAACACGTGCCGATTTATAACTGCGCATGCGCAAAACCGCGTGTGAAGATGCGAACAGAAGTTGATCGACTCAGCACTACTGTAGTACGTATATTGTAAATAAGAAGTGTATTATACAGGCTGATTCTAAAACTGCGGAACGGAATGCAAAACGGAACGGAAACGGAATGATATTTTGGGGCGTGGCACGTATGACATCGATCGACACAAAGCATAAAGGGATTGGAAACGGGCCGTTCGCTGGTCAAAATGCTAGTTGGGACCGTATTATTTTTAATAAGAGGAACAGGGCTAGAATTATTTATTTTCACTTTTTCAGCTGTCGACAGTTGAGCAGTGAGCATATGTTTGTGGAGGGATTTACACAAATAAGAGAAGTAAGCATAATTTATAATAATGCATAAAAATTGGATATTCTCACTTAGGTGTAATAGTAATAATAAATAGACAAAATTGAAAAGAACATCCCTATGATTGCTTTACAAATTCAAGGTTGTACTAGGGGGAGGGGTAGATGAAACTCCAATCGGTTTCAAGTCTTGCCAGCTTCTTGCTGCATACAATGTGGTTCAATTCTGTATCTTTTGGAAGCCACACCCACCCGGGGGTATAATTATTGGGCCTAAATGTTTTCACTGATAGTTTATTTTCAGAAACAAAGCTAAACACACCCTTCGGGTGGTGGGTGTGAAACCCTGGCAGGGTAACTGTAGTTGCTCTCTGAGAAAGATCGGAGTTTGATAGTGCCTAGAAAGGTAGATTTTATGGTTTCACTGTTTTTTTTAGGAATTGTGAAATATTAGGATTCTCATTGGTAGCACCTCTTTGCCTTTGTCTAGATACTATGTCTTGACATCCTTTCATATTAAATTTCATACGCAACATACATGTACTTATTTAAATGTTCTAATGAGGAATATAATTGTATTTCGCAAAATATTATGTTACTGAAGTTGATTATCATATATCATTCAATCTATCCCATCCATTGATCCATCCATCCATACGTCCATCTGTTCATCCATTCATTCGTACATCCATCTGTTCATCCATCCATTCATACATCCATCTGTTCATCCATCCATACATCACTTACTCACTCACAATACTTGTACACATCTTATTCACACTCAGATAATATAAATCCATCATAATTATATAATCTCTATTTAATTTCATAGAGTTATATTTCTCACGAACAAATGAACTCGAAAAGAAAAGCATTGAGATAGAAGATATGAAAGAAAAAGAACTTGATAAGCTTGAAGATGTCTTTCTATTTCCACCATCAATAATGATTTCAGTGATTGTGGTTTAGCTATCAAGAGTATCCTAATTAAAGCCCAGGTGTCAGATGAAGATAACGAGGATGGTGAGGGAAGAGGTGTATTGAATGCTTTTCTTCAGTAGGACTATTGGTTGAATAGGTAGGGATACAATCATCTTAGCATATACCCGATGAAGTGGCAGAGACACTTGAAATTTAGGACGAAATTGCTTAATATTACGTTTGTAAGAATACTGACGATGATAGAATGAGTGTTGTCTTCCCATCTAAATCAAAATGAAGTGATTTAAAACGAAGTTGGTATACTTGTCTGTCGACCGAACAGATATTTGTCTGTACTAGCTACAATAGCTTATCTGGTTTAGATTGTATTATTATAATAGATAACTATCATCTTATGCTATTATACATGTATTAAATGTCTTGAATATAAAGTTATGAATGCAAGTTACTGTATGCATGTTGAATTATAATTAATTTTATTATTAATTTTAATAATAATAATTATTATTATTATTTTACAATGGTGGTTTGTGAAGGTAGAAATTGTGTTGAAACAAAAGTAAGATAATAGCTAATGTGTTTATGCTGTAGTTTTCAATCATTTTTTGTCTTATGTACCAACCATTGCACTGTTGTGTAGTAGGTCTAAATCAAGGTTCAGGTAATTTTTGCGGAAGTGAGAGGTACAGCCAATGGAGGTACTCTAAAACACATTTTGCTCTTTAGAGACGTTATTGTTTGTACTGTGAATTCAAAACAAGGCGCGTCTCATAACCCCTATATAGTAGTATAATATATTGAGATCATTCCTAATTTCATCTATTACTCTTCGAGAAAAAGGTACAGCGAGTAAATTTTTATAGTGGCAACATAAAACTGCTGTATACCTTCACAACAGTGCAACATTTCCATAAAATTTTAATACTATTGAGTAGAGTAGGCCTTGGACTCAATGAAACATTGGCATTTGTTTCATTAACATAAAAATTGTAAGTAGAAATATTATCTTTATTGAAAAAGTCTTCTTTTCGCCCTGCTTTTCCAGAGGCTTGCCGAGGCCTGCAGCGCCAACTAGCCTAATTAAAACAACGCGATGGCAACCCAATTGAAAATGTATTACAATTAAGCCACACCCATCGTGCGTTTCCAATCCCTTTATTCTAATATCTATGCACAAAGTGACAACTCGCCGCTGTCTAAAAGGACGAAGACAAGCCTATGAGGGGTGAATAGTGCCAAAATTAGGATAAAGGTGGCTCCCCAGTGCTGTACCTGGCAAACTGGGGGGGTCTTGGGGGCGGAGCCCCCCAGTTTAGGCCCTGGGATCGTTAGGGATATCATCCATGTTGTTTCCACTCGATGAATTAGCATGCCATTCGACGACAAAGTTACACAATTTTCGTCCTAACTATACCATTGACACACTTCTACAGAAACAGGTAACAAAATGCAACGTGCCACGCCCAAAAATATCATTCCGTTTTCTGTCACGCCCACAAATATCATGGGCCGGGCCGGGCCATGATATTTCATCATATTTGTGGGGTTGCTGTCAAGCCCAAAAATATACTCAGTTGAAGCTAGCATCAGATTCTTGTGGGAGGAGTTTAAAACAGCAACATTCCATACATTTTTGAGTTGTGTATTTGCTGGTTAAAGGAGATAGATGCAGTCACTAAAACACGGTCAGCAGAGTCAAAAATATCCGAATTAGCAATTATACAAGAGAAATTACAAATGTAAACTACTTGTTTTTGCATTATTGATAATTATATTTTTCCTATTACTATTGTAGAGTTTTTATTAGTTTCTTGTTCAGCTTCACACATATATGATATAGTAACATCCAACATCTCATCAGCTTGGATAGTTTCTTGAATATCAATATAACACTTATTCATATATTGAAGATATTTATTATCTGGTGTCTGGTAAACAAGTTCTCCTGTTTGATTAGTATTTTCAGCAGGTAGAGGAGTACTTGGTTTGGTATTGTTGTATTCCTGCTGTGTAGCCATTAAATATATTAACAGTAGAAAGTGTACTACTGGTATAATAATGAAGATACTCAATTCCAATATCATAGTACCAATGGGGAGAAATACTATAAAGAAATACTATAAAGAAATTAAAGACAATATTGAAGCTTACTTTTTTATTCAGCTGCAGTATGGCTCTAAGTGCAATATGGTCACTAAACTATATAGTGTAGATTCTCAGGTTTTCTTTCTAAAAAGAGACGACAACAATTCTGATCAACTGTAAATTGCTTGATATTTCTTACGTCTATTTATATTGTATAAATGGTACCTGTATTCATAGTTTTATTCTTTCCCTTTGTATTATTCATTTTCTTCTAATTAATATTTAATCACATTCACGACACAAAACAAATTTCATGTGTTGCATGCATCTGCTAAAGTGACTGGATTCATAGGCATTTGTGATTTGTGGATTCTCTAATTGATATTCATGATTATAGACCTCGATTCTTTGTCTCAGGAATACAGTGTTCTTAATTAAAGAAAAATATAATTGTTTGAAATATGTTGTATGTTTTTTATATATTAGACTATCTTACTTACAAACTAGTCCTGTAATTAGTCCTGTCTGATTTATAATGTTTAGTATAGTCAAAATGTCTATTCAGATGATATAAATGCAAGTTCTTATTCGATTGGTTCACTAAATCTCTAAGTTAGCATGCTCTATAATTATCTATAATTACATGATATTTTAATATCACAGTTAATCCAGACACTCCACATACAAGCAGAGAAGAAGAGGAGGAAGAAAGCAGACCTCCCTCTCCACCTAGTGAAGATATGATATTACAAGTGATAAATACCATGTGGAGATTCAATGACTCGTATTCTGTTTCTAATGTGGTATGTATAAATTAATACATGTTCTGTATGTATGTCCTCATTCCTATACCATTTGGAGATTTAATTGCTCATATGCTGTTTCTAATGTGATACATAAGTATTCAGTATGTATGTCCTCATTCCCTCATCCTCATTTCCATTTTGTCTGTAATCAGGGCTCTCACTAGCAAAGTGCTATACCCATCTATATGTTACTAGCACCATTCTTAACACGCCGATAATTAATGTCACACCCTTCTAATAATAGAACAAACCTACTTGAGTAAACAATATAGTTCATATAATTTGGGTAAGCATTTTTAATGCTGTATATATATATACTGCAGATGGGAGTGGGTATGGTAAATACCTATTGCTTCGTTATAGCTCTAAGAATAAATTATGATAATGTATGATGTATTAGCTAATAGTATCATTTTAAAAACGTTTATTGACTTCATATAATGTAATTAATATCAGATCTGATAGTTACTGATTAAGTAACTCCTCCTCATCCTCCTCTTCTGGAGACATTGTATGATATGTGTAGAAGAGAAGGTATCAATAAGACAAGCAATATTTATCATTTCAATTTTATCAGTATCGCTCATCACTAATTCTAAGTGTGAATGAGTATTGGGATACTTGTGATACTCATAATGTACATTATGAAAATAATCATCTCTTTATAATTGGCCTTTGAACAAGACCTCCAAAAATTTATCATTCATACCAAATACAAATAGTTTTGAATTTGGTGCTGCTTTTATATCCACTATACCTACAGACCTATTGTGGGTTTTGTGGTGAGTGTTTATATAATGATATTCATAACTACAACATGTACACAATACAGGAGACAATATGACACTGATGGGTTTTGTGTTGAGTGTTTAAATAATTCATAACTATAACATACAGGATATGTACCTATCCACATGCATTAAATAAACACGTTTTTTGTAACAGGTTAAAATTCTGAATACCCTTCCCTGGATAGGCCGAGGGTTATTTTAGTCATGTTGTATGTCTGTCTGTCTGTATGTATGTCAATTACCAAAGTTCCTGCAAAACTATGAACATTAGCATTTCAAGAGTCTGGTGGCTCAAATGGTAAGAGTGCCTGACTACATATCGAAAGTTCCTGGTTCAATCCTTAGTTGGATTCCAGTTTATTTCTAATTCTCTCATGCCTGCATTTCATAATACTGATAATACATATAATTTGTACATTATACACTTGCACACATATACCACTTGTATACATTGTGTGCATGTACAATCCTCAATCCCATTCTTCATTCTCATATATGTATGTGTCCTCATTCCCATTTTTTCATCCTCAATTCCATTCAGGTAATTTTCATTTATATTTGTCCATGTCCTCATTCCCATTCTAGCCTGTACCTGTATGGTATATATTAGAAGAATTTGGTTCTCGAATTCCACACTCACCAGACCCTACTGTTGCTATGGTACCATTCTTCCACATACCCACTCAATTATCATATTCAATTCTTTGGCCTCTCAGAGATTTGAATTTTGGAGGTAATGACACTGTTGGTCATGTGTACATTCCTATACTTACATGTATATCACGTAATACTGGTCAGTACAACACAAGTACTATACTGTACTATATTTTAATCTTCTCTCCTAATTCTTATCGGACCCTGAACAAGCTACAGCCTTGGTGCTCCTTTTTTTATTAGTATAAGATTGGTGTTTCTAGAGTTACATTATGATATCTTTGTTAGGTGTATGAAGTGGTTTTGATTAATAATATTATCTGTTAGAATTGTGAGTATATACTGTAGTTGTACTAAACTGTACTCTACTCTACTCGACTGTACTGTACTGTACTGTATTGTGTTGTACTATACTGTACTGTACTATATACTATACTGTACTGTACTCTACTATACTGTACTGTACTCTACTGTACTGTACTGTATTGTATTGTACTATATTGTACTGTACTGTACTGTACTGTACTGTACTGTACTGTACTGTACTGTACTGCACTATACTGTACTGTACTGTACTTGTACTGTATTGTGTTGTACTATACTGTACTGTACTGTACTATACTGGACTATACTGTACTATACTGTACTGTACTGTACTTGTACTGTACTGTACTGTACTATACTGTACTGTACTGTACTATACTGGACTATACTGTACTATACTGTACTGTACTTGTACTGTATGGAGCTGATCTGGTGCATCGTTTAGTGATTATTAGGTTTTCATAGTGAGACAATTTATAATTACATGTACATGTGCATACAATTAAGTACTTCTTTTATTCATGATTCTATCCTGTCATTTCTTTCTCATTCTTTCATCCTTCTTAGACGATTTAAGTCGTAATCGTGTTCCCACTTCTGCTGATACAGACCTCGAAAAAGCTTGTTATTCCCTTCCATGGTCACCGTCTGAATATCTATCCCTCTCTGATCCATTATGGGCTGAGCTTGAATCAATATCCCCTCCTCCTATGCCAGAAAGATGTGGAGAACAATTACCGGATAATATTCCAATGGCTCCACCCACTCCAGCATTACCTTATAAGGTATATTGCGATATAGTACAATGCATGTACATGTATGTATAAACAACAAGTATGATATGATATACATACTTGCTATATAAATATACTATTATTATTATTATTATTATTATTATATGGACACTGGATGAGTGGGGAGAGTTGGCTAGCCATCAAAGATGTTTAACCCACCATTCCCGGTTCTCAAGACTGGGCAATCAGTGTTTCGTTTTTACTTCAAATTTTCTAAGCTGCTCATTTTCTAAGCCACTGTGGCTGCTCATTTTCTAAGCCATCTAAGCCATGGTGGCTGATTGTTATTTTTTTAAGCCATTGTGGCTGCTTGTTTGGTGTGTTTGTTTATTAATTGTTTCTACGCCTATTGCTAGCATGCTAGCCACATGAATTTTCATGTACATGTAGTTAATGAGAAATACTACTATGTAGTATATTGTTACTATGTATAACTGTAACTAAGAAACAGACATACAATTATTATAACTAAAAGTGGTCATTATTATCATACTATAGCAACACTAGAGTGTGTAATCCATTGATGACCTAGTATGAAGCATCGAACCACTATTGTTAGTTATACGCCATTATTATTCTTGTGCTGACATCATAGTGATGCTCTCTATTCCTGTCTGTCTGTCTGTGTCTCACTCAGGTATACAGTGATGTAGATCTAGTCAGGAAGAATTTAAATCATGATAAATTCAAACTTGTTAGTAATATACAAGAAGCTGATATTTTATGGATGTTTGGACACTTTAAAGATTTCAGGTATTTTATAACTTGTTATGTCCAGTTCATTATTCTGTGGTTTTGTATAGGAAACTACAAACCTGTTTTTCTTCTTCTTTTCCTCCTTCTCCTCTTCCTCCTCCTTCTCTTCTTCCTCCTCCTCTTCCTCCTCCTCCTCCTCCTCCTCCTCTTTCTCCTCCTCTTCTTCCTTCTCCTAATTTTCAGTCCAGTCAGTTTTTTTTCCTCCTCTAGCTCTCTCACACCTAATCAATTCATTAATCAGTTCCCATCAGAGAATGTCATTACATGTAAAGATCTGATGGCATCAGTTGCTCGGAGAGCAACAAGTGGATCCCCTGACAGTACCCCTAAGTGGCTACCAGAGACCTTCAACCTTTTCTATGAGTTACCAAGATTTGTTCACAAATTTAAAAGTCTTGAATCAAAGTCAGTGTATTATTAGTATATTGTTAGTATATTATATAATCATTGCTAAGATTTGTGTACAAATATAAACGTTGAATCAAAGTCAGTATACTATTAGTATATTATTAGTACGTATACTGCTATTGTTAGTTTATGCATGTGTGTTTCGTTTTTTTCATGCAGTTGTCATGACAACACATGGATAATTAAGCCATGGAATTTAGGGCGTGGCATGGATATTCACATAACGCGTAATTTAATTCAGGTTATTCGATTATCTCAAGCCAGTCCAAAAGTGAGTTTAAGACATTGGTTGGGTTTTAATTTATTATAATTATATAATTATTAAGTCACATGACATGTCACACGATGATGACAATCTCTAAATTTAATGGGTTACCTACAAAATTAATATCTTTATTTACATTTCATATCGGGCTGGGCAACTATTCATGCAAACGACCATTTTACTAGGATGTATATAATACATACAGTATACATGTATATCAATAAAATGTCACCATACAGTAACAGTAATTAATTAGTTCTACTGTCAGTATAGTACAGTAATTACTGTCTCACTACTGTGGCATTGAATTGACAAGTATACCAATTACTGTCAAAACTACTGTTGAACTACTGTAGTGTGGAAATGAAACTACTGAGTAATTACTGTACTGTATGGTGATATTTCAAGTTACTACTACCTCATAGAGGCTCACATTAAGGATACCTCACATCATCACATGAATAAATAAAGCAAAAATCATCTAAGCTAATTGTCAAATCGCCCAACCCTCAATTTCATGTATTATAAATATTAATACCATCATCAGAAATAATCGCAATTTTTTGATATTCTTTAGGTGGCTTGTAAGTATATAACAGATCCTGTCTTGTTTCATAGAGAAGAAATAGGACAAGTGAAGATGGATATAAGATACATGGTGTTACTAGTATCTGTGAATCCATTGGTTCTCTATGTGTACAATGTATTCTGGCTGAGATTTGCTAACAAGTATGTGTCATCATGAAACACACATGTACACGTATATGTGTACATACGTACATGTACATACGACACGTGGTGTGGAAACAGCCAGTCATGCAGGACATTATCCAATAAATCTAGTGAATGTCCGGTAAATTGAAACTTGAAAACTGAACTGTATACAAAGTATATGGGGGGCAGGACAAGAATGATGAAAGTAGGCCAGCAGTTGGGTCAATGTTTACACACCACAGCGTAAAATGTACACACACACACTCACATTAAGCTTGGGCAATTGTTTCCCCATATTCATGGTGTGGAAGCATTGAGCTAACTACCAGACATTATGACCTATTTTCATCACTCTTGTCCTGCTCCCCATATACTTTGTATACAGTCAATTTACCAGACATTCACTAGATTAATCTCCTGCATGACTGGCTGTTTTCATACCACCACTCATATTACATTTACTTACATGTATGTTTCAATCAATCACCACACACAATACATCACATATATACATATTTTATTTGTATTAGGCCCTTTTCTATGGATGGTTTCCATGACTACGAGAAACATTTCACAGTAATGAATTATCGTGAGGAGGCAGAACTCAAACATATCGAGTCACATGACTTCATCCCTTTATTTAATGAACAGTATCCGTTATATCCATGGGATAGTATCCAGGAGAATATTTTTCAGATGTTACGAGAATTTTTTGTGGCATCTTGTTCTGAACCATCACCAGCTGGTATCTGTCACTTCCCACAGGTTAATGAATGATTAGTATATATCATGTGACATTGAACCAATCACATTTTCACGTAGTAGTCACCTGATCGCATGATGAAATCTACTTAATGCAGTTTAATTAACTGATTTAAAAGGGTTTTAGTTAACTAACTAAAAGTCCCCATTATTGGCTAATTTTCATTTTAGTTAGTTATGGTTGTTGCAGTAGACTTGTAATTTAGTTATAGTTTAGTTAACTAAAAGTCAAAATGCCTTACTATAAAGGGTTGTAGTTATAGTTATAGTTAACTAAACCAACATATACTAGTAACAGATCTCAGTATCACTAAAAGGAATGTTTAATAAATTATTATTAATATATTTTCTAGTCTAGAGCTATATATGCTGTTGATTTGATGTTAGAATGGACTGGTCCTGATGAAGGATGTGGTATGTATTTATATGCTATAGTAATTATAATTATTATAATATTCTTGTTCGTATATGGCCATAGCTCTCCTTTGTTAACAATATTCTAGGATAATATTATTTAACTAAAAATTAGTTTAGACTTAATGATATTCATGAGTCACTTTAACAGCTTCTGTGTTGTAACTCTCTGGATGTGTGTTTATTAATTTGTATTTGTTAGAGACAATTATGTGAATAACAACATAAACGACAGACAGTAGTCTATATGTACATTACAACAATGCATATGTATAATGCAATATACATATATATATATGTATATACAGTATAAAAACAGTGAACAGTGATGATATAAAACCATTTAGGGCCTGAATGACTGAATCGTCCAGTTTAACCAACTTATTGGTTAAACCTGGAGCTGTCAACAACATGTCATTATATTACACATGCGCATTTTACCTTCATCACTCATGTCGTAGCTGAAGGTATTCGTTTGAAGAAGCAGACAGTCTAATATTAAAACTACTATGATAAAAGTCTTTTTGTGAATTGTAAAATTAAAGTTTCTTGTAAGATATGATGTGAATTATTAATCAATCAGTCAGTTAGTTGCTTAAGCCACGTGTCTAGAGTCAATCAGAGAAAACCCCTAGTTGTTCGAGCCCTATAACCATTCGTTCTCTCTTATTAATTAATTGTATCATCCTTGCATTTGTAGGTTGTCAATACATACAACCAAAACTATTAGAAGTCAATTTCAGTCCTGATTGCGTGAGAGCATGTCGGTATCATGATTTTTATAATCACATGTTTGAATGTTTGTTTCTACCTGAGTCACACCATACTGATGACTTACCTGTAACTAGATTATTATGAGATTACTATACAACTATTAAATTTGTAAATTATCATGAATTTTATTTTCTGTAATTAAATGAATGTGCGGACCCCCTTGTGAAGCGTATACCATATATTTCATGTTGCCTAAAATTAATACACTGCGAAAATAAAATAGTTAAAGAGCCTAATTTATTGGTTAATACAGTTTAACAATTAATTCGTTGTTCAGAATTAGTGATGTACCGATAATTGGATCAGTAGTTGGTATTGGTGATTTTTGGCCGTTATTTTTAGTATCGGTATTGGAAAACGTGTACCAATAATGTCATTTCTTGTGATGATGGCATCATTAATGATACTCATAATTATTGAGAAAATGCTCCTTATCACAGAAACCAGAAGGTAGACAGAATATTGGATTGGTATTGGTTATCAGTACATATCCAAAATAATTAATAGTTTATTAAATAAAATATTGGTAAAATCTCTTATCGGTACTCATTATTCAGAATACATACATCTAATAGCTACTTCATAATCAATTATTTGAAGCACTATAAACTTAGTGTGCTGTGTACTCATATTTCATGCCAACAATTTAGTATAATTAAGTCTACACTACTAAAGTATATGTAATTGTATCTGCCCATCAAAAGGGTTCGGAAGCCTGCAAAAACATAATTTTCCAATACTTGGTGCACATTATGTTATAGTAACATCATGCATGTAACCACAACATCCTCTATGACAATTGACAAACTAATCCTTTCAACTGTACTAACCAATGAAATGGCAGGTCATATGCTTTATGATGTCAGCTCTGTCGTCTTCTCTTTCCCCACATCCTTCCTAATAGTTTATGAGCTACTCCACCAACTCATTAATTGTAGTTGAAAGTTGGAAGGTATTGGGATAGAGTAGTCATGCATGATATTGTTGTCAGACATGTTTGGTATGCAAATATATTTTGTAGGAAATAGTTCACTTGTATTGTGTAGACATAATACTCAATGTTATGTGTGCAAAAAATTTTGTAAAACTTTCATTTGTAAAAAAAATTATTGTATTATAAGACAAATAAAAAATACTTCAATATTTCAAATACTAAAATCTAATGAAACAGATAATTAAAATTGTCTAATATTATTTCATGGTTTCTTGTTGAAGTAGATGTTGCCACGTAGCGTGTTCACCATCTCTGACATCTGTGGTTTTTTTCCACCACAATGCTTGTTCAATTCAGGATTAGTTGCTATTTTTTGATTTACAGCAAGCAGCATGTCAGAGAAACTTTGTTTATCTGCGTGCTGTTCAAAGGTTTTACATAATGCCTGAATATAAAAAGATCCTGATATCTGTTTACGATATGCGGCACTGTCTTGAATCGTACTGTTTCCAAAGAAAAAATCTGCACCTCGAGGTAGTGGCTTAGTTACGGTATCATTAGCTCCTTTGTCATCACTTTGTATTTTCTCACGACAAGCCTCTATGAAGAAGAGCTTAGGTTTACCGTCTAGTGCACCACATTTGTCTGGATAGAGTGTCTCAGCTAACTCATGAACAGTGACATATTTACCATCCACACCTTCAATCCCTTCATCTGTACCGTGAGATAAGATACAGCAAACGAAACTATCATGTGAATCATGAATATCTTTCCTTATTTCCTCAAGGGCTGTCTTCATCTCAGCGGCTTTCAAGTTTCTTCTCAATTTAACATGATAGTCTAGATTTCCAAACACTTCTTGCAATCTGTCGGCATCTGCGTCAGATCCATTGCGCGTTTCTTTACCAGTAGGATCATTAATCCACTTAACATTATTAATAATGAGAGCCAGACCATGAGGTTTTGAATACATGGGATAAGCGAATAAGTCATCCTAAAGTTAATAATAATAAATGTTACTTACAATACTTGACTAACAGCTGATTACACTTGAATTACCTTTTTGGTACAATCTGGCTGTTGCTTTACTACTGTAACAGTAAGAATGGTATAAGAGTTAGTACATGTAGATAAGTTATGACATTACTAACCTTGAGATTGTGATAGTGCTGTGTGTTCTTGATGACTATGAGCTGGAAAATGATAATAAATAATAATATAATGTGACCATGATTGAGACAATAGGTCATTTGAAAAATAAACACATTTAACAATCACCATTATCTACTTTGTAGAGGTAGCTAAATCCAGGGAGAGCAAGGTAAATGAAAGGGTTTCCAGACGTTTCAACTATTACTGCTTCTTGAGCAGGAGAGCTTAAGCGCTGACCAATTCTGATGCTTGCATAGTTTTATTTGTCTCTTCATGCTTTCTTTGCTGTGACAGGTGTATGCGCAGACTCTCTTTGTTGCTAATTGGGAAACCACTTGTCCGGAAACCACACCCCTCATTCCTTGTCACATTATGTTTTCATTGCGATAATCAACACTAACTTTGATCTGTTCCAGAAGAGGGTACAGATAATTTCCTATATTCAGGTAGGTGTCCTTTATCTATAGAAGTAAGATATACACTAATAAATAGTGTACGGTTTTTTTTTTTAGCCCACACCCTCAGTCAGAGGATCTATTCAAAACAGCTAACATTTGTCTGTCAGCATCAGGAAAATTAGATTGCTTTAGATTACAGGAAATTACTCACTGCAAATCTTTTTAGAAGCTCGTAATAATACACTGTGTAAAGTTTTAACTTTTAATTGGCTATAGGAGTATTTTATTTTCCTCAACGCTGATTTGTTTTGTAATATTTACAAGTACTAGTTTCATTTGATCTTGATCTATATTGACTAGTAGATGTGAAAAAAACCCAGCAATACAGTGTATATATAAAGCATAGTATTATAGGTATAACCTGTAGTGTATTATCATCATTTCCGTAGTGTGTCTGAAAACAACAGATGTTACTTACTCATTTCAGAATATGTACATGAATTTGTACTAATAACATCTGTTGTACCTAAATTACTATGGAATTTTCCATTCTTTATTATTGTTATATGCTATATAGTCAATAGAGATCAGTATCAAATGGAATAAATCACTACTTACAGCTTTCTAGGATCTTATTGGTGAGGCTAATACAGTGTTCATTCTATGATTTCATTTGAGGGAAGGTGAGGCACTGTTTTCTTTAGGAATATATTCCAAGTGGAGGAATGTAATCAAATATACATAATAATTATAATTAAACGGTGGGGGCCAATTGAATTTCAATAATACCCAAGTGATCATGACATGCACCAACCACTCAAAACTATGCCTGCATGAGCCCGGGAGATTGCAAAGACTTCACACATCACAATAGTGAATATGAATATTTGTGTTGTGAATAGTCACCTGACTGTCTATACATACATTGATTTGCTATCCTTTCAGCAACAGCTTTTGCACCAACATTTCCTCTTCTGTATAGTATACACAAGAATTCATCTAATGTTGTTTGTGCAACAGACTCAAATCGTAAACTTCGTTTTATGTTGTCAATTAGCCCATAAGCTCTGTTATCACCAGTCTGGTTAGTTGAATCACATGTCAGAGTATTCTTTACAGTTGAAGTGATTAATCCCTTCTGTTCACATTCACTTATTATATCAACTAGGCCGGAAGAAACGATTGCATCTTTCAAATCGCATTGATTCTTTATGACAGCATTGTCAGCACTGTCAGTCATTTTCTAAGACTCTGTAACCAGCCCCTCCCTCCGGCTTCCTTGGGCCATGGGCGCGCCCGGGAATTTTATTCCTGTGCACACTATTCGGTAGTCGCACAAACTGATGGTCGCTTCTAGGAATTGAAATATTTAGGAGACTTTAAAATCATTTATTGGTCATAGCATTTCAAAAGTTATTATCAAAGAAATGAACTTCTGGAACAATATTAATTTGTGGCAATATTAGAACATACAAGAAGAATTACGAGAAAGATATTATGACTTCCAGGGATCAAGGGATTTTTAATAGTCTGTAATCCAATTACAAGAGTTGTATCAAACTATATATATGCTGATATTAGAAGCAATGGAAAGTCAACACTTAGTTTGATATTTCATTCTAATGGTCCAATAAACACTCATGGATGTATGATGTTCATTATCAAAGATGCCTTAAGTGGTATGATTGAAAAGAGATATATAATTCATCATGAAATCACGTGCTGTTTCTAGGTAACTGCTGCCATAAGACTTCATACAATGATGTATTATTATATATAAAATATATGCCTCAGGAGTGTAATAAGGAATTTGTAGGATTTCCTTTGGTTTTCAATTACAGACCACATCTATAGCTTTTATTAATCAGTTGTTAGCCAAACAGAATTCATGCAGTGCATGTTATAATAGCATTCAGTATGGGTACAGGAACCACAAGGCCTGATGTCTCTTAAATATTTGAAATATAATAATAATTGCATGATTGTCTTATGATGACTAATGCGCCTAATATAATGGTAGTTTCTATAATTATGTATATAGCTATTTGTTACTATAAATATAAACGCCTCATCCCAACCCTAGCAATCATATTGATATAGTTTCTGAGTGTAACTTTCAAAACTGCAAATGTATGATGTAATGCAATGACTGTTATATGAAGTGCAAGGGAGGGGCACATCCCTTGTGAGATCAACAATTGGGTGGCATGACATCTCTAAGCTTCACTTTTTTTCTGTTTCTGAATTTTGCGAGTCATGCTAACCATCATTTAATTGATCTTCTGATTAAAACTTAAGTGTACAAATAAAGGATTCATAATCAGCATTAACTGGAGCCAACTACAAACATCTTCCCTTTTATACACATACCCTCGTTATGACCTATCATGTACATTAGCAACAAAGGAGGAGTTTCATACATTGTTTTCTGCCTATAAGGAAGTGGTAATCACTGGCCTTGAAATGTTCTTAGTTATATATAACAGTTATTTATAAAACGAGACAAAAGGCCGGCCCTGACAGATACTTAATTTGAGACATAATGTCATAAATAACATGACAGTAATAAATAATAATTATATGCATGTTTCAAATGACCTTTCAAAAGATAATTTTAATATTCATAAAGAACACCAACTATAACTGACAGCAGCTAGGTGACAAAAATTCTCTGCATGTGGTTTTAAGAACTTCGTCAGTTTGTTCAGAGTACTGTTTGATAAATTCGGATGAGGCCTACCCTTATTTTTTTTCATACATTTAGGCTCTTTCTCTTCGGGATTTGTAATCCAACAGTAGAAACCTTTTTGTTTATTGAAAACGAACATACTATTATTGAAGTAATGTGGAACATTTACAAACGTCTCGAGTTTATAAAGTAGAGGAACTGGATTAGTACTCAACTCATCACCATTCACAACATATATCTCTTTTCGATCAAACCACTTAAGCCATCTTTGATAATGAACATCATAAATGCTACCATCTATCGAAATAAAGTGAGTGTTTATTGTACCATTAGAATAAAATAACTTATCTTCAATACTACCAGGTACTGGCTGTCTGTGATCCGATTTCCATTCAAGATAGTCTGACACAGTTCTAGTAATTGGATTGCGTACTATTAAAATCAGTCTCACATCCCTTGATCCCCGGAAGTCATAAATTCTTTTTGGTACTTCTGGAACTGTGAAATATAGAGGAGATTTTTCAATTGTCAATTCATTTTTTTTGGTCATTGGCATTTTGTTAAGATACCATGTTAAACCACGTTCAAAATTTTTATCAAAGAAACAGACCTCTCGTATATCAGGACGCTTGATCAATGGATGTGAGCTTAACATTGCAATTAAAGCTCCTGTTCCACTTTTTCTGGTGCCAATAATAATAATAGATGGAAATCTTTTCTTTAGCTCCACTTGCAAAAATGATAAATTTTCTGCCTTGATAAAAATAGTTGTACTTCCAATTTTACTGTGTGGCGGCATCTCATGAAATGATTTGCTACCATTTTGCCAAACATACACCATAGAACACACAAGAATTACTATGAAAGCGAGAAAGATCTTATTCCGAGAGGAGATCATCACGGAGATAAGTAACAGTTATAACACACCCCCTTCCAGCGCATTATCGTGTATCACGCGAAATAATATTCATATATAATCCCAAGGGATTATCAGAGTGCGGTAGGTTTGGGTCCCACCTAACCTTGTTCGCATGCTTTTTGAGTTTTGGCATCCCTACATCTTTAATTTTTATTGAAAATGTTTTTTATTCTTATTAATTTTATTTCTTTATTTATTTTAAATAATGCATTATATAAATAAATTGTTATTGTACAGAATTAAAGTGATCACGAATAAGAATAATAGAAAATAAAATAAAATATAATATGTATATAATAATAAAGTAGTAACAACTAGCTATACAGCAGAGGGAACGCGACCCTCTGATGCAGCTAGTTCAATGTTTAGTTCATTGACTGGGTGGTGGCAAGAGGATCTGCTTCCACGGATGCATAGGATGGCAGAGCAGAGGATTGCAAATGATAGGCGACAGCGATTCCACCCCATGATAACTGGGTATACTTTTTCTCCTTCCGAGATATTCCGTCTGCTAATCTCTTATAAAACGTTGTCACGACCCATTCCTCCTGTTGCTGAAAGGGGTGTGAAAGGTCAAAGTAATCAAGTGTATATCATTTTTATATAACACATCCCTACCAGATCTGCCCATGTCAATGTTACTGACTGACTACTGTGCTGCAGTCTGCAGCATTAATTAACCAACCATTGTTATTAATCATTACTATGAGGTGGGGGCTGAGGGGGCTACAGTCTCTCTATTTTGCCAGATTGGGGGACAGACCAGTACCCACTTCCACCTCCCAATATTTTAATTAATGTGGTAGGCATAATTGTCACAGACAATTATTTCGGTGCAACACTAAACGCTTGAATTTATGCTGGTCTTTTTTTTAGTTAAATATACGTACAGTACACCACAAGGTCAATTTACATATCATTAGTTCTGATGGTTCATTATGGTTGTTGTCATGGAATCATGTGCTGTTTCTAAGTAACTGCTGCCATAAGACTTCATACAATGATGTATTATCAGAAATAACATAATTATTATATATTATATATATATATAATTATATATAATTATATATATATATATATATAATGTATATATATTATATATATAATTATATGCCTCAGGAATTTGTAGGATTTCCTTTGCATTCTTGAAGACCACATACTGAGGATTCTATATGTAAACTTTTATTAATAATAAAATTTAGTTGTTAACCAAACAGAATTCATGCAGTGCTTGCATGCAATACAGGTACAGGAACCACAAAGCCTGATGTCTCTCTTAATGTTTGACATAATTTTATAATTGCATGATTGTCTTATGATGACTAATGCTCCTAATATAATGGTATAGTTTCTATATGTATATATATATATATAATAGCCATTTGTTACTATAAATAGAAATGCCTTTGAATATAAAACCACACCCCAACCCTAACAATCATAATAGTAGTGTAGCTTTCAAAACTGCAAATGTATGATGTAATGCACATCCCTTGTGAGATAAACAGTTGGGTGGCATGAAATCTCTAACTGTTTCTGACTTGTGTGGGTCATGCTAATCATCAGTTAATTGATCTTCTGATTTAGACTTAAGTATACAAATAAACGATTCATAATCAGCATTAGCTGGAGCCCCAACTGCAAACATCTTCCTTTTCATACACATACCGTCTTCATGTATAAGCACTGGCATTGAAATGTTCTTAGTTATATATAACAGTTATTTATAAAACTAGACAAAGTTAACAGCCGGCCCTGACAGATACGTAATTTGAGACACAATCTCTTAAATAACATGACAGTAATAAATAATAATTATATACATGATAATAACATACTAACGTTTCAAATGATGAACAAAATTTTCAAAAGATAATAATAATAAATTTTATTATTCATAAAGAACACCAACTAAAATTGACAGCAGCTAGGTGACAAAAATTCTCTGCATGTGGTTTTAAGAACTTCGTCAGTTTGTTCAGAGTACTGTTTGATAAATTCGGATGAGGCCTACCTTTACCTTTACTCATACAGTTAGGTTCTTTCTCTCCAGAACTTGTAACCCAACAGTAGAAACCTTTTTGTTTATTGAAAACGAACATACTATTATTATGGCCCGTAGGGCCATCCCTATGATTGCTTTCCCACGGGTTCGAACTATATATATATATATATATTATATGTTTGTGTCACTTGCGCGAGTATGCGTTGTATACGTAGTTAAGGAAGTTGCGTCATTCCCGGGGGCTCGGTCAATTAATGGGTGTGGCGCGTAAAAGAATGCGCGCTCGAGCTCTAGAAACCAGCAGAAAGAAAGCCAAGTAGCTTACGTAGAAACTGGAACTAATAGCTAGCTATTCTGCCTGAAATATATTCCTAAAGTTCTCCAATGTCCTTTGAAAGGTCAGGAAAGTAGATAATCAAAATAATAACTATAATAAGCTGTTGTCTTTCATGCTTGATAAAGTCAGCCATGATTACTGAATGCTGGACACCACAAAGCAGTCATAGGTATACTTTTATCTACACCCACATTTGTAAAACAATCATTTCATAGTAAAATTCTCCTTGGTAGCCACCTTTCTCTCTCTAAAACAGTTAATAAACCACTGTTTTGCTCATGCTGTACAGGAAATATATAGCACTCGGGGTGGGGGCTCGAATCAAGGCCTTGATTATAGTTATTATTTTGATTATCTACTTTCCTGACCTTTCAAAGGACCTTGGAGAACTTTAGGAATATATTTCAGGCAGAATAGCTAGCTATTAGTTCCAGTTTCTACGTATCCCATAGGGATGTTTTTTCTCAATATATCTTGTTGAAGTAATGTGGAACATTTACGAACGTCTCAAGTTTATAAAGTAGAGGAACTGGATTAGTAATCAACTCATCACCGTTCACAACATATATCTCTTTTCGATCAAACCACTTAAGCCATCTTTGATAATGAACATCATAAATGCTACTATTTATCGAAATAAAGTGAGTGTTTATTGTACCATTAGAATAAAATAACTTATCTTCAATACTATGAGATACTGACTGTCTGTGATCCGATTTCCATTCAAGATAGTCTGACACAGTTCTAGTAATTGGATTGCATACTATTAAAATCAGTCTCACATCCCTTGATCCCCGGAAGTCATAAATTCTTTTTGGTACTTGTGGAATTATGAAATATTTAGGAGATTTTTCAATTGTCAATTCATTTTTTTTTGTCATGGGCATTTTGTTAAGATACCATGTTAAACCACGTTCAAAATTATTATCAAAGAAATGAACCTCTGGTATATCAGGACGCTTGATCAAGGGATGTGAGCTTAACATTGCAATTAAAGCTCCTGTTCCACTTTTTCTGGTGCCAATAATAATAATAGATGGAAATCTTTTCTTTAGCTCCACTTGCAAAAATGATAAATTTTCTGTCTTGATAAAGATAGTTGTACTTCCAATATTACTGTGTGGCGGCATTTCAGGAAATGATTTGCTACCATTTTGCCAAACATACACCATAGAACACACAAGAATTACTATGAAAACGAGAAAGATCTTATTCCGAGAGGAGACCATCACGGCGATAAGTAACAGTTATAACACACCCCCTTCCAGCGTATTATCGTTGTATCACGCGAAATAATATTCATAATCCCAAGGGATTATCAGAGTGCGGTAGGTTTGGGTCCCACCTAACCTTGTTCGCATGCTTTTTGGGTTTTGGCATCCCTACATCTTTAAAAATGTTTTTTATTCTTATTAATTTAATTTTTTTAAATAATGCATAATTTATATAAATAAAATTGTTATTGTACAGAATTAAAGTGATCACGAATAAGAATAATAGAAAATAAAATAAAATATAATATGTATATAATAATAAAGTAGTAACAACTAGCTATACAGCAGAGGGAATGCGACCCTCTGATGCAGCTAGTGCGATGTTTAGTTCATTGACTGGGTGGTGGCGAGAAGATCTGCTTCCACGGATGCATAGGATGGCAGAGCAGAGGATTGCAAATGATAGGCGACAGCGATTCCACCCCATGACAACTGGGTATGCTTTTTTCTCCTTCCAAGATATTCCGTCTGCTAATCTCTTATAAAAAGTTGTCACGGCCCATTCCTCCTGTTACTGAAAGGATGAGGGGTGCGAAAAGTCAAAGAATGGGTCAAAGTAATCAAGTGTATATCATTTTTATATAACACATCCCTACCAGATCTGCCCTTGTCAATGTTACTGACTGACTACTGTGCTGCAGTCTGCAGCATTAATTAACCAACTGTTGTTATTAATCATTACTATGAGATGGGGGCTGAGGGGGCTACAGTCTCCCTATTTTGCCAGACTGGGGCAGACCGGTACCCACTTCCACCTCCCAATATTTTAATTAATGTGGTAGGCATAATTATAACTGATAATTATTTCGGTGCAACACTAAACTCTGTTTGGCTTGAATTTATGCTGGTCTTTTTTTTTTAAATATACGTACAGTACACCACAAGGTCAATTTACATATCATTAGTTCTGATGGTTCGTTATGGTTGTTGTCATGGAATCATGTGCTGTTTCTAAGTAACTGCTAAGATGTATTATCAGAATATAACATAATTATTATATATTATAATAATATATATAGCTAATTACATGTATATTATTATATATATATACATATGATTATATAAGGGTGTACTAGCAGCCTAAGCCTATGGAGGTGTACTAGTAGCCTATTGCTGGACTGCATTCAAAAGGTTGCAGGTTCGAGCTCCACTAGGTGCAGGCTTTTTTCACCCATGAGTATACTCAGCTCCATCCTCATTTTGTATACTCAGCTCCATCATCTATATACACTCAAAACAATAGTTAAGGTTATTATATCTTGAAGACCACATAGCTAGCTACTGAGGATTCGACGTATGTAGATGTAAACCATTTCATTTGTTAACCATACAGAATTCAGTGCATGGGTACAGGAACCAGTAAGGGTTCCAGAGCTATTAAATATTAGTTGCATGATTGTCTTATGAATTACTAGCTAATGCCCCTAATATGATGATAGTTTCTATAATTATGTAGCCATTTGATACTATAAATAGAAACACGTTCACTTTTATAAATAGAAAATCACACCCAATCATAATACATGCCTAGAAACGATAATTATAATGATGAAGTAATCTCTCCATGGTTACATAAAGAAACACCCAATATGTCTTCCTACACATATGAATTACATGTCAGTACATGTACGTATTATCAATTGACATGCTACATACATGAGATATACAATCCAAATTAATTAATAATTTTGACTGTAAAATTACGGCACCCCATAAGTTTCTGCATCAGTGTAGCTTTCAAAACTGCAACCCACCCACTATTAATTTTATAGTATATACAAACTGAACAGCATACAACCATCAACAATAATTTGATTGCCTAGAATGTAAGATGTATTGCAATGACTGATACATGCAGAATTGCTCTAGAATCAATTTCTGAAGGCCTAGAAATCCTAAATGGCATGATCTATAATAATTGTTAATAATTAAATGAAATTACTCATCACATGACAATCAAGGTGATTTGCACACTCAGACAAGAACTGTGTACAGATGGCTGAATATTCCACTACAGCAAAAACTCTCCAGGAGCTTGATGGACAATTAACATGTAATGTGTGTCTGGATCAGTATACTGGTCCAAAAACACTGCCATGTCTTCATTCATTCTGTGTGAAATGTATTGAAAGACTACCACAAGAAGTACAGGTACATATGCACACATATACACACTTATAAAAGTGGGAACCAAACTGCATGTGTATACCCATGTAGTTCTTTTATACTTTCATTAAACATGCATTCACTTGGTTATATGATAAAATGGCACTGGTCTAGCTGGACACAAAGGAAGGGTCTGATTGACTGACCGAACATTAATACCACCTGGTGATATGTATCTATGACGACTGTCAAGTACATTTTCAATATGATAATTAAATTTTATCACAAATAGTGATTCTAATTACCACATAGCTCCATCTTCTTGCCATATTTTAAAGAACATTTTATTGCAATAAAGCTTTTATTTTGATAGACCATTCACAAATTCTGTTTATATGATAATTTTCAAAACATTTCTGTCTACATAATGTTGTATGTTGGTGATGCAAGACTTTAGATGCCTATATGTATGGTACACCATTTCTCCTTAACTAGTGGTATTATGTGTTGTTCTAGAACTCGGGCTATGTCTGTTCTTATTGAAATTTTATCAGTTTTGTAATTATGGCAACATAATGTAAACTGTGGTTACTAAGTTACTATAAAATCCTTAAAAGCTGTCAAATATCTTATCAGTCATCTTGTACTATCAATAACAAATTTTATTATGTAAATAGCAAAATTTCGAATACCAAAAGTTAACAACACATGATAGTAACATTTATATTAATGAATTAAATAATTATTTTGAACTAACCACATATTATAATATAATGCTACAACAGAGATCATAATATTATATTATACCACATTATATATACATACATGTATATATGTTTGCTTTTAGTAACATTTCATTGTTTATACATTACTAATAGGGAGACAAGTATTTCATTAGTTGTCCTTCATGTCGTAAACTCACACAACTGCCCAACATAGGACCTACTGCCTTTCCTACTGCTTTCCACATTAATAGCCACTTTGAAATACAAAATACCCTAAAGAAAGTGTCTGTAGGTCCAACTGTCTCTTGTGATAATTGTCATAAGGGCTCTGCTACTAGATATTGTAAACAGTGTACTCATTTCTTGTGTCCAGAATGTCTCGAGGCGCACAAGAAATGGCAGGCCTTCTCTACTCATGAGGTTATCAATGTACAAGATGTAGCAGTCAATACTTCTAAACTACTTCCATTGAACGAGGATAGAAATATAAAGTGTAACGATCACAAGAAGTCACAAAAAGTCTACTGTGAAACCTGTCAAGAGCTTATATGTAGAGATTGTACGATTAGTCAACGTCATCAAAATCACAAGTACAAGCTCATTGCTGAATGTTATCCTGATCATCATCAAGAGATAGAGGCCAACCTCACAACTGTGAAAAAGAAAGTAGCAGACATTAATACAGCAGTGACTAACCTCATCACTCGAGAGAGGGAGGTCACAACACAGGGAGAAGAGGTCAAGAAAGAGATCCATACACAAGCTCAACTAATCATAAATTTAGTTCAACGGTCAGAGAGACAGTTAGTTCAAGAGGTAGACACTGCAGTAAAACAGAAGACACAATTACTAACCAAACAAAGAGAAGAGGCAGAGACAATCCTGAACCAGCTAAAGGGTTGTGAGGAGTTTGTAGAACAGAGTCTAAAGGTCGGGAGTCAACAACAGGTATTGAGGGAGAAGCAGAATATGTTACAAGTAATGATGATAGTCAATCAAGATGTCAACCCTGTTGTATTTCAACCAATAGAGGAGGCCAACATTACATTCACTAGGAATCAGACATTGGTTGATAGATATGAAGGTATTGGTGAATTGACGTCAAAAACATTTGGCAATTCTGTTATCATCAAGAATACTTGTTATGTTGGAAAGAAATCAACTGTTGCTGTCAACCTCCAGACTCATGATGGATGTCCCTTCTCAGTTCCTCTCTCCTTCATCTCTTGTGAACTATCTTCTGCTCGTAACAGTCAACCCATACCATGTGATATCGATGAGAACCAGCCAGGAAAGTACAACATAAGCTTTACTCCAAATTCCAGAGAGGAACATAAGTTGATAGTACGACTAGGAGGTGTGAATATTCCTGGTAGTCCCTGCACTCTTCATGCCATCCCTTCCCCTGAAATGAGAGGTAAACCAGTGAATATTATATCAGGACTGAATAGTCCATGGGGTGTAGTAGTCACTAAGAATGGAGAAACTGTAGTAGCTGAATGGGGAGCCCATTGTATCACAATACTAAACAAGGAGGGAAAAAAAGTGAAGTCATGTGGAACAAACGGAACAAAGGAGGGTCAATTCACTTATCCTCATGGAGTTGACATATCCCATGATGGACATATTTTAGTAACTGATCAACATCGACTACAGAAATTAACATTTGAAGGTGAGTGCGTGAAGTCAGTTGGGAGTAGTAAGGCAGGCAGTGGTCCTCTTCAGTTTAATAATCCTGTAGGTATTACAGTTCATCCTACCACAGGACAAATATTCATTGCTGATGCATACAATCATCGAATTCAAGTTCTCAATAATGACCTCACCCACTCATTTCATTTTGGCAAGAAAGGTTCATTATCAAAACAATTCTATCAACCATATGATGTGACATTTGATAATCAAGGATATTTGTATGTTACAGATTTTTATAATCACTCTATCAAGAAGTTCACATCAAGAGGAGAGTACGTTTCTAAGTTTGGTTCATGTGGGTCTAATCCTGGTCAAGTTTCACATCCTACCTCAATCATCATAGATAATAATCTAGTATATGTTAATGATTGTAGTAATCGCCGTATCTCAATATTTGATACTAATGGATGTTTTATACATTGTTTTGGTAAAGCGGGTAGTGGAGAGGGAGAATTTAATAATCCATGTGGAATAACAATAGATTCATTTGGTAACTTGTATGTTAGTGACAAAAAAAATAACAGACTAGTTGTTTTGTAGATGCATACATGTATTTGTGTATTTCTCACACTTGCATTACACACGATAATTGTATTGTTATTACAATATTTTTCTAAATAAGTTTGAGGTTTCCTCCTCAAATAATTATAATTATAGTACTAATCAAAATGTCTACATACATAATATGACAGGTAATTGGGAGCTCTTTAAATGAATAGTAATAATTGAAATTTGATTAGATTATGTAAGGTGTCTTATAAATTAACGAAACCAAAAGTTAAGGCTTTTTTCACCCATGAGTATACTCAGCTCCATCCTCATTTTGTATACTCAGCTCCATCATCTATATACACTCATTAAGGTTACTATATCTTGAAGACCTAGCTACTGAGGATTGTACGTATGTATATGTAAACATTCATTATTAAATAAATTAAAATTCTATTTCAGTTGTTAACCAAACAGAATTTAGTGCATGGGTGCAGGAACCAGGGGGGCTCCAGGGCCCTAGCCTTAAAAATTAGTTGCATGATTGTCTTAAGGTTAATGCCCCTAATATGGTGGTAGTTTCTATAATTGTGTAGCCATTTGATACTATAAATAGAAACACAATCACTTCTATAAATACAAAATCACACCCAATCATACATGCCTAGAAACATTTTACGATATAATGATGACGTAATCTCCCTATGGTTATATAAAGAAACACCCAATATACGTATATATACAACATGTCTTCCTACACATATGAATTACATGTCAGTACATGTATTATCAATTGACATGTTGATTTGTAATACTACATACAAGAGATATACACATCCAGATTAACTAATAGTTTGACTGTAAAATAATGGCACCTCATAAGTTTCTGCATCAGTGTAAATTTCAAAACTGCCCACACACTATTAATTTTACAAACTGAACAGCATACAACCCTCAACACGTTGATTGCCTAGAATGTATGATGTATTGCAATGACTGTTACATGAAGAAACACCCAGAATTGCTCTAGAATGAAATTCTGAAGGCCTAGAAATCCAAAATGGCATTCCCAGAGATCATTGTATAACATCTGTAATAATAATTGTAAAGGAAATTACTCATCACATGACTTGTAAAAACAATCAGGTGATTTGCACTTTTCATTGAGGGTTAGTCACACTCAGACAAGGTCTGTGTACAGATGGCTGAACAATCCACTACAGCAACTGCTCTCCAGGAGCTTGATGGACAGCTAACATGTAGTGTGTGTCTGGATCAGTATACTGGTCCAAAAACACTGCCATGTCTTCATTCATTCTGTGTGAAATGTATTGAAAGACTACCTCAATAAGTACAGGTACACATGCACACATATACACATACTTAGGGGACAAAAATACACACACAAGCAGTTGCAATACCCACGTAGTTCCTTTACATTCACTTGGTTATATGAATTGCATGTTATAATGGCCATGATACCAACCAACTACAAAGGAAGGGTCTGGTCGACTGACCGTAATTGAGTTGTTCTTTGTACCACCTGGTGATAAGTATCTGTCAAGTGAGCTTGACAATCTACTTCAATATCCAGTGTTAAACTATTCATAGTGATTCTTCTAATTACCACATTGCTCTATCTTCTTGCCATATTTTAACAAAACAAGAACATTTTATTGCAAAAATTCTGTTTTTGTAATCAATATAATTTTCTAAACATTTCTGTCTACATAATGTGGTATTTCATTGAACTTTATGAACAAGGTAGAACGTAGATGTTTATTAATAGAAAAGCTCAATGAAATACTCCCCTGAAATAATACAACATGGTAAATTGCATCTACAACATTGATAATGTTGTATGTTGGTGATGCAATACTTTAGATGCCTATATGTATGGCACACCATTCTCCTTAACTAGTGGTATTATGTGTTATAGTAGAACTCAGGTTATGTGTGTTCTTACTGAAATTTTATCAGTGGAATAATTGTGCCAACATATGTAAACTGTGGTTATTAAGTAATAGTTAGAACACACTTTACCGTGATTACGTGTTTTAATGTAGCACGAGGGCGGGTCAATAAAGGTCGAGTTTACATAATGCACGAGCCGAAGGCGAGTGCGTTATGTAAACGAGACCTTTATTGACCGCCCAAGTGCTACATTGAAACACACGATGCACTGTCAAGTGTGTTCTAAGTGATTTATTGATGATCTGTTGAACTACCACTGTTGTTGAAGCAGCTTCGTTAGTAGAGGTGAGCAAAGTGTGCAATAACTATTTATTGCACGTAAAAGTGTGCAATAAGTGATTTAATGGTCAATCACGTGACGCAATATCTGCACTCTGATTGGCCACAGGTCACATGATCAGCAATAATTTACTATACAATGCAGAGTTTTAAAAGCATATTTTATTGGCCATCTTGTACTATCAATAATAAATTTGATTATGTGAATAGCAAAAGTTGACAACACACGATAGTAACACTTAATTAGATACTTTGAAGTAACCACATATTTTATTACAGCTGCAACAGAGACATGTACATTATACCACATTATAATTATATACATACATGTATATATGTTTGGTTTTAGTAACATTTCATTGTTTATACATTACTAATAGGGAGACAAGTATTTCATTAGGTGTCCTTCCTGTCGTAAACTCACACAACTGCCCAACATAGGAGCTACTGCCTTTCCTACTGCTTTCCACATTAATAGTCTCTTTGAAATACAAACTACCCTAAAGAAAGTGTCTGAAGGTCCAAAAGTCTCTTGTGATAATTGTCATAAGTACTCTGCTACTAGATATTGTAAACAGTGTACTCATTTCTTGTGTCCAGAATGTCTCGAAGCGCACAACAAATGGCAGGCCTTCTCTACTCATGAGGTTATCAATGTACAAGATGTAGCAGTCAATACTTCTAAACTACTTCCATTGAACGAGGATAGAAGTATGAAGTGTAACGATCATAAGAAGTCACTCAAAGTCTACTGTGAAACCTGTCAAGAGCTGATATGTAGAGATTGTACGATTAGTCAACGTCATCAAAATCACAAGTACAAGCTCATTGCTGAATGTTATCCTGATCATCATCAAGAGATAGAGGCCAACCTCACAACAGTGAAAAAGAAAGTAGCTGACATTAATACAGCAGTGACTAACCTCATCACTCGAGAGAGGGAGGTCACAACACAGGGAGAAGAGGTCAAGAAAGAGATCCACACACAAGCTCAAGTAATCATAAATTTAGTTCAACGGTCAGAGAGACAGTTAGTTGAACAGGTAGACACTGCAGTACAACAGAAGACACAATTACTAACCAAACAAAGAGAAGAGGCAGAGACAATCCTGAACCAGCTGAAGGGTTGTGAAAAATTTGTAGAACAGAGTCTAAAGGTCGGGAGTCAACAACAGGTATTGAGGGAGAAGCAGAATATGGTACAAGTAATGACGACAGTCAATCAAGATGTCAACCCTGTTGTATTTCAACCAATAGAGGAGGCCAACATCACATTCACCAGGAATCAGATGTTGGTTGGTAGATATGAAGGTATTGGTGAATTAACCTCGAAAACATTTGGCAATTCAGTTCTCATCAAGAATACTTGTTATGTTGGAAAGAAATCAACCGTTGCTGTCAACCTCCAGACTCATGATGGATCTCCCTTCTCAGTTCCTCTCTCCCTCATCTCTTGCGAAGTATCTACTGCTCGTAACAGTCAACCCATAGCATGTGATATCAACGAGACCCAGTCAGGAAAGTACAACATAAGTTTTACTCCAAATACCAGAGGAGAACATAAGTTGATAGTACGACTAGGAGGTGTGAATATTCCTGGTAGTCCCTGCACTCTTCATGCCATCCCTTCCCCTGAAATGAGAGGTAAACCAGTGAATATTATATCAGGACTCAATAGTCCATGGGGTGTAGTAGTCACTAAGAATGGAGAAACTGTAGTAGCTGAACGGGGAGCCCATTGTATCACAATACTAAACAAGGAGGGAAAGAAAGTGAAGTCATTTGGAAGAAACGGAACAAAGGAGGGTCAATTCACTTATCCTTATGGAGTTGACATATCCCATGATGGACATATTTTAGTAACTGATCAACATCGACTACAGAAATTAACATTTGAAGGTGAGTGCATGAAGTCAGTTGGGAGTAGTAAGGCAGGCAGTGGTCCTCTTCAGTTTAATGTTCCTATAGGTATTACAGTTCATCCTACCACAGGACAAATATTCATTGCTGATGCATACAATCATCGAATTCAAGTTCTCAATAATGACCTCACCCACTCATTTCATTTTGGCAAGAAAGGTTCATTATCAAAACAATTCTATCAACCATATGATGTGACATTTGATAATGAAGGATATTTGTATGTTACAGATTTTTATAATCACTCTATCAAGAAGTTCACATCAAGAGGAGAGTACGTTTCTAAGTTTGGTTCATGTGGGTCTAATCCTGGTCAAGTTTCAAATCCTACTTCAGTCATCATAGATAATAATCTGGTATATGTTAACGATTGTGGTAATCGCCGTATCTCAATATTTGATACTAATGGATGTTTTATACATTGTTTTGGTAAAGCGGGTAGTGGAGAGGGAGAGTTTAATAATCCATGTGGAATAACAATAGATTCATTTGGTAACTTGTATGTTAGTGACAAAAAAAATAACAGACTAGTTGTTTTGTAGATGCATACATGTATTTTAAATGTGTATTTCTCACACTTGCATTACACACGATAATTGTATTGTTATTACAATTTTTTCTAAATAAGTTTGAGGTTTCCTCCTCAAATAATTATAATTATAGTACTAATCAAAATGTCTACATACATAATATGACAGGTAATTGGGAGCTCTTTAAATGGATAGTAATAATTGAAATTTGATTAGATTATGTAAGGTGTCTTATAAATTAACGAAACCAAAAGTTAAGGCTTTTTTCACCCATGAGTATACTCAGCTCCATCCTCATTTTGTATACTCAGCTCCATCATCTATATACACTCATTAAGGTTACTATATCTTGAAGACCACATAGCTAGCTACTGAGGATTGTACGTATGTATATGTAAACATTCATTATTAAATAAATTAAAATTCTATTTCAGTTGTTAACCAAACAGAATTTAGTGCATGGGTGCAGGAACCAGGGGGGCTCCAGGGCCCTAGCCTTAAAAATTAGTTGCATGATTGTCTTAAGGTTAATGCCCCTAATATGGTGGTAGTTTCTATAATTGTGTAGCCATTTGATACTATAAATAGAAACACAATCACTTCTATAAATACAAAATCACACCCAATCATACATGCCTAGAAACATTTTACGATATAATGATGACGTAATCTCCCTATGGTTATATAAAGAAACACCCAATATACGTATATATACAACATGTCTTCCTACACATATGAATTACATGTCAGTACATGTATTATCAATTGACATGTTGATTTGTAATACTACATACAAGAGATATACACATCCAGATTAAATAGTTTGACTGTAAAATAATGGCACCCCATAAGTTTCTGCATCAGTGTAAATTTCAAAAATGCCCACACACTATTAATTTTACAAACTGAACAGCATACAACCCTTTAGGCCTCAACAAGTTGATTGCCTAGAATGTATGATGTATTGCAATGACTGTTACATGAAGAAGCACCCAGAATTGCTCTAGAATGAAATTCTGAAGGCCTAGAAATCCAAAATAGCATTCCCAGAGATCATTATACATGATGTATAACATCTGTAGTAAAGGAAATTACTCATCACATGACTTGTAAAAACAATCAGGTGATTTGCACTTTTCATTGAGGGTTAGTCACACTCAGACAAGGACTGTGTACAGATGGCTGAACAATCCACTACAGCAACTGCTCTCCAGGAGCTTGATGGACAGCTAACATGTAGTGTGTGTCTGGATCAGTATAATGGTCCAAAAACACTGCCATGTCTTCATTCATTCTGTGTGAAATGTATTGAAAGACTACCTCAAGAAGTACAGGTACACATGCACACATATACACATACTTAGGGGACAAAAATACACACACAAGCAGTTGCAATACCCACGTAGTTCCTTTACATTCACTTGGTTATATGAATTGCATGTTATAATGGCCGTGATACAGCTGGACCCAACCAACTACAAAGGAAGGGTCTGGTCGACTGACCGTAATTGAGTTGTTCTTTGTACCACCTGGTGATAAGTATCTGTCAAGTGGGCTTGACAATCTACTTCAATATCCAGTGTTAAACTATTCATAGTGATTCTTCTAATTACCACATTGCTCTATCTTCTTGCCATATTTTAACAAAACAAGAACATTTGATTGCAAAAATTCTGTTTTTGTAATCAATATAATTTTCTAAACATTTCTGTCTACATAATGTGGTATTTCATTGAACTTTATGAACAAGGTAGAACGTAGATGTTTATTAATAGAAAAGCTCAATGAAATACTCCCCTGAAATAATACAACATGGTAAATCGTATCTACAACATTGATAATGTTGTATGTTGGTGATGCAATACTTTAGATGCCTATATGTATGGCATACCATTCTCCGTAACTAGTGGTATTATGTGTTATAGTAGAACTCAGGTTATGTGTGTTCTTACAGAAATTTTATCAGTGGAATAATTGTGCCAACATATGTAAACTGTGGTTATTAAGTAATAGTTAGAACACACTTTACCGTGATTACGTGTTTTAATGTAGCACGAGGGCGGGTCAATAAAGGTCGAGTTTACATAATGCACGAGCCGAAGGCGAGTGCGTTATGTAAACGAGACCTTTATTGACCGCCCAAGTGCTACATTGAAACACACGATGCACTGTCAAGTGTGTTCTAAGTGATTTATTGATGATCTGTTGAACTACCACTGTTGTTGAAGCAGCTTCGCTAGTAGAGGTGAGCAAAGTGTGCAATAACTATTTATTGCACGTAAAAGTGTGCAATAAGTGATTTAATGGTCAATCACGTGACGCAATATCTGCACTCTGATTGGCCACAGGTCACATGATCAGCAATAATTTACTATACAATGCAGAGTTTTAAAAGCATATTTTATTGGCCATCTTGTACTATCAATAATAAATTTGATTATGTGAATAGCAAAAGTTGACAACACACGATAGTAACACTTAATTAGATACTTTGAAGTAACCACATATTTTATTACTGCTGCAACAGAGACATGTACATTATACCACATTATAATTATATACATACATGTATATATGTTTGGTTTTAGTAACATTTCATTGTTTATACATTACTAATAGGGAGACAAGTATTTCATTAGGTGTCCTTCCTGTCGTAAACTCACACAACTGCCCAACATAGGAGCTACTGCCTTTCCTACTGCTTTCCACATTAATAGTCTCTTTGAAATACAAACTACCCTAAAGAAAGTGTCTGAAGGTCCAAAAGTCTCTTGTGATAATTGTCATAAGTACTCTGCTACTAGATATTGTAAACAGTGTACTCATTTCTTGTGTCCAGAATGTCTCGAAGCGCACAACAAATGGCAGGCCTTCTCTACTCATGAAGTTATCAATGTACAAGATGTAGCAGTCAATACTTCTAAACTACTTCCATTGAACGAGGATAGAAGTATGAAGTGTAACGATCATAAGAAGTCACTCAAAGTCTACTGTGAAACCTGTCAAGAGCTGATATGTAGAGATTGTACGATTAGTCAACGTCATCAAAATCACAAGTACAAGCTCATTGCTGAATGTTATCCTGATCATCATCAAGAGATAGAGGCCAACCTCACAACAGTGAAAAAGAAAGTAGCTGACATTAATACAGCAGTGACTAACCTCATCACTCGAGAGAGGGAGGTCACAACACAGGGAGAAGAGGTCAAGAAAGAGATCCACACACAAGCTCAAGTAATCATAAATTTAGTTCAACGGTCAGAGAGGCAGTTAGTTGAACAGGTAGACACTGCAGTACAACAGAAGACACAATTACTAACCAAACAAAGAGAAGAGGCAGAGACAATCCTGAACCAGCTGAAGGGTTGTGAGGAATTTGTAGAACAGAGTCTAAAGGTCGGGAGTCAACAACAGGTATTGAGGGAGAAGCAGAATATGGTACAAGTAATGACGACAGTCAATCAAGATGTCAACCCTGTTGTATTTCAACCAATAGAGGAGGCCAACATCACATTCACCAGGAATCAGATGTTGGTTGGTAGATATGAAGGTATTGGTGAATTAACCTCGAAAACATTTGGCAATTCAGTTCTCATCAAGAATACTTGTTATGTTGGAAAGAAATCAACCGTTGCTGTCAACCTCCAGACTCATGATGGATCTCCCTTCTCAGTTCCTCTCTCCCTCATCTCTTGCGAAGTATCTACTGCTCGTAACAGTCAACCCATAGCATGTGATATCAATGAGACCCAGTCAGGAAAGTACAACATAAGTTTTACTCCAAATACCAGAGGAGAACATAAGTTGATAGTACGACTAGGAGGTGTGAATATTCCTGGTAGTCCCTGCACTCTTCATGCCATCCCTTCCCCTGAAATGAGAGGTAAACCAGTGAATATTATATCAGGACTGAATAGTCCATGGGGTGTAGTAGTCACTAAGAATGGAGAAACTGTAGTAGCTGAACGGGGAGCCCATTGTATCACAATACTAAACAAGGAGGGAAAGAAAGTGAAGTCATTTGGAAGAAACGGAACAAAGGAGGGTCAATTCACTTATCCTTATGGAGTTGACATATCCCATGATGGACATATTTTAGTAACTGATCAACATCGACTACAGAAATTAACATTTGAAGGTGAGTGCATGAAGTCAGTTGGGAGTAGTAAGGCAGGCAGTGGTCCTCTTCAGTTTAATGTTCCTATAGGTATTACAGTTCATCCTACCACAGGACAAATATTCATTGCTGATGCATACAATCATCGAATTCAAGTTCTCAATAATGACCTCACCCACTCATTTCATTTTGGCAAGAAAGGTTCATTATCAAAACAATTCTATCAACCATATGATGTGACATTTGATAATGAAGGATATTTGTATGTTACAGATTTTTATAATCACTCTATCAAGAAGTTCACATCAAGAGGAGAGTACGTTTCTAAGTTTGGTTCATGTGGGTCTAATCCTGGTCAAGTTTCAAATCCTACTTCAGTCATCATAGATAATAATCTGGTATATGTTAACGATTGTGGTAATCGCCGTATCTCAATATTTGATACTAATGGATGTTTTATACATTGTTTTGGTAAAGTGGGTAGTGGAGAGGGAGAGTTTAATAATCCATGTGGAATAACAATAGATTCATTAGGTAACTTGTATGTTAGTGACACACGTAATAACAGACTAGTTGTTTTGTAGATGTACAAGTATTTTAAACATAATATTATACATTATTTTCTTATTGTGAAATTAATTTTTTCAAAATTGTTTGGGGATTTTCTCATAAACAATACGTTGATATCTAGTAATACTATTCACTTGTGAACTTCTTATATAATCACTGGATAGTAATAATAGTAGTTACACAGTTTCATTCAAATAATATTATAATTGCGAATGAATTATAATTTCTCTACAACACTGGAAATAATAGCATATTAAAGGGAGCATCAGCCCCTGGACCCTGGGAAGGGTCCAGGGGCTGATGCTCCCTTTAATTTCAATAATTGCATAATTGATTGTATTGTGTATTACTAATGTAAATGATTCCCAAGATTGTATTAGTTTCATTTTTGAGTTATAGTTAACTAAATGTCTAAATTTCAATGATGATTTAGTAACAATTAACTAATAGTTTCATAGTGATGTTTTACTTAACTAAAATTATAATTGCAAATACTAATGTCGGTTTGAAATTTAGAATTATACTGAAATTAAAACTGTACATCCATTTCCACTGCTTCTTAGTGTAATTATAAGTACATTAGTAGTTAACCAAAACATCCATTACTAGTATATTAGTTATAGTTATAAATATATATGACCTTCAGTGGGTAGTTAATAAAAGTCAGGAGAATTAACGATCTTCAATAAAATACAAATTAATTTTTCTTCTTAAAATACACACACATACAAATACAGTTTTGTGTAACAACATAACTACATGTCATTTTCAAATACATGTGCCCATGAAATAGAAAGAGAGATAAAGATAGAGAGAGGGCGGGTTATACATTAATAAACTGTTAGTTATTAAAATTAATAAACACATTATTATTATGTTATAGTCAATTAAAAAAAATTAATAATCAAAAGATTTTTTTATATATTGGAATTAATTAATAATTTATGTACGTTTGCAAACTAGTTTCTTTTTAATAATAATATAATATATAATGCTGCTAGTGAATCGTTGTCATAGTAACGCACATGGGTGGTATTTACGTAGGTCAGTTAGGAATATTCTTAATTACCATTCGTCTTTTGAATCTTCTGTTTCACTAGATATACTCTGGTTCTCTGTTCTATAAAATGAATGAAGAAACCAGTGAGATATATCACTAACATGACAGACAGACAGACACACATGTACACAGATGGACAAACATGTACACCAACAGACACACATGTACATACACACAGTGTTCTGTCCAGGATATTTAGTGTGGTGGTTGGATTATACATTGATATTTATCCAGTATACAATGTATACTGTCTCAATAGCCTATATATGTATTATCTGAGAGGTGGTTACTATAAACCAGTGCCGAAAAGTGTGGGCAGAACACTGTACACAGACAGACAAATAGACAGACATACACAGAGATATAGACACACACACACACATGTACACAGACAGACAGAGAGTCACACATACATACCTGTTTAATTCATCTACTTGTGTGTGATTAATGTCTGTTGTTGTTTTATTTGGTATTTTCTTGTTGTCACTTAATAAACCTTGTTTTGAGAGAAACCTAAAGACAACAATTATACAGTGAATATAAATTACATAACATTATACATGTATATAATTATTAATTATATACACATGTACACTGTACATGTACAATAATATGTTCTGATATATGTACATGTACTTGTACATGTACATATACATGTTCTGATATGTACTTGTACACATACATGTACATGTACATGTATGTGTACACTGTACATTGTATTTATGATCTACAAACGTACTTATAATTTTCTGCCAGTTCTTTCTCTTCATCTTTCTTTATTATTTCATTTTTGTTTCCTAATAATTCAGTACCAGGATTATCAAAAGATGGAGATCTACTATCGTCAGGTTTTTCAGAATCTTTTGTGGGTGTGGTTAAAGGAGAAGAGTCTAGTAAGGGATTTCCAGAATCGCCTTCAAAATTATAACTTCCAGCTCTAAAGAAAAAATGTATACATAATTATAATTATATATTGTTTCACGAATTCTATCTGTCTATCTTTAAAGCAGTGAGCTCATTATAAATTCACATTTGAATGTGCACGTGTTGCTATGTGTTCAATCACCATGGTAACCAAAGTTTATACAGTGACTCATGATTTGGAATGTTTGAAGGATAGCATCTCATTCTATCTTTGTATCAGCTGCATTGTGTTTGACCAATCAGTTTTCAGAATTTTATCACAATGCAATCGACGCAACAAAAGGCTTTGTGTCATAATGTTAGTTTCTTTGTATGTATGTGTACATGTACATGTATACAATATACATAACTTGACACACCTCTCATCATCTGATGAATTAATATCCTCATCTTCGCTAGAATCTGACGGACTTCTCTGAACAATTTGTAACAAGTTTGGATCCACTATCATTTCATTATCTTCATCGCTAGATAAACGTTTATATTGACTCACAGATACAGTTTCATTCTCTACTGTTACATATGTAGTATTTACAACATGTGGACTATCCCCTGTATTAGATGTCACACTACAACAAAGAGAACAATATCATCAAAACATACATGTACATGTACATGTATGTGTGTGTACATGTATGTACATTACATAAGTGTATATTAACATGTACATGTACATGTATGCGTGTGTACATGTATGTACATTACATAAGTGTATATTAACATGTACATGTACATGTACATGTATGTACATGTATGTACATTACATAAGTGTATATTAACATGTACATGTACATGTATGTGTGTGTACATGTATGTACATTACATAAGTGTATATTAACATGTACATGTACATGTATGTGTGTGTACATGTATGTACATTACATAAGTGTATATTAACATGTACATGTACATGTATGTGTGTGTACATGTATGTACTTTACATAAGTGTATATTAACATGTACATGTACATGTATGTGTGTGTACATGTATGTACTTTACATAAGTGTATATTAACATGTACATGTACATGTATGTACAGTACCTGACATTATTAAGTTTACATATTATCACTGTACTTCCATTGACTACAGTGAACATTGTGAGTGAAGTACACTGTACTTTGAATGTACTACACAGTATTACACCTTAGTACCATGCTATCACATACAAATATAAAAGGAATTCACACATTACTATGATTACAGTATAAAGTAGTACTATAGTACTACTTAGAAGTACAGTTGACTATCACTTTATTAAAGTGTAGCTCCCATCATAGTATGTAAATTCAGGTACTGTACATGTATAATTACCTCTCCATATATCTGTCTGTAATCAGTCCGTACATCCATTTTTCAGTCCATCCATCCATCTATTTGTCCATCCGCCCAATCCACCATTATACATTACAAATATACATGTATCCCTCTACATGTGTATTTATCCTCCATTTATCAATGTCCATCTGTCCGTCCATCTATCCACATATTTGTTATTCATTCAATCATAATTATACACATAACAGAATACATGTACATGTCAACTATCACTTGACCACACCCACTTTGTTTCAGATTTCTTTCCAAAAGAAACAGAAGTGAAATTAGCCCAGTTCTCACTAGTTGTATTAGTAGTAGTAGGTTCCTGTGTCCAATCTAGTGAGTTCCCTGTAGTTTTAATAGGTGTTACCCCTGATAGATCCTCATCAGTAGTGAACTCTGATGTCCATGAGATAACTCCTGTAAATAAATAAATAAATACATAATCTCTTAATATTTAAATGTAAGTGTTCCAAAAATATTAATCCACATGTAGATTTGCTCTTTATTATTAAAAGTAGCAATACATGAGCTTACATTACAACCCTACATAAGTATAGCTTCTAACTATCTATATGAAGGGTTGTTATGTAAATATGATTAGTATAATTTTGTTACTAAGCAGTGTTTTTGATAAGCTCACCATTGGCCCAAAGAACTTCTTATTTGGCACTGCAGTTCTCTCTTTGGGCCAGTGGCGTAGTTAATTATGATTATATTGTCACTAACAGCATTAACTCTTAGTTAATTGGCTCAAGATGTATTCTCAATGGCGCACATACTAACCGTTTTTGAGTCAATTTGGTCCAAGCTTCAAAACTTATCAAAACCTCTGTTACCAAGGTACTATATATCCCAATCTTATTTCTGTGCTTTTTCAATTTTGATATCTTTACATATTCTTTAAATATTTTTTATAATACATTATAACTTACCTAAATCTGTTGGACTATTATCATTTTGTTTCTCTTCAATAATTAGGGGTTTTCGTCTTCTCTCACTAACACCTTCCTCGTCTTCATCATCCTCATCATCACTAGATTCTGTACGGAACTCCCTCTGTCTATTACCTGATCCTTCCTCTTCGTCACCACTAGTACTATCAGGACTGTGATGTTCTCCTGGTGAACCAAATGGTATATCTTTATCTATCCATGTGTTTGATTCCTATTAAATATTATAAATATTCAAATTAAATTATTCATTCAAGTACATTATTAGAAAAGTGTACTGAACAATACACTATATTATACAATGTATTACAATACAATACAGTAAGTACATGTATAGTATTGTACACTATACAGTATAGTATTGTACAGTATACAGTATAGTACAGAATACACTATACAGTATAGTATTGTACACTATACAGTATAGTACAGAATACACTATACAGTATAGTATTGTACACTATACAGTATAGTACAGAATACACTATACAGTATAGTACAGAATACACTATACAGTATAGTATTGTACACTATACAGTATAGTACAGAATACACTATACAGTATAGTATTGTACACTATACAGTATAGTACAGAATACACTATACAGTATAGTATTGTACACTATACAGTATAGTACAGAATACATTATAAAGTGTAGTATAGTACACTATACAGTATAGTACAGAATACATTATAAAGTGTAGTATAGTACAGTAAAGTACAGCAAAGTACAGTAAAGTACAGTAAGTATATATAGTACAGTACAGTACAGTACAGTGTACTTACATGTACATGTATACTGTACTATATTATACTGTACTATACTATACTGTAGTGTACTGTAGTGTACTGTAATGAGAGTCAAAGAAAAGGTACGTACATGTACATGTACATGTATCATTCCACGAAATGAAAAGCCAAGACGTCACATGTATATAAATATTAACCTCTTCATCACTCTCTGACTCATCATCAAATTGTCGTATTCTATCGGAACACGCAGCATCAAATCCAGCCATATATTCTGTTTGCTTTTCATCTGCTAATATTGAACAAGATATTGAAGTGATGTTATCGTAAGTGGAAGTGTAAGGTATTTGGGCTGGATCAAGATCATCATCTAAACCAAAATCATCCATGAAGGTATTTGAGAAACGTACATCTTGATAATGTTGATATGCCTAGAGAAGAGATGAAGAAAGAAAATGACAGAAAAGAGGAGGTGGAGGATGAGGAGGATGAGGAGGAGGCGGAGGAGGAGGTGCAGGTAGAGGAGGAGGAGGCGGAGGAGAAAGAGAAGGATAAGGAGGAGGAGGTGGAGGAAGTGGAGGAGGAGTGGGAGGAGGAGGAGAACGAAAATAAGGTAGAGGAGGAGGAAAAGGAGGAGGAGAACGAGAATGAGGTAGAGGAGGAGGAAAAGGAGGAGGAGGAGGAGGAGGAGGAAAATGAGGACAAGGAGGGAACGAGAATGAGGTAGAGGAGGAGGAAAAGGAGGAGGAGGAGGAGGAGGAGGAGGAGGAGGAGGAGGAAAATGAGGACAAGGAGGGAAGAGGATGGGGAGAGATACATGTACAGGGTACCTTTAGAATGTAATACTACTGACCTTTTCAAGTTCATTATCAGGTCCTATATGAAGTGGATCAAATTCTTCATCACTATCAATACTACAGGTCAAAGGTCGTGTACCACCCTGTAATTAATAATAATTAATAGTAGAACATTTTTATCCATCTGTCTGTCTGTCTGTCACTCTATCCTTCCATTCATGCATCCATCCATCCGTCCGTGCATCCATCCATTTATCCATCCAACCACGCAACCAACCACCCACCCACCCACCCATCCATCCATCCATCCACCCACCCACTCACCCAACCCATCCATCCATCCATCCACATGTACATGTACACATACCAAGTTTGTATCATTTTTCTTGTTCATGTCTGCTAGTGGACCCAACAAGAACTCAGACCATCTCTGAAAAGTATCATCATCGAGTTCTGACTGAAGGGTGTTGTCCTGTATCATGGTAACATCATCCCCTGTTCTAGTTACTGTACCTGTTCCTAAAGCAAGTGCTCGGGTATTTCCTGCAATCTGATTGACCATTCTGATCAGGTGACCCATGTAACCTTGACGACAACCTTTCGCTTCACTATTAAAAAAGAAAAAATAATCCAAAATGTTGTGAATGAATCCTCACATATGAAATAATATCACTCACATTATATTTTCATTTTTTTCAGCTCCTTCCAATAATCTTTGTACCAAATTACATTCTGATAATAACTGTATAAAATTAATACATACATATACCATTTATTGATACAAATTACAAGTACATGTACAATGTAGCAATTATACATACATTATCGTTTGATTAACATTAATTCAATTCTCATACCATATCCTCATTCCTATACACATACAGTATGAGCCACAGTTCAATTCTCATACCATATCCTCATTCCTATACACATACAGTATGAGCCACAGTTCAATTCTCATACCATATCCTCATTCCTATACACATACAGTATGAGCCACAGTTCAATTCTCATACCACATCCTCATTCCTATACTACATGATCTACCCCACAAATGTTCTTACGTGTTGTCTAAGTGTTATGGTTTCATCACTTTGTCCAGTGTCATCGTTCATCTCCATGGGAACGGGTGATGTTGATGACAGAGCAGCAGTGACAAATGATTCAACATACATATGTAAGAAATTATTCCAAGGGTATTGAAAAAATAAATCCTGTGAGAGAGGTAAGAGAGGTGAGTGAGGAGGCAGGAGGAGAAGGAAGAAGTAAAGGAGGAGTTGAGGTAGGAGGAGTGGGAGGAGGAGAGGGAGGAGTTGAGTGAGGAGGTGAGGGAAGAGGAGGAGGTAAGGGAGGAGTTGAGTGAAGAGGAGGAGAGGGAGGAGGTAAGGGAGGAGGTGAAGGAAGAGGAGGAGGTAAGGGAGGAGTTGAGTGAGGAGGTGAGGGAGGAGGAGGAAAGGGAGGAAGTAGGAGTTGAGTGATCAGGAGTGGGAGGAGGAGAGGGAGGAGGTAAGGAAGGAGTTGAGTGAGGAGGTTAGGGGAGAAGTAAGGGAGGAGGAGAGTGAAGAGGTGAGAGTATAAATTAACAAACAAAGGGAAAAACCCATTATTACTTACTAACAAGGGAAAATCAAAAAATATAATTAACACATTCACACATCATTGTAACATACCATTAAAACAGTACAAGTCTTATTTCGGATAATCTCACGTTGTATACGAACATCCTGAGTATGTAGAAGAGCAGAGAAGAGATGTACTACTTGCAACCTCATGTTGCCGAGGGGAGGGTCCAGTAATCCAACTGTACATAACACCGGTTCATACTATAGAGATAAAGAGTAAACATGTACATGTACATGTACATGTACATCATTTACTAACTAATATTAGTCTCGCTACTTTATCTCACTAATTAAAAGTAATGAGAATCATTTAAGTTACAGTAGACTTGTAAATTTACCTTATCAACTACACTACATGTATATACATGTATATCACATATATGTACATGTACACGTACAATGTACATGTACATTGTTGTATATCACACATAATAATTACATGTATATCACATATACATATGTATGTACATGTACAGTACATTGTTGTATATCACACATAATAATTACATGTACATATATATACATGTACATGTATATCACACATAATAATAACATGTGCATGTATATCACACACAATAAGTACATGTATATCACGCATAACTAGTAATATAATATGTACATGTATATGTACCTCTGATTTTCTAAGCAACAATTCATGAAATAATTTAATTCTTGATACGGTAGCTGACAATGTCCTCTCGACAGCCTCATCCCATGATGATGAACTATCTTCTTGTGGTTGTTGACCAAATGTAGGACTGTAAGGTCCTCCCATCCTACATGTACATACACATGAATATATATATATACGTTTAGTATACATGTACATACAATGTACACATGTACATGTGTACATGTAGCACTAGGTACAGTGTATGATTAGTACACGTACATGTACATGTAGCACTAGGTACACTGTATGATTAGTACACATACATGTACATGTACATGTGGCACTAGGGACAGTGTATGATTAGTACACGTACATGTACATGTGGCACTAGGTACACTGTATGATTAGTACACATACATGTACATGTAGCACTAGGGACAGTGTATGATTAGTACACGTACATGTACATGTAGCACTAGGTACACTGTATGATTAGTACATGTACATGTATATGTAGCACTAGGGACAGTGTATGATTAGTACACGTACATGTACATGTAGCACTAGGGACAGTGTATGATTAGTACACGTACATGTACATGTAGCACTAGGTACACTGTATGATTAGTACATGTACATGTATATGTAGCACTAGGGACAGTGTATGATTAGTACACGTACATGTACATGTAGCACTAGGGACAGTGTATGATTAGTACACATACAAATGTACATGTACATGTATGTATAAGTACATATACATGTACATGTATATGTAAACTTATAAGTACACGTACATGTACATGTGTTATCTGTCATACCTTTTCTCTAAGGCAGTGAGTATAACAGCTACTCCGTTGATGACAGTCCAATCAGGAGGTTCATTAACATCAAATATATTTTTAAGTAAACGTTCAATTGTATCCTCGCTATAGAGAGGTAAAATGAATATTCATTGTACACTGTACGATTTATGGTACAATAAAACTTCCAGTCAGGTGACTTGGAATAAAACATCTAGTCATGTGACTTCCGGTATGACCATAAAAATATCAGCATAGTACATGATTTCAATGTTTAACTACATGTACAAATGTGTGGGATTTGTTGTTTCCGTATATGGTAAACATATTAGATAAATACATGTACATGTATATACATTCTAAATAAAGTGGTGATTTAATTAATTACATATACAATTAATTACAATTATGGTGGTATAATTGAATAATTACTAGTTCTAACCTCTCTAATGTGGCTAGCAAAGGACTTGGTCCACTCATTTGGGAAGTGTCTCGTGATATTCTAATCATATCACATATAGCTTGACTAGCATTTATACATTGCTATGAGGAAAAAGAGGAGGAAATGAATTAATTGATCAACTAATAATATTTATTTAAATAATGGACACATCATTACAATAAATAAATAAATTAGTGAATGGAATGATAATATTACCTGAATGGGGAGACAAAACATGTACATCATATATATATATATATATATATATATATATATATATATATATATATATATAATGTGTATATAAGTACATACAAGTATATGTGTAATGTGTGCAGAAGTACATGTACACATGTACATGTACATGTACAAGTGTACATGTATATGTATTAGTAAATACTTACATTCACACCAGCTGAAGGATGAATAAAATCTATCAGTTTCTCTATAACACCATTATCCTTAAGCCACTAATAATAACAAGAAAGGAATACAATAATGTACATGTACATGTACATTGTATGTACACAGCATAATGTACATGTACATGATAGGTTAGGACTGGCACAAACACACAAACACAATTGTAACACTCACATATGCTAAATTAATTCTTTGTTGATCACCATCAGGTGATACAATCATTTGTAAAAGAAGATCCATCATGGCTGATGTTCCTAGATGCCGTAAAAATGAGTCTGTGAACCCTTCTCTCTTCTGAATATATTCAAGATATATTGCTGTGCGTTGATTCAATAACATACTCAATACTTTACTGATGAAACTAAGAGAGAGAGACAGACATGTGTACGTAAATTTACATGTACATGTACATGTAGTGAGTAATTAGTTTTTAGTATTAAATTGTTAATTGCTATACAGTGTAAATTACAACCTGGTAACTATAGCAACAGTGTAGATACTATCCCTTGGTCATGTATATGTACATATACATGTATACAGTACATGTACATGTGTACATGTAAGTCACAGGGTCTTGCTATTTTCATTATTCAAGTACATGGACATGTACATGTACATGTATACAGAAGTACATGAACGTACCTTCCAGTTAGTGGATTTATTGGTGGCTCATTGTCCAGGAAAGCCCATAACATTGGTAGATAAGTATCATTAGTAGTTAGACACTCAATAACTGCAAATATTTCAGCCGTTAGAATTTCACAAGCTAAATGAGGATATCTGTAAGGATATATATATATACATAATGAGGATATCTATAAGGGACAATGAGGATATCTATAAGGGACAATGAGGATATCTATAAGGATGTACATGTACACGTACAGGTATAATGTACATGTACATGTAGATGTTCATGTACATGTACATGTACACATACACGTACACATACATGTACATATACTCATACATGTACACAGGTACATGTGTACAGGTATAATGTACATGTACATGTATATGTAGACGTTCATGTACATGTACATGTACAGATATAATGTACATGTAGATGTTCATGTACATGTACATGTACACATACATGTACATATACACATACACGTACACAGGTACATGTGCATGTACATGTATGTTGTAGAGTTCTTGTGTCCCAGTACTCACTTAAATCTGACTTTATCTTCATCTTCAGAGTTAGGTTCATCACATACATAATGAATTAGTTGCTCCAGATTTTCAGGTCGTATAAGACTATGTTGGAATACATCAATGAGTAATAGATAGAAAGAGTAATGAATGAATGAAAAAAAGATTGATGGATAGGTGAATGAATAAACATATAAACACATACATGTATTTAGTACATTAAATATAGGGGCATCAATAAGACAGTACACAGGCTGAACACCGTAAAAGGTTAGAAATGTACTTGTACAAGTACATGTATACATGTACATGTATACTGAACATTAAAAAACGTACAAGTAATTGTACATGTTCAATATACATGTATACATGTATACTGAACATAAAAATACATGTACGTACAGGTAAATGTACATGTTCAATATACATTGAGTAAATATGTACAAGTACATGTACTATACATGTATACTGTACATGTAAGCACAACATGTAGATATGCAAATGTATATGTACATAGAAGTTTGAAATTGATTTACCAAAACAAATTTGTTAACAATAATTATGAACAAAGTCCAAACATATACAGAATAATACAGGACATATGTACATGTATATGACTTACAAGTCAATAAGTTTTTTGTTTTGTGTTTTACATTCTTGTAAGACATCATCTTCATCTAATATTTCTGATAAAGTACAATCCTACAAGGAGAATAGAATAGTCAACTCACTATACACATAGACACACATATATGTACATGTACACATACATGTTCACACACACACACACACACACACACACAAATGTACATGTACAGCAGATACACAGGCCCAGACACAGGCTCAGACAGACACACAGACAAACACACACGTGTACATGTACATGTACATAGAGATACACAGGCCCACACAAACACACACATGTACATATACATGTAGACACACAGGCCCACGCAGACACACAGACAAACACACACGTGTACATGTACACATGTACATGCAGACACACAGGCCCACACAGACACACAGGCCCACACAGGCACACACACACAGACAAACACACACATGTACATGTAAATGCAGACACACATGTACATGTAAATGCAGACACACAGGCCCACACACACACAGACAAACACACACATGTACATGTAAATGCAGACACACATGTACATGTAAATGCAGACACACAGGCCCACACACACACAGACAAACACACACATCTACATGTAAATGCAGACACACAGGCCCCCACACACACACAGACAAACACAATGTAATCAACTGTAATAACAAAGATAGTTTATTTTCTGATTATAATTATATGTATATGTATATTTCCAAACCCACTTAATGGATTATAATCAATTACACTATACATGATATGAAGGTGATAATATGGTACACTGGAGGTCATAGTAAATATAGATTACATGTTTACACACACAGTGATGTATGATTTGTATGATTTCAGATGTTGCAATGACGTTGTACATGTACATGTACATCATTATTATAATTATACAACATAATAATTAAGTAATTTATATGTACATTGCAACATCATTAGATTACTGTACAGTACCAATATACATGTACATACAAATTACATGTACAGTACATGGTACATGTATAATAATTAATTTCCACGTACATGTACATGTACAAATGATGTAGTATCAATCTACATTGTACATGTACATGTACATGTATAATGTGATCAGACATCATTTATAAGATTTGGTTTGTATCTTAAACAAATGAAGTTTATACATTCTTTGATAACAAACTATACAAAAAATATACATGTACATGTACATATACATGTAATTATAGAATTATAACACCCTAGAGCATGTGTACTGTACTTCCTTGGATACGAGAATTATAGTACATGTACATGTACATAAATTTACATATACATGGATAATGTACTACCATGTTGACAAACGTTGGCCACATGAACATGTACTATGCACTTGGCTGTATGCATACAAGAGGTTGGTAATGTTCATGTACATGTACATACATGTATATATTACAATAATTTCTTATAATGTAGACTAATATAATTATTACAATTCCAACATTCTATAAATGTATAGTTATTAAATACATTATACACATGTATGTCCATGTTTAGTTAATTGTTATAATTATATCACACAGGACTTCATAGGGAAGAAAGGAGGAGAGAGGTGAGGACAGTGTAGGGTAACTGACAAGAACACATTGAATGTTTTGTTACAACTGGTACATGTACATGTCCATGTACATGTACAAGAGGGTAGCGTAACCTCATAGCGAGAAGTTCTTCCCTCCAAACAAAATGACATGTACTGTACATGTACATGAGCCAGTGTTAACTAAATACACTACAATATACATGTACATGAGCCAGTGTTAACTAAATACACTACAATATTCATGTACATGTACATGAGCCAGTGTTAACTAAATACACTACAATATACATGTACATCAGCCAGTGTTAACTAAATACACCACAATAATGTATTTAAATTCTAATTAAATTTGGAGTCCCAGGAATAATAATTACGTTTTGTATGCAAATATAGGAAGTGTACAATGTATGTACATGTACATGTACATGTATATTACATGTACATGTACATAAACATGTACTGTAGATGTACATAGCCAGATACATGTACAATATACATGTATATGTTCATATTTTAAGCATGAAAATATACATTAGTTACATGTACAATTAGTGTTTAGTTCCTACCAAAAGTACAAGTACATGATAAAACATTATTGACTAATCATTAATAGGAACCGAAGACCATCTTGAACACATACATGTACAGTACAAATATGTACATGTATAAGGTACATGTACAATGTACAATGTACATGTACATGTACATTCAGGTACATGTACATGTACATATTTTAAACATGAAATTGCAAGTGACAGACTGCTATAGTTACAGTAAGTATTTACTTCCAATTCTTCATCTCAAACATTACATCACCATGATTATATTACATCAAGAAATACGCTCTTTGCTTGATCACCATCACGAATACAGTACATGCACATTTAGAAGATACACGTACACATGTACATAAGGGTATGGTTCAATATACGTGTACCCCAGAGCCTTTAAATGGAGTATATATGGTACTGGTCTCATGTACATGTACATTGAGGTATGCCTTTAAATGGATTATATATGGTACTGATCTTTGGTTGATTGCCATCTTGAACACAGTACATGTACAGTGTACATTGGGATACGCTTCATATAATCTACAGCCTTTAAATGGAGTATATATGGTACTATTAGTATACAGTTAGGGGTGGAGTTTCTATATTATATATATTTATATATATATATAGTACAGTACCATATATACTCTAATTATTCCTGCTACATTACAAGAAGCAAAACTCTATACACTGAACACCCTCTACCCACTTTTCACAAATACATCATTATAATAACAGTAGTCTATCACATAATCACATCTGCCTATTACACACATATCCCACTCACATTTATAATCATAACTCAATCCTCCCTAACGTAATATGCATACTCACATAAACTAGATCATGAATGTTCATTAGACATAAATTAAATATCATTTTGCAAATACAAGTTATACTCCATTCCTATACTCACAAATACACCAAAGCCACACCTCTTTATCCAAGAGCCCCTCTATAGCCGATGGCTGGCGAAAATTAATCTTCCAAAACATTTTGTTCTAGAACTCCAACAAACAGCTTTTCTACCTATCATAGATATATATATAGCTGAATGTAAATTATATTGTGTCATAACCTTTATATTTATCATAGCTACACTTTCATATCTATGTCTGACCTGCTGTATCAACTTCAAGGTTACTTACACAGCACACAATCAACTTTGGTACAAGATAGAACAGTTTGTTAATACACTTTACAAGTGATCTTGTCTGCTAAAACTCTTTTTTCTAGTATATTCAAACTTTCCCAGATAAGTCCAACTGTTTAGTAACCAAAATTAGCTGATATAAAGACTAAGATATCAACAGTAAACTAGAGACCATTAGAACAGCACGATGTAATCCGCCATGGTTAATCACGTGATACCACGTGACATAAAGCACTATTATCACGTGATATCGCACCCCCAGGTACTAGACTACTAGGTAGTACAGAAAATGGCTACACGAAATCCAGGGATTCCTCTTGATCTGGGATGGGTAGAGCGGTCAAGAGTCAATCTGCCAGCTGTTCAGAGACGAGCAGCAACTCATAAAACAAGAAGAAGCATCAAGAAAGAATGGCAAGCAGCCTGGTTGTTGAGAGCTGTCACGTGTATTGACTTAACCACTTTGGATGGAGATGATACACCCAGCAAGGTAGTATGTATCCACTAACCAATTACACTTATCAATAAGTGCATACATATATATGGACAGGGCACTGTTATATTGTTTGCCTAATGACAAGGGTGTTTAGAGTGGTCATATTTTCCGAGGGCCCCCTAGAATTTTGTCATACATCCCAAGCACCCCTAGAGTGGTCATACATTCCAAGGGCCCCTAAAGTGGTCATATATCGCAAGCACCCCTAGAGTAGTCATACATTTCAAGGGCCCCTAGAGTTGTTAAGTAGCTGCAAATAAACATCTGTTTTTCAGCCGTACCCCTGATGTCTTACAGTGCCCTGTCTGTATATTACACTCAATCCTATATATATATATATGTGACCTAATATTCACAAAGGAACCTTCTCCCACAAAATAATTTTGATCAAATTCTTATGTACAACATTTTGAACGTTGATGTAAAAGGAAAAATCAGTCATTATGCTTATAATAAATTTGTTACACTCACCTTTAAACACTCGTTTATCAATTACTTTCCCCAAACTACATTTGGTGGACCAATAGTTGCTCATGTTAAATATCAAATATAGAAGGCCTGTTTTAAAATGGCTGAGAGCACTTTGGAGTTAGAAAAGAGGTGTTTTGTCCACTTTAATATATACAATGTGTGATATATTTTTCCACAATAAATGACATCCATGTACAATGTTTAGATATATCTCAAACAGCTTATATGGCGCACTATTAGCCCAAAGAGCTTCTTATTTGGCACTGCACAGTTCTCTTCTTGGGCCAGTGGTGCAGTTAATTATGATTATATCATCACTAACAGCATTAACTCTTTCTCAAGATGTATTCCATGGTGCACACACACTAACCATTTTTGAGCCAATTTGGCCCATTCTTCAAAACTTAGCAAAAACTCTGATCTCAAAAATAAGAAATATAATTCATGACTTACTATTTATATATAATTATGATATATGTATTTAACAGGTAGATCGCCTATGTCACAAAGCTCGCACTCCAGTACGTCAAGATCTTGTTACTCAGTTGGGTATGGAGTCTGTACCACTAAGTGTAGGTGCTGTATGTGTGTATTCAGAACGTGTACCTGATGCTGTGAAATCCATGGAGGAGCTTAAATGCAGTGTACCCATTGCCTCTGTGGCTGCTGGCTTCCCGGCTGGACAAACTCCTTTAGAACAGCGTATAGAAGAGATTAGAAAAGCTGTTAGTTATGGTGCTACTGAAATTGATATCGTCATATCTCGTACTCTGGTTTTGGTGGGTGACTGGAAAGGTTTGTATGATGAGGTACGTGCTTGTCGAGAAGCATGTGGTGACGCTCACCTGAAGACTATTCTTGGTACAGGTCACTTGGGTACATTAACAAATGTATACAAGGCTAGTCTTGTATGCATGATGGCCGGATCAGATTTCATCAAGACTTCCACTGGTAAAGAAGCAGTGAATGCCACCTTTCCTGTTGCATTTACAATGGTAAGAGCGATACGGGAATACTATCAGCAAACTGGTATTAAGATTGGTTTTAAACCTGCAGGAGGGATTCGAACTGCAAAGGATGCTCTTTCTTGGCTTGCTTTAATGAAAGAAGAGTTAGGTGACGAATGGACGCAACCAAATTTATTCCGTATTGGTGCTAGCAGCCTTTTGGGTGATATTGAGAGACAGTTATTTCATCATGTGACTGGGAGATATGCAGCTATTCATCAAATGCCCATGTCTTAAAGAGATATTGAATTCTCTAGTTATTAAAGAAAATTGTCTTTATATTACATACACAAATAATAATTTGTTTCTAAAATTTTTTCATAACCAAAAACGTTATAACAAATTGATTACCAGAACAATCACCTGGTTAAAACAGTTACCAAATCAATGACTCTCTCACCAAATCTAGAATGTGTTTTTCTTCACATCACAAATTGTAGCATGCTAGTTCATTCCTGTTTACTGACCAATTGGATCACCTCATTACATGTACATTCTCACTTACTGACCAATCAGATCACCTCATTATCTATTCATTACATGTACATGTACTATGATGTACATATGAAAGGTAGAGGCCATGATATTGTCACAGTAATAAATAATTATTAATAAATGTGCGGGGATATAAAAATTAATTATCAATTTTTTTTTTGTAAATAACACAAAACAATTGATAATTGATTGACTGGTAATACATAAATATATATAAACACAATTGATCACTAACCAAAAAATGGTATATACATGTGTATATCAATGATAATACATTTGACTTATAATTACTAGCTAACATAAACCACACCCATCAATTATACCAGATGGAGTTACTTTAAGCTTGAGTTTCCAATGGAGGGAGTTTTGCAGCATCCCTAGCTTTCATTATAGTTGCACGAGCCATGAATTGTTTACGTGATAAATCTCTTACATGCTACGAGGAAAAAATAATGGATAAATCAGCTTATAGTAATTGTAACTAGCTCTGCTAAAATTAATATTTTTATTACTCAATTCAGGAGGTAATGGCCTTTCTTTAAACGTTTGATATTCAGCCATTTTGCACACAAAGCCAATAAAGGGACACTTGCCTGTAATATAATTTGAACAAGTGCTTAAATTCAATCACTCACCATTCTGTTATTTTATACAGGAAGTTGATAAAATCTGGTATCCAGGAAGAGCTATTATTAAGTTTCTTAGATACCAAATTTCATTGACTTCCTGTACAAAATGGCGAAATGACAAGTGATTAGAGATAAGCATTCGATCAAAATCATATTGCAGGAAGGTGTTCCTTTTTGAATATAAGGTCACAAATTTGTTGTGCAAGGAAACTAATAAGTGTCCTTCCTGCAAAACAGAAGTCTGTTAGCTTCATATACAATATGGCTGATCAATAAGTGTTTAAGCTTAGAACACTGACTGTGAATTGAATATACCATGTTTTTCTTACCTTTAGAAAAGCCTCATGAGTTATCACACCTTTTCTTAATGCTTCTCCTAGATAATATATTGTATCATCAATAGCATTCTCTTCAGCATATAACTTCAATATCCTATGGAACAAATTTTAAATGCTATGTCGTTGAAATTTAGGTCCATGGAAACTAACATCCACGATATTATTGTACTTCTATAACGCTGTGTACATGTACAACACTGTGTACTTGTACAACACTGTGTACTCATGCAACAATGTGAACACTGTGTACTTGTACAACACTGTGTACATGTACAACACTGTGTACTTGTACAACACTGTGTACATGTACAACACTGTGTACATGTACCACACTGTGTACTTGTACCACACTGTGTACTTGTACCACACTGTGTACATGTACAACACTGTGTACTTGTACAACACTGTGTACTTGTACAACACTGTGTACATGTACCACACTGTGTACTTGTACCACACTGTGTACATGTACAACACTGTGTACTTGTACAACACTGTGTATTTGTACAACACTGTGTACTCATGCAACAATGTGAACACTGTGTACTTGTACAACACTGTGTACATGTACAACACTGTGTACTTGTACAACACTGTGTACTTGTACAACACTGTGTACATGTACCACACTGTGTACTTGTACCACACTGTGTACATGTACAACACTGTGTACTTGTACAACACTGTGTATTTGTACAACACTGTGTATTTGTACAACACTGTGTACTCATGCAACAATGTGAACACTGTGTACTTGTACAACACTGTGTACATGTACCACACTGTGTACATGTACCACACTGTGTACTTGTACCACACTGTGTACATGTACAACACTGTGTACTTGTACAACACTGTGTACTTGTACAGCACTGTGACCACACTGTGTACTTGTACCACACTGTGTACATGTACAACACTGTGTACTTGTACAACACTGTGTATTTGTACAACACTGTGTACATGTACAACACTGTGTACTTGTACAACACTGTGTACTTGTACCACACTGTGTACATGTACAACACTGTGTACATGTACAACACTGTGTACTCATGCAACAATGTGAACACTGTGTACTTGTACAACACTGTGTACTTGTACAACACTGTGTACATGTACAACACTGTGTACATGTACCACACTGTGTACATGTACAACACTGTGTACTTGTACAACACTGTGTACTCATGCAACAATGTGAACACTGTGTACTTGTACAACACTGTGTACATGTACAACACTGTGTAATGACTCTTCTGGTAGTTGACTCACTGATTATAAACAGGATTTGCTGCACATATAGTTTCATCTGGATTAACAGTATCAGGTTGAGATTTAAGATATTCTATTACACTGTCTAGTTCAACTGTCTTTTCTTTTAAAGTATCTACACTTGTCTCTACTTCTCTCTGCAGAAAGAAGTGAATGATACATGTGCGAGTGGTGACTAAATAAATTATATTGAAATGTATATATCATGTGTGCATCTATTTATCTATCCATCCATCCCTCCACTTGTTCATCCAACTAATCTTTCATCCAGCCATCCATCCACTCCTTCACCTATTCACTCATCCAACCACTCGTCCATCCATCCATTCACCCATCCATTGATCATCACCCTACTTGTTTATCATCCATATCTTGAAGTATCCTTGTTAGTTTTTCGTGATTTTCTTTTAGTTTGGATTCAGTGTCCTTAAGTGTTGTCATTTCCTCCTACATTAGTTGATAATACATGTATCATGTACATGTACATGCATGTACACTCTACATGTACAGGGTACATTGTATCATGTACATATATCTACTATCTACACCCATCTCTCTACATGTACATACATGTACAGGGTACATTGTATCATGTACATATATCTACTATCTACACCCATCTCTCTACATGTACATGCATGTACACTCTACATGTACAGGGTACATTGTATCATGTACATATATCTACTATCTACACCCATCTCTCTACATGTACATGCATGTACACTCTACATGTACAGGGTACATTGTATCATGTACATATATCTACTATCTACACCCATCTCTCTACATGTACATGCATGTACACTCTACATGTACAGGGTACATTGTATCATGTACATATATCTACTATCTACACCAGGGCGGGAAATAAGCCTACAAATCTGGTGAGCAATTCCGTCACCAGTGCTCACCACAGTACAACTACACATGTAGCATGCATTGTCATGTCAAAATCTGGTGCTCCTTTAACTAATTTTGGTGCTCAAATCTGGAGCACTGTTATTTCCCACTCTGATCTACACCCATCTCTCTACTTGTACATGTACATGTATCTATACTTAGCTAGATGTACATGTACATACATGTACATACATATACATGTATACACTATATACGCATCTACTCTTATCTAGATGTACATGTACATGCAGCCACACTCATCTTGCACACACCTGTGCTCTTCCTAACACATTTTGTAGTTGTCTCTTGATCTTATCCTCGACAGCACTCTCTAGACTTTGACGTTCCACAAGTTGCTGTCTCTCTTTTTCTTCTTCAATTCTTCTTCTTTCTTCATTTGCTGATAAAAGAGGTTGGGCATTTGTCACACGAGCCTGTTAAGAAAATGATAGGGGATGGTCACTGTAAAGTACATGTACATGTAACAGATGTACACGTGTACAGTAGTCATGTACATGTAGTAGATGTACACATGTACATGTAGTAGATGTACTCATGTACATGTACATGTAGTAAACGTACACGTGTACATGTCACTTTAAAGTACATGTATGTTGCTGCTACATGTATGATAATATATTTTTTGTCCTTCAACTCATGTTCTAAAATCAATATCGGAATTTGTCATTTTGTTTGTATGGTTTATACCTGTGGATAAGGAGCATAACCAGTTTGACCTTGAGGAGGATAATGATGAGGTGGCTGTTGGTACCCACCTCCTCCTGGATATGGAGGGTTATAACCTCCGCCTGGTACTGGCATAGAGCTTTGCCCAGAAGGATAAGGTACTGAAGAGTAATGTTGATTTGGTGGAGGATAAGGTTGCGGGGGCTGAGGAGGATAATGTGGGGCATATCCTGGTGGGTTGTAGCCTCCCTGAGGTGGAGGACGATATGATCCAGCTCCTGAAGGGGGCATGTATGTGTGTTGCTGTTGACGACTAAATACTGGAATGCTCTCTGCAAATGTGGCACATAGAATCTGTACCAGTGTCACTAGGTCACTCTTGCCCTGTAGATACATATACATGTACATGTACACAATACATGTATAGGAATGAATGTACACGTGCATAACTGTATATGTACATGTACATATGATATCTGAAAGAAAGAAAGAAAGAAAGACAGACACCTGAGACAATGGAAAAATGAAAAATGAGAGTTGCCTCAGGTGGGATTCGAACCCACGACACTCTGTATTCCAGACAGATGCTCTACCAATGTACATGTGTACATGTACACAATACATGTACAGGAATGAATGTACACGTGCATAACTGTATAATACTATATGTACATGTACATGTGTACATGTACACAATACATGTACAGGAATGAATGTACACATGCATAACTGTATATGTACATGTACATGTGTACAACTGTATATGTACATGTACATGTGTACATCTACATGTACACAATACATGTACAGGAATGAATGAATACGTGCATTACTGTATATGTACATGTACAGGAATGAATGTACACGTGCATTACTGTATATGTACATGTACATGTGTATATGTACATGTACATGTACATGTGTACATGTACACAATACATGTACATTTACAGGAATGAATGTACACGTGCATTACTGTATATGTATTAGTTAACTACATGTAAATGTACAACTACTACTACAACTCCTTTTAGTAAAACATTACGACTTTTAATTAATGAAACATTACAAGTTTACTGCAATAAATACATGTACATGTATATACATGTAATTAAAATGATTTGTATGTTAACTAAACTATAACTAAACTAAAAGTTTGAGAAACCAGGCATACTATAACTATAACTAAAAGTGGTCATTATTGTCATACTAAAACAACACTAATGTACACATGTACATGTGTGTATATACATGTATCTACATGTACATGTACACAACTACATGTACATGTACATTTCAAAGCTGCTCTTGTTTACATTACAGTTCCATATACATATACATGTACATGTAGCAATAGGTATTTTAATTTCATAAGAATTGTTTGGTTCAAGCAATTATGTAAACATCTAACAATTATATTAAAAACAGGATCCATTTGAGACTACTGATTACTTTTTACATGTAATTGTCATTAATCTTCTTTATACCTGTTTCCATTCTGATATATATGGTAAATATATACGCCCACTAGCGTCAACATAACGAGAGGGGTTAATACACATATCTGGAGTGGGTGTGACATAAGCAATTGGATTGTGTTGTGGATGTGTCTTCTGAAGCCATAAAACAATGGGAATGTTATAAGTAGTACCTAGAATGGAATAGGACAGTAACATCAATATGTGAACACATGTATACACATGTACATGATACTCAATGTGCTATGTGAAAATGTACACAGTGTTCTATCTAAAAGAACAGAACAGTAACATCAACATCAATATGCATTGTATTCATGTACAAGTACAATGTACATGTAACTGTGTGATGTATACATATACATGTATGTACATGTATGTACACATGTACATAATACTCAGTGTTCTATCAACTTGAAATTTAATATCTAGGAGGAGTAATAGTTGCTGTTCTTGAAAATTAAATTAAGTTTGTATCTACTTACTCTAAATACATGTATGTAAATAATGTAAATTATTTACATATTTATATTCTAATATATCCAAGATAATTACTACAAGAAAATTGTGATATACATCTACATGTACATGTACATGTACAAATACATGTACATGTATAACATACACATATACATGTATTTATGCATATACATGTATTTATGCAAATACATGTACAAGTATAATTATTCCTTATATCTACATGTACATGTTAAATATATACATGTACATAGATGTACAATGTTTGTACACATATATATACATGTACACCCTATAAAAACATGTACATGTACATTGCTTGTGTTTATATATTTAACATATTTTAGTAAAGTCGACAAATTCCAATAAATAATACATAATTACATACATTGTATATACGTACATGTACATGCATTACATACATGTATAATGTACATACATGTACATGTAAGTACATACATGTAGTACGTACATGTACATACATGCACCTGTATCTACATGTATGTAGTATGTACATGTACATATAATGTACCTCTAAATTGTACTGGAATAGTTCCTTTTAAACGAAACAAATTTTCTCTTTTACCCTCTGGAAAAACTGTGAAAATACGAAATATAATGATACTGAATACAGTATTTGTTTAACAAAAAAATAAAATAAACAGTTAATCAATGACACTGGATATAGACAGCCATGTGACCAGAGCTGTAAGTTTAACACCTCTACTTCAAAGTCTCATTACTCAATGATTGATGGTAATGGCCAGGAGAGGGGTATGCCATTTAATGAAGAAAATGGATTAGATTTGCAAGGTATGGATTTTATTTTCACGTACTTCAATTAGAATATAATTTAAAAACAAACTATTGAAGTACACAAATCTGTATTCCCAAATCTAGCCTCACACACACACGCACACATACATAAAGCAATACATGTATGTACATGTATATGCATTATATGTTGATGATAACATCTATTATACATGAGTATAGTAGTGATTTACTATACTGTTCAGCTCCTATCTTCAGATCTTTGTAATGTCCTTGCATGGCCTGTACATCACGTGCTGCAAGATCCATGCTACGGTACTAAAAAGGAGGACAGATTGGTGACGAAGATTTTGAAAGAGGTATTAGAAAAACAAGTCATATTTACAGTAACAGACAAGTTGGAGCTAGATAATAATCTGGAGACTTACCCCTTTCATGTGAGACTTAATCTCCTTTAAACTAGACATCTTGTTGTAGGAGAAGTGAGACTGTATACTTTTCCCCTTAGGATCGTTAACCACGCCTATATTTAATCATGTGATAACCAGCCACGCCCATATTGAGTTATGTAATTATGATGGTATGGAAGTATAACATAATTATTATTAATTATCACATGTTACCACATGACTCTCTTATGACCACTGATATCACTAGTGTTTGTTTCAAAACTTCCTATAATCAAGGAACTTTTATAGTAAGTAAATAATAAAGATGGATGATATTGATTCTCCTGACTTGGGAAGTGTTTACAGAAGTGATGGTGATGGTGTGTTAGTGTATGAAGTGAAACAGGTTTATATTTACATTCCATCAGAGCTTTCTGCAACTGGATTTGAGTTGAAAATTGCTGGGTTGGTACGAATTGTTAAAAAGGTGGGTGGAGTTTATATATAATAGTTACAGTATGTTATTTCGTACACATGCATGGATTTTCCAAGAGGAGACATGGCTTAATTAATCCATGTGGTTGAAACCTTTGAATACATGTATTTACCACTGTATATAATTATAATTATTTTAGGGTAATTCCTGGAAGTGCATGAATAAAATAGAATTATAATAAAAACAAAATAAAACATTTAGTATATAAAAAACTAAAATATTTAACAAATGATGATGAGATAGAACGATTACACTAACCAATTCCATAATGGCCACATCTGTTTTCACAGAATCTGTCACAGATACATTAACATACATGTACACGGCATGTATATACTACATGTACATTAGACTCAAATTTAAAAAAAAAATGCGAGTATAGGCTATGAAGGTATGCCTTTAGTGAATACTAATATTAGTGACAATAGTACATGTATTACCATGGTTACTTGTACATGTGTTACCATGGTTACCTGTACATTACCGTGGTACATATATGTTATGTGTAACTATTATTTGTACCTCTCTAGAAAGATGAGAACATATTAACTTGGGACCCAGAAGAACTATCATATCAAGATGTGGCTTGCTTATATTCCAGTGAATCAGATGGATGGACTGTTATTGATGACGATTGTAAGTCCTGTCAATCTGTGTGTGCTTGTCTGTATAGCTATATAGTAAGATGAAGATTTCTAACCATAGTCACTGAGTTTGGAAGGAATATTAGCATAGCTGATGAGAATTGGAAGGGTTGGGAGATATCCTATATACATGTAGTCATGTTAATAACAAGATGAGAGATAACATAAGGAAGTTGTACTTAGGATAATTATATTCATAACACTCAGTTCAAAACCCACAATAGCTCTGTAGGTAGGAGGATATAAAAGGACTGTCCATGTTACAATGTGATGTATAAATAAATGCTGAAATTTTTGGAATGCCTTGTTTAACTCATTTAACTCATTTTAAGAGGCAGTTATTGACCTGTGACCTTCCTGAAATGATAAAACTAAATTGTTGAACATATCCTATCCATATTGGAGCTTAGGGTGGTATGTGGTACTGATAGAAGATACCAATACGATACTGATTACTGGCACTGTAGTATCAGGAGGATGATATTGATGCTTGGTAATGTTCATGTAGTACATGTTCATATTACCATCAAATTTTATATAATTATACAAATTCAGTTTTAAAAAATATTTATACATTTCATCGATACTTGGACACTACTCGATATCAGAGATCTCAGAAGTGGTATCGAAGTATTGAGTACATCAAATACCTGAAATGTACTGTTATCTGCTATATAGTATTTCGCAATCTCATCAAATGTTTCGTGCACATAGTTTAGTATACAGTATAATGATCACATGACACAGTTTTCAAGGTACCCAGAGATCTAGACATTAGAGATCTTTGTTGGAATTATTGCTGGTTCTGAAACTTAGTATAATTTTGCAGAATCCCTTTGCAGAAAGGTTGACGAGAGATTTTTATAAAATGGAGTTCAGTAATAAGAATAGGGACAACCAGCAACAAGCAAAATCGTTAAAGTAGAATCGTGATGGGATGAAACTGGGAAGCATCATAGCATGTTGCTAAGGCTTCCTGCGAGAGTTCTAAATGTGTCTTCCTTAATTAATTATCACAATGTCTATTTAAATTTTAATGGGGTGAAGCCACAGCAACTTGTATTCTCACAATCATTGGTAGCAGGATGCTGTATTATGAATATCATTATATAAACACTCACCACAAAACCCACAATAGGTCTGTAGGTATAGAGGATATAAAAGCAGCATCACAGTTCAGAGTGTTTGTCTTTAGCAGCTATATGTAAATTTTTGAGATGCCTATATAAAAAAGGCATACCACTTAGTAACAGACAGAACAAATTCAGTTTGAAATGAATGCACTAAATTGCAGAACCCTCGCTAAAAAGATGCTACTATAATGAAACAGGGCGTCATGGGCATTCCTCATTACTATAACCTCTGCCTACGTTTGGATTAACCAATTTAATTAACAACGTTACATAGGCGTGACTGAGTAACAATGGCAACGGATGACTATTTTTCGACTTTGCATGACTGTATCTTTTCCATCGAAGAGTTTTCTTGCAAATCGCTTGAATCTCGCAGTAGACCTAGTGTGCTCTTTCCTTCGCAGTGACCAAGAATCTTCAAAAGTAAGCTGTTGCAAAGATTAGTGGGAACACACACACACACACACACTAAACCGATTTCTATAACCCTCCGCCTACACGCTCGGGTTAAAAATATTTATACGAGTGTGGCAGATTAAAATAGAGACCATATTGATGAAACAGGCTCATTATGCATCATAGCATGTTGCTAAGGAGGGTTCTCACCAGAAAGTGTCTTCCTTAATTAACTATTCATAATCAACACCACCTCTAAACCACATCACATTGTATATTATCACAATATCTACTTAAATTTGAATGGGGTGAAGCCACAGCAACTTGTATTCTCACAATCATTGGTAGCAGGATGCTGTACTTATGAATATCATTATATAAACACTCACCACAAAACCCACAATAGGTCTGTAGGTATAGAGGATATAAAAGCAGCATCACAGTTTGATCATTTATCTAATAACTTATAAGCTGTATGTAAATTTTTGAGATGCCTATATAAAAAAAGGCATACAACTTAGTAACAGACATTTATATAGAGGAAGCATCCAGCAGAAGCACTTAAAAGGCATTACAGAAATTTTTTGAAAAGATTTAGATTTTTATGTGGTGTTAGTTTTAATTACACCACATAACTTAGTGACTTATACAGGTCTATTGCAGTCATGACTTATGTATAACTAGTACCATTTTAGTAATCTAATATTATTTTAGTTTATTAAAGTTTTGAGAGACCAAACATATTATAAATAGGACTAAAAGTGATGATCATTTCCAAACTAAAACAATAGTTTGGAATTGAAGGGGGGCATGTTAATTGAGATGAGATACATGTATATACAGATATCCTGCATACATACATGTATACTGTGTTAATAATAAGATAAGATGATATGTACAGAGATCCTTTATACATGTAGTCATGTACTCATGTTAATAATAAGATGAGATGTTAGTATAATATTGTTAAGATAACAGAAGGAAGTTGTAAATGTGATAATTATATTCATAACACTCATCACAAAACCCACAATAGCTCTGCAGGTATGAGGATATAAAAGGTCTGGCAGTTAAAGCCCCATCAGTGCTGTGATGATCGATAACAAATTTTTGGATGCCTGTATATAAGAGGCAGCTGTTTATCTAATAACATAATCATGTCAATTAGTTAATTGGGGCGAAGCCCCACACTACTTGAGAATCTTGATTGATTGATTGATTGCTTGTTTGCGTACGTACGTCTTTTTCTCCCGCGGGGACCACTTGGCCCCAGGCGGGGTGAAATAGCTTTAACTAATTAATAGGTGTGTACTACTTCGCCCCCACAATGTTTTACATTCATCTAGTTGTTTAATTGTCTTTGTGTCTTGTAGTTGAGCCTCCAGAAATATTGGACACTCACCCATATCTTTATCCCACTCTTGAGCTGGACACATCTGAACCTATTGTAAGCTCAAAACAAGTGGTCAAGGCAGAGGATGCGTCAAAGGGAAGTCGGGCTGGAGTGAAAGTAAAAGGAGAAGAAGTGAAATACACTAGAGATACAAACAGTATGTACATGTATAATTATAGTACTATATACATGTACATACATGTATATAATACTATATACATGTATGTACATGTACATGTACTATGTAGTATATATATATATATATATATATATATATGTATATACATGTACTACATACATGTATATACATGTACATGTACTATGTAGTATATAATACTATATACATGTATGTACATGTACATGTACTATATATATATATATAATTATATATATAATTATATATAATTATATACATGTACTATATACATGTATTAGTGTTGTTTTAATTACAATAACTAAAAGCTTTTAGTGACCCTAATGTGATTTTAGTTATCAAACATAATTATATAACTGTAGCTAAAATAAAATAACCATCATAAACTGTATAACTAAAAGTGGTCATTATTGTCATACTTATACAACACTAGTATACATGTACATACATTGTACATGTACATGTACGTACGTATACATTTATCTTATTTTATTGCAGTAACCCCTCCCTCACCTGACAGTCCAGTAAAATTCTCCTTATCTACTCTCAAGTGTATTAGAGAGAATACATTGAGAGGAGGAATACATACACTCACCTTTTTCTTATCAGATGGTAAAGAGCTACCAACCCTCCATTTTCATGATGGAGGTACTTCAGGTCTTTTGCAAACACTTACAAGATATTTATATCTTGTAAGGTACGTAACAATGTAGGTTTGTCTGTCTCTAATGACTTCTTTGTTTATCCAATGGCAGACATCTACTAGGGTACATGTACATGTATCTATCTATCTATCTCTATGTCTGTCTGTTTCCCTAAACATGGCTCTATAGTATATTTACATGTATGAGTAAGAGTATTTCTATCTATCTATCTATGAGTGATGTCCAAGATTGCCATCAAAGACTAAGATCACTTTGATATTGATTGAACCCTAACCACAAGGGAACCTAACCCTGAACCACATAATGAATTCATGAGATTTTGATGGCAATGTTGGACATAAATACTATCTATCTATCTATATATATATATATGTCCCGATACGGCGAAACATCAAAGTAAACCACAGGGATATATACATGATATAGCACTGTGGTCAGCAGATATAGCACTGCGGTCAGATATAGCACCTGCCATCGAAACAGACTACCAGAAAACAACGCTTACCTTCTCCAAAGTGCCGACAAAAAGGTAGGAGAAGCATCAGACATCAACAAAGGTTTTGTCTTTCGTGACATATATTGGTTATATCCCACTACTCGTGCAATATCAGATATATAATCACCTTGCCCTCGGGCTCGGTGATTATATATCAGATATAGCACTCGTACCGGGATATACATTAATGTCCAACATTGCCATCAAAATCTCATGAATATCATTATGTGGTTCATTTAGGGTAGGGTTAGGGTTCCCTTGTGGTTAGGGTTCAATCAGTATCAAAGTGATCTTAGTCTTTGATGGCAATACTGGACATCACTCGGGATATAACCTATACAATACTTGGTATATACAGTTGTACATATGTACTTACACTGATTAATGTAACATAAGTATCAATTTATCCATATATATATATCTATTTATCTATCTATCTATCTATTTATTTATATATCTATATGTATATATATATAATTATATATATATATATATATATCAATTCTTATATACAGTTATACACATTGTATTAATGTACCAGTAAGTATCATTTTATCCATAGAGATGGTAAAGATAGTCGTCTTGTGCGGGTTGAAGTAAATCCTGTTATTGCGAAGACTCGTCATACCACAGAACAGTTAGTTAAACAACAACAAGAGCAGCAACAAAAACAACAACAACAACAACTTGATGTTGATATATTAAGAAAAGGAGTTGAGGTATGTGTGCATGTGCTTGTTATGGCGTGCAGAGCCATCCCTATGATTGCTTTCCACGGGGTTGAATCTATATAATATTATGTATATATGTTTGTGTCACTTACATGTATGCAAGTATGCATTGTACATGTACGTAAAGAAGTTGCGTCATTCCAGGGGGCTCAGTTAATTAATGATTGTATCACATAAAGAATGCAGACTTGAGCTTAGACCAGAAGGAAGAATGTAATCTGCAACTATTACTAATAACTGTTGTATACAGCAGAGAGGCAGTATAAAGATGATGCGGGAATCTTTAACAAGTAAGTATATTAAGTTGTTGAGTTTCAGACATGAGGTAGTTGTCACTTACAACCTTGAGAGAGTACTTCAGCAACTCAGTTTCTGTGCACTTAAAGACTGCAGTTAGACTTACATGTACTTCTTACAGGCCCCAGATTTCTAGTACGCAGAAGGGTAGAGACACTAGCGCTCAGCAATGATTAATACATAGTCATGATAAAGCAATTATAGGGATACTTCTTTCTCAATATATCTTGTTGTATACATGTGCATGTACTTGTTAAACTGTTCTTGTGTTCAGGGATTACTACATACTGCTGTGTTAGAAGTGGGTAAGAGGGTGAGACATCAATTCAGAAACAGTAGGGATATGTTAGATGAACGTCCATCAGATGACTTGTCACATGATGACGAAGACATACCCACAATAACATGTCATGATCTGCAGACAAAAGAGGAGAAAGCTAAACTTCCCGATCCAGATACATCTCTCATTACTGATTTTCAGCTGATAACAAATTTGAGCGTACGATATGTGTCTGTGTTTGTGTGTGTCTATATGTACTGTACTGTACTATACTGTACTGTACTATACTGTACTGTACCGTACTGTACTGTACTATACTGTACTGTGCTGTACTGTACTGTACTGTATTGTACTGTACTATACAGTGCTAATTCTTTGTAATCTTTATTTTCTTTATTTTAGAGTCAGTTACCTCCTCGTTCTCCTATATGTCCTCGTACTGCTCCACTCAATCGTGTGGAATGGGAGGGGTTTAGACAGATTGATGGAAAGATTACTGAAGATAAAGAACAGGAATTTAGAGCGAGAGTATTTGCAGGAGTATGTCTCTACACCTCCACATCTTCATTTGTCTGTTTGTACATTTGTATATGTAATTGTATTCTCTTGAAATTCGAATTTTTACCCTGAACTATATATAGCCTTGGTACTAATTTTTTCATTGCAAAATCAGTCATTTCAGATTGAGCTGAAACTGTTTCTAGAGTTAGATAATGATGTCCTTATTATGTTTCCAAAGTAGTTTTGATCAATAATATTATCTGTTAGAACCATGAGCATTTTAGTATTCTCTCGAAATTTGAATTTTTACCCTGAACTATAGCCTTGGTATTGATTTTTTCATTGCAAAATCAGTCGTTTCAGATTGAGCCAAAACTGTTTTTAGAGTTAGATAATGATGTCCTTATTATGTTTCCAAAGTGGTTTTGATCAATAATATTTTCTGTTAGAACCGTGAGCATTTTAGTATTCTCTCGAAATTCGAATTTTTACCCTGAACTATAGCCTTGGTATTGTTTTTTTTTCATTGCAAAATCAGTTGTTTCAGATTGAGCCAAAACTGTTTTTAGAGTTAGATAATGATGTCCTTATTATGTTTCCAAAGTGGTTTTGATCAATAATATTATCTGTTAGAACCATGAGCATTTTAGTATTCTCTCGAAATTTGAATTTTTACCCTGAACTATAGCCTTGGTATTGATTTTTTCATTGCAAAATCAGTCGTTTCAGATTGAGCCAAAACTGTTTTTAGAGTTAGATAATGATGTCCTTATTATGTTTCCAAAGTAGTTTTGATCAATAATATTATCTGTTAGAACCATGAGCATTTTAGTATTCTCTCGAAATTTGAATTTTTACCCTGAACTATAGCCTTGGTATTGATTTTTTCATTGCAAAATCAGTCGTTTCAGATTGAGCCAAAACTGTTTCTAGAGTTAGATAATGATGTCCTTATTATGTTTCCAAAGTGGTTTTGATCAATAATATTTTCTGTTAGAACCGTGAGCATTTTAGTATTCTCTCGAAATTCGAATTTTTACCCTGAACTATAGCCTTGGTATTGTTTTTTTTTCATTGCAAAATCAGTTGTTTCAGATTGAGCCAAAACTGTTTTTAGAGTTAGATAATGATGTCCTTATTATGTTTCCAAAGTGGTTTTGATCAATAATATTATCTGTTAGAACCGTGAGCATTTTAGTATTCTCTCGAAATTCGAATTTTTACCCTGAACTATAGCCTTGGTATTGCATTGAAAAATCAGTCGTTTCAGATTGAGCCGAAACTGTTTCTAGAGATAGATAGTGATGTTCCAAAGTGGTTTTGATCAATAATATTATCTATTAGAACCGTCAGCAATTAACAGGATTAGCATGTACATGTACAGTATATGTGTATGCAGTTGATCGTCACAAAACAATGAGTACTTGTCTGAAAAGTTTTATGCTGCTATCTGTTTAATAGGGTATTGAACCATCTCTGAGACGAGAAGTATGGAAGTATCTTTTAGGATATTTTCAATTCAATGCTACTGATATAGAGAGAATGGAACATCAGAAGATGAGGAGTGATCAATACGATGTTATGAAAAAACAGTGGAAATCATTTCTACCTGAACAAGAGGCTCAGTTTCATAAATGGAGAGAACTTAAAAATCTTGTTGGTAAGGCTACATGTAAATGCCTAGTGTTAAGTTAGCCTGTTCATACAGGCGTATGAGATGTTTGATTCGGACCCTGCCAACTGGGCTGCCTTGGTAGCTCAGTTGGTAGAGCATCTGTCTGGAGTACAGAGAGTCGTGGGTTTGAATCCCACCTGAGGGCAACTCTCATTTTCATTTTTCCATTGCCTCAGGTGTCTTTCTTTCTATTTTTCTTTCTTTCTTTCTACATCTCTGATAACATCATGTATGTTTGTGTTTCTTCATTCATCCATCCACATGTACATGTACATGTATGTTTGTGTTTCTTGATCGACATGAATGTATGTACATGTGTTATTCAACCACCCAAGGCTATAGTTCAGGGTATAATTCGAAAAACAAGAGAAGACTAAAATGCTCACTATTCTAACAGATAATATTGTTGATCAAAACCACTCATTATATAACTCTAGAAAACATTTGAGCCCAATCTAAAACAATTGTTTTTGTTGTCTATCCATTCATCAGTTAAATCATAAAGGCATTCATCCAGTTATCTATCTGTTTATCAATCCACCTATTTATCCATCATCTCAGAGAAAGATGTTATACGTACAGACAGGGAACTAGAGATGTATCAAAGTCTTAATAGTCCTCGTTTAAAACAACTTCAAGATATACTCACTACATATGTTATGTACAACTTTGATTTAGGTATGTACAAGTACATGTATAATAGCTATGTACATGTAAAGTATACTGTACATGTACAACTTCGATTTAGGTATGTACATGTACATGTATAATAACTATGTACATGTAGAGTATACTGTACATGTACAACTTCGATTTAGGTATGTACACGTACATGTATAATAGCTATGTACATGTAGAGTATACTGTACATGTACAACTTCGATTTAGGTATATACATGTACATGTATAATAACTATGTACATGTAGAGTATACTGTACATGTACAACTTTAATTTAGGTATGTACAAGTACATGTATAATAACTATGTACATGTACAACTTTGATTTAGGTATGTACACGTACATGTATAATAGCTATGTACATGTAGAGTATACTGTACATGTACAACTTCGATTTAGGTATGTACACGTACATGTATAATAGCTATGTACATGTAGAGTATACTGTACATGTACAACTTCGATTTAGGTATGTACATGTACATGTATAATAACTATGTACATGTAGAGTATACTGTACATGTACAACTTTGATTTAGGTATGTACATGTACATGTATAATGTACATGTACATGTACACGTGTGTATTGTGCTCATGTAATGTACATAATTGTAATTATATTAAATTCATGTTCCATTGCTTACCATATTTTCTCATTCATTCTATTCCCTTCATTCATCTCTTCTTCCTCCTCCTCCTCCTCCTCCTCCTCCTCTAGGTTATGTACAAGGTATGAGTGACCTTCTCTCTCCTCTACTAGCAGTAATGGAGAATGAAGTAGACACATTCTGGTGTTTTGTAGGGCTAATGAAAATGGTGGGACATTATTTTGAGGAGACTCAAGAAGGAATGCGATGGAGAATAAGACAGTTGAGAGCTCTATTGAGTGTCTCTGATCCATCATTCTATAAATATCTCAGTGAGATTATACATAGATTATTTCGATAAAGATTCACAGTTCTGTGCATGTACATGTATAAACATTAAATATAATTAAATATAATTTTGAATACTAATCATTAAACAAATTGATTCAATGCAAATTATGTAAGTTATTTGTATGTAGTACTGTGTATACATGTGTGTGTATATATATATATATATATATATATATATATATATGTATATATATATATACACACACACACATTGGTGTTATTTTAGTATGCAATACTGACTGTTATAGATGTAGTTTATCCCAATTTTAGTTTAGTTATAGTTAATTAACTAAAACAATATTACAGTTAGCTATAGCTATAGCTATAACTAAAACCCTTTTTTGTAGGGCATTATTATTACTTAACTAAACCTCAACTATAACTAAATTACAAGTCTACTGCAATAACTATAACTAACTAAAATAAAAATTGGCCAATAATGGGCACTTTTAGTTAGTAAGCCTGAATATGTACATATGTATCTACTGAATATATTATGCTTGATTAGTATTTATTACATCATCATTTTCAATTTTTAGAGGAGAAAGAATCTGGAAACTTATATTTTGCTTTCCGTTGGTTGTTGGTTGATTTCAAGAGGGAATTTAATTTCTCTGATCTGATGTGTATATGGGAGGTAGGTGTGGTCATTTAGTGTATACTACTGGTACTGTACTGTACTGGACTGGACTACGACTGTGACTGTACTGTATTATACTGTACTGTACCATACTGTACTGTGCCATACTGTTCTATAGTTTTTTGTACTGTACAGTACCATGCTGTTCTATACTGTACTATACTGTACTGTACTGCATCATACAATGCTAATGTAATGTACTATACTGTTCTTTTTTATCTCTAATAAATTAATAATGTAAGGTAATACATATATACACTACATTTACTCTACATAAATATTACATTCATTTACAGGTTCTATGGACTCACCACTTGTCATCAGATTATGCTCTGTTCATTGCTCTTGCTATCATAGATATTGAAAAAGAGAAACTACAAGATTCTGATTTTGACTTCAGCGATATCATAGCTGTACGTTATATAATCATGAATGCATATGCATCTAGTGCTTGAAATAGTTTTTGAAAATTTCCAGCAGAAACAACAATATTTGACAGTCGAGTTATGCAGGGATTTGTCCACAAACCCACACTACTGCAGTAACTATAACTACATGGACAACTTAATAAAACGAAATTAATGTACACTTTTAGTTAGTTAACTAAAACTAAAACCCTTTTAGCAAGCCTAATATTATTTTTGTTAATTAAACTATAACTAAAATAAATGAGTAACTAGACATACTATAACTAAAAGTGGCCATTATTGTCAAACTAAAACAACCCAAATCATAATGTGAACCCAGTCTTATTTGGATAATGAACAAATGAAAATTTAATGATGTATTCTCGTTCACATAGCATATCAATGGATTATCAAAACAGCTATCATATGAACCTATTCTATTGAAAGCCGAGAGTATTTGTAGGCAGATAGCAGCTGTACAGAGTCTACCTGATGAACTACAACCATTAATCACCACACCTTTTCCTCCACCACATTCTAGCCCTGTTGTAACATCACAATGATAATTATCATTATTTACATCATCATTATTACTACGCATGTATTATGAGAAAAAAATGTATTATTTTTGATCTACATCCGTAATATTTATACGAAATTATTTGTTATAAAGTTGTTTTACTTTCTTAAAGAAAACTCTTCTAATAGTTCTGCTCATTTGTTTTAGTCTCACAAGCCAGACTCCTCTCCCTTTTGAGATCAAACAGGAGGGACTAGTCCAGCACATGAGACTGGGTTAACTAAAATTAAAAGTCTCTAATAATAGCTAACTGAAAATGAAAAATGGCCAATAATGGCACACTAAAGAAGCCTAATAATAGTTATAACTATTTTGTAGTGGACATGAAACTTGTATAATGATTAATTAAGTGGCATGCCTTTTAGGCATCTCAAAAATTGTTAGTTGAACTGAATTCAAAGGATATAACTTATCAAATGATAGGTGGCCTTTGTACCCTCTATACCTGCAGACATATTGTGGGTTTACTATAATGATATTCATGAATGCAACGTCCTGCCTCACCGGATGTTGTAGCTATGAATATCATTATATAAACTATCATCACAAGACCCACAATAGGTCTGCAGGTACACAGGATATAAAAGCAGCTTTCGGTAACAGAATAATTTAGTAGTGGACTCTGTCCATACAGTATACACATGAAATATTCATGGCTTGTAATGGTTACTATTGTAGTGACTACATGAAAGTCATCGAACAAGGTGATAATCCTTTTCCTTTAATTGATTTCTATGGAAGAGGAAATATATGATTGTATTTATGTGAACACACTACTAGAGGTGGGCAATACTGAGTAGTTTTTGGATTGGTATCGAGTACTGTCCAAGTGCGCATGCGTAGCAATGTTTAATCAACTATAAAGTTAATAAAAATTAATAATTATTAATATCTTGATTATCTTCTGTCTTGAAATGGTCCCAGCAGGGCACTCCTTCGTCTTGATGCATCTGAATAAAGTGGTCAAGTGCATGCAGCAGCTGAATAATGTTAATAATTGGTTACTAATTTCGATTAATTAATACTTATTAAATATATGACGTCATTTGGAGGTGTGGTTTCAATACTTGATACCTGGATTTGGTATCGATACCCAGTATCGCTCGTGTAGTACCGACTATTTGAGTAGTTTGGTATTGTATCACCCACCCCATATTAAGCAAGTGATGATGGATGGCATTTACTTCTACTACATCATCAAGAGTTGATTATATTGTTTCCATTGATGACAGCACTTATAGTCGATATAAGATATGGGTGGAGTGCAGTGATTTGAGAGACAACTTGGATACGTTTTTGGATAAAAGTTTACAGAATGTAGATTTTCGAAACATCAAGTATGATAGACAATTCAAAGATATGAAAAGCAAAACATATATTGCAGAAGCTTTTGAGATCAGCATTTTTTAGTTCCTTTTTAGTAAAATTACAAGTCCCTGCTAACTGAAATGGAAAATGGGCACTCACTAAATCCTTTTGGTAAGCCTAACAATAATAACTACTATAGTTTGTAGTGGACATGGAACTTGTAACACATGAGTACATTAATAGTACACTCATCATTAATTATGTCATGCCTTTTAGGCATCTCAAAAATTGCGATTATTTAAAAGAAACCATCAAAACTCTAATCCAAAGTTGCTAAATGGCTGGCCTTTATATCCTCTATACCTACAGACCTATTGTGGGTTTTGTGATTAGTGTTACTATAATGACATTCATCAATGCAACATCCTGCCTCACAGGATGCTGTAGTTATGAATATCATTATATAAACTATCATCACAAGACCCACAATAGGTCTGCAGGTACACAGGATATAAAAGCAGCTTTCAGTAAAAATGATTTAGTAGTATTTTATATAGACTTATTACAAACTCTATATACACACATGAAGTATTCGTGAACTTGGTAATGGCAGTGTCTACGCAAAAGTCGTTGAACATGGTGATAATCCCTTTAATTGATTTCTGAAACATAACATATTAAGCAAGTCATGGTGATGTCCTTTACCTCTTTTAGATCATCAAGAGTTGATTATATTGTTTCCATTGATGACGGCACTTATAGTCGATATAAGATATGGGTGGAGTGCAGTGATGTGAGAGACAACTTGGATACGTTTTTGGATAAATGTTTACAGAATGTAGATGAAACGTACAAGTATGATAGACAAGATAATAAACTAGAACAGTTGAAGATCGTTCTCTTTTCAAAGATATGAAAAGTGTTGCAGAAGCACAACTGAAAAAACAGAGATAGAATTTAAAAAATTCTCAAGTATCAATGAGTTTTAAAGGATGTTGACTCTAACCATGACTACAACTCAAAGCTTGACTAGTCCTGCAAACACTTTTAGGAAATTAAGAAATCTACTTTAGTCTGTTTGGTTTAGGTCTATGTTAATACAATGTAGATTAACATCATGAAACACAATCATACAGACGTCCCAGGGTATAAAAATCCAAACAAGATTAATAACTAAGATTAATAATTATAGTGATGTTTAGTGAAGTATTGTTTGATCCACCACAATTAGCTAGACCAGAATATTGTGTTTCCTGAAGACTTCTTTTCCAAGTTCTACTAACTATATATAGATGAGTAGTTTCTTGCTTGCTGTTCTTCTCTTTGGGACTCTTATTTTAACTAAAAAGCTTGGGTCTTCAATTCTTTGCTCTTAAATTACACATGTTCAAAGTAATGGGATTGTGAATCCCAATCTTTACTACTCTCTTTTTCCCATTGCAGATCTTCCAAACTTGTTCGTCTATACAAGTTATCTATAAATCACTTTATCAAATTTCAATCCAGAACGTCATACTCCCTCCAATCTTATCACTTTTAACCTGAAGGTTTCCTACTCTCACCCCTCTTCTACACTTCATTCTTTATTACTAATAGTACTATCTCCCTCTGGAATTCTTAAATGCGTTAACTCCATCAAATCTCACATATCAGAAGTATTACAATCTGCTATGCATCTCTTGTGGTTTTGAACTCCCTTTATACAAACTTTTTTTTATAACAAAGGTACTCAATAGCTTATGCTAGTTTATAGAGTGTCTGTGTTGAATCAATACTAAATTATAATTATAATTATATTATATATAATTATGGGCTAACAGTAATGATTATTATGAATTAAAGTTTTTTTTTCAAGGCTTAGTTAGAATAAATTTCAATTGATTTACATCTTCAAGACTACAAGGTTCTGTACTATATAATTTCTTGAAGTCATCCATTACCACAGGATCAACAACAGAAGGATCTAACGCACCATAAGTATTGGCAGACAACCAATCAATTGCCTCATCAATATTATTCCATTGATATTGGAAAGGCTTCTCCTCACAATATGAAACAGTAAATCCATGAGCTGTTGATAATTGTTTGTACGCTTCAGAAGATTCGAAATAAAAATATTTGTCTCCTTTATCTGGATTTATAAGACAACTTATTTCATGTAGGGGTGAACCATAGTTATCCACAGCATTAAAAGCAAAGCTGCCACCACGTTTAAGATTACTGAATGCAGAGCTAAACACTTCATTCTTGTTTTCAATCCAGTGCATCACAAAATTGGCTAATATAACTACATCGTATTCCTGAACAGGAAAATTCATATGATCCCCTTCTACAAATATTATATTTTTAACTTCTTCATATTTCTTTCTAGCAATGCTCAGCCTTTCTTTGTTAATATCAACAGCAGTTACTGTACCTCCTTGAGGTTCTATTTTCTTTGCTATGACTGAGGACAACTCTCCAGTGCTACAACCAATGTCAAGAATTTTAGTACAACCTTTTAGTTGCAATAAATCAATTAATTGTAGTCCTTCTTCTCTTTGGTATTTAAAGGCCATAGCTACATGTAGCTAGTCTTTCCAAGTTCCCAATTTTTACTTTCTGAATAGACACACTATAGCTAGTCTCGAGCGCCAAATACTAGCCCGACTCATCCATCAACCCTCCATGTTAAAACAGTGGGTTGGTTGAAAAACTCAATAATTAAATATAGTCTCATTCCAAAGGTCAATACAGAGCCGAAGAAGATGGCTAATGCAGTGTTGTCTCAAATATTGTCCACAAATCAAGAAACAGAGATAGGAAAAAAATGGAACTTCAAAGGAATCTCAACTATTGACGAGTTTCGCAAGACGATCCCTCTAACTACCTATGATGACTACAAACCATATATTGATTGTATAGCTGAGAGTGGAGAGCAGAACCTGATAACTGAGGACACTGTCATTCAGTTTGCGCCTTCTTCTGGAACTACTGGGAAAATGAAACTTATTCCAGTTACTAGAGCTACGCTTCAAAAATTGTTACCAGTTCCAAATGCCAGCAATAGAATATTATTACTAATGAGTGTACCAATAGACCAGAGCTACATGACACCTTCCAAAATGCCTATACAAGCAATTAGCGTAGGAGCAATGTGGCATCAACTCGAAACCTATCCTAACATTTACGTTGGACCAAAGGAAGCGTATAATCTTGAATCGTTACCCGTAGCTTTGTATGTACAACTTTTATTTGGGTTAAAGGATACCACAGTAAATATAATCAACTCTACTTTTATTCCTGTCATTCTCACTGCAATCGTGGAGCTGAAAACCAAGTGGAGACAGATAATAAATGATATCAGGTTAGGAAAGATAAATACAAATATCCCAGTTCCTCCTGAAAAACGTGATGCTTTAGAAACACTGCTAGGTGGACCAGACCCAGCTAGAGCAGATGCACTTCAAACGATACTTGAACAAGCAGAAGAGTTAAACTTCAAAGATTTCATTCCAACACTTTGGCCTAACTTAAAAATAATAAATTGCTCATGTAGTGGTAATTTAGAGTGTTTCATTCCAACATTGAAATACTACATTGGCTCAAGTGTACATGTGTCATCATACATATATGCATGTTCAGAAACTGGGTCTATTGGTACTCCTGCAAAACCTCACGAACAAACATCACTCTTTCAATTGGTACCACAACATTTCTATGAGTTTATTCCTCTTGCTGAAACCAGTCAAGATCAACCTCTAACGCTACTAGCTAGTGAAGTTGAAAAAGGAAGAATATATGAAATAGTCATGACCACTTTTAATGGTTTCTATCGCTATAGAAACGGCGACTACATTAAAGTCATTGAACAAGGAGATAATGGTCCTTTAATTGATTTTTATGGGAGAGGAAAAATGACATTGTATTTACGTGAACATGTTCTTTATGAAGTCAATATTGAGCAAGCTATAACGTCCTTTACTTCTACTACATCATCAAGAGTTGACTATATTGTTTCCATTGATGACAGCACTTATAGTCGATATAAGATATGGGTGGAGTGCAGTGATGTGAGAGACAACTTGGATACGTTTTTAGATAAATGTTTACAGAATGTAGATGAAACGTACAAGTATGATAGACAACACGATAAAATAGAACAGTTGAAGGTCGTTTGGCTCAAAATTGGCACTTTTTCAAAGATTTTGGAGTTTATGAAGTGCAAAACGTATGTAGTAGAAGCACAACTGAAGATACCAAGAATAGTACTTCAGAATGAAATATTGCTAATTCTTGAACAAAACTCAATTTGTATTCCATCAAACACAACACTCTAAACTTCAAAAATCTATAATATTTATACTCATGCATTGTAACATGTTTTTATAAATTTTGTAAACTAGTAAAAGGAGATTAGTATAGCATGTTGATGTATATAAGATGTATACACTTGCTTTCTAGCTAGGTCTAGTGAGACAGCTATATAGAGCTTTGAGGAGTACTATATAACTATATTCATAGTGGAAAACTGGCTTACTGAGTTTGTGTATGTATTGCACTATACAAACATTTCACATGAATGTTATTAATTTATCAATAGTGTCTGGTTGTTTCTTCATACATGAAGTCATGAAATTATGTTACATTTATATAGTCTCATATGATAAAGAATTATGTTAGGTGTACTGACATTGTAGGATTATATCAGGATGTTTTTGTTCTCAAGCATGAAATTATTTATTCTGTGGTTTGTATAACTATTTTGAATGTGTAGTATAGCTACTAATACTATCCTTATATGAAGTAATGACCGTAAGACCTGTGTCCACCCATTCTAGACTATTAGACTCTCATTAAGCCATTTCAGTATTTGTATTGGCCATGTAATCTAGTTGTTCTGTTGATGTATGTATGATCTATATACACTTGTATTTCTAGTGAGACCTATTTAGAGCCTGAGGAACCATATTCATAGTGAAAACTGGCCCACAAACATTTCACGTATGATAATTATTTATTAATAACATTATTCATATTTTTTACCGGAATTTTCATGTGACAAGTGCATGGGTGTGGTTATAATATTCTCAATCTGGATGTCATATGACATCATACTCATTGTTCGCTGTTTTAAATAGTGAGTGGGTTTGTGGTTTGTGCAGAAACTACCCTGTGCGTTTTCGAAGATGAGTTCTGCAGTGTTGTCTCAAATATTGTCCACAAATCAAGAAACAGAGATAGGAAAAAAATGGAACTTCAAAGGAATCTCAACTATTGACGAGTTTCGCAAGACGATCCCTCTAACTACCTATGATGACTACAAGCCATATATTGATCGTATAGCTGAGAGTGGAGAGCAGAACCTGATAACTGAGGACACTGTCATTCAGTTTGCGCCTTCTTCTGGAACTACTGGGAAAATGAAACTTATTCCAGTTACTAGAACTACACTTGAAAAAGCGTTGCCAGTTCCAAATACCAGGAGTAGAATATTATTACTAATGAGTGTACCAATAGACCAGAGCTACATGACACCTTCCAAAATGCCTATACAAGCAATGAGTGTAGGAGCAATGTGGCATCAACTTCAAACTTATCCTAACATTTACGTTGGACCAAAGGAAGCGTATAATCTTGAATCGTTACCCGTAGCTTTGTATGTACAACTTTTATTTGGGTTAAAGGATACCACAGTAAATGTAATCAAATCTATTTTTATTCCTGTTGTTCTCACTGCAATCGTGGAGCTGAAAACCAAGTGGAGGCAGATAATAAATGATATCAGGTTAGGAAAAATAAATACAAATATCCCAGTTGCTCCTGAAAAATGTGATGCTTTAGAAAAACTGCTAGGTGGACCAGACCCAGCTAGAGCAGATGCACTTCAAACGATACTTCAACAGGCAGAAGAGTTAAACTTCAAAGATTTCATTCCAACACTTTGGCCAAACGTAAAATTAATAAATTGTTTATGTAGTGGTAATTTAGAGTGTTTCATTCCAACATTGAAATACTACATTGGCTCAAGTGTACATGTGTCATCATTTGTATATGCATGTTCAGAAGCTGGTACTATTGGTACTCCTGCAAAACCTCACGAACAAACATCACTCTTTCAATTAGTACCACAACATTTCTATGAGTTTATTCCTCTTGCTGAAACCAGTCAAGATCAGCCTCTAACTCTACTAGCTAGTGAAGTTGAAAAGGGAAGAATATATGAAATAGTCATGACCACTCACACTGGTTTCTATCGCTATAGAAACGGCGACTACATTAAAGTCATTGAACAAGGAGATAATGGTCCTTTAATTGATTTTTATGGGAGAGGAAAAATGACATTGTGTTTACGTGAACACATTCTTTATGAAGTCAATATTGAGCAAGCTATAACGTCCTTTACATCTACTACATCATCAAGAGTTGATTATATTGTTTCCATTGATGATAGCACTTATAGTCGATATAAGATATGGATAGAGTGCAGTGATGTGAGGGACAACTTGGATACGTTTTTGGATAAAAGTTTACAGAATGTAGACGAAACGTACAAGTATGATAGACAACACGATAAAATAGAGCAGTTGGAGGTCGTTTTACTTAAAATTGGCACTTTTTCAAAAATTTTGGATTTCATGAAAAGCAAAACATATGTTGCAGAAGCACAACTGAAGATACCAAGAATAGTACTTCAGAATGAAATATTGCTAATTCTTGAACAAAACACAAATTAATGTCATAAAAGATAATTGTATCCCATCATAAACAGCACTAAACTTAATCCTACATCATCCCATAACTACTGTGTAATAAATTATTTGAACCACTATATGTTTAGGGTGCTGTCTATATACTCATATTTCATCCCTACAATATTGTAATTATGCTTTACGTTTTAATCTATAATATTTATACTTGTTTTAGTAAATTTTGTAAACACGTTATGTTCACATGTCATAACAATTACAATTACAACTCTATATACATCATCTTTGTTGTTCCATGTATATTTCCTCCAACTGATTTTTAAAATTGTGCCGAAGTGTTTAATTGATTTTAACTTGAATTTTTTAAACAGTGCAAGGATTTGCACGCTTAGTTGGAGATATAACCGTTATAGATACCAGATAATCCTTTGTTATGTGGTGATGTAGGTGTGACATGTGAATGCCCACTATGAAATTAATTGCTGTATTTACTAATATACTAAAATTTGAAATTAGTAAAATAACCAATTTATTGGTTAGTATCATAGTTACAAGGAATGGTATAAATGTCAATTTATATACAGGTTGTTATGTGATGTTGCTATGATACCAATTATAAAAAGTACACTAGAATAAATTAAATTATGTGTTTGCAGGTTTCCAAACCGTTGTAGCATGCTTAATTAAAATACTTTAAGTGGTCAATGTAATTATAATATTGTTAAAATGAAATATGAGTAGACGGCACCCAAAATATATATTGCTTCAACTAAATGATTCTAATTAGTACAAAGTAGTTATGGCATTGACATGTGTATACCTGAACAACCAATTAATGATCCAGTATAGGGTGTAGCCAGGCATATAACACAAGCCCGAGACCAATTATCTCATGTTATATGCCCAAACAAGACTATACATATTTTATACCATGGTAACACAAAAGCATGCAATTAAATCATGTTTGACATCACTGTTGTCAAGTAGAAACCATAGTACTATAATATACCGTAAAACTGTGAAGTACCAAATCTACAGGAAACTGTGTGCACAATACTATGACATAATGAGTGTCTAGACGCTAAATCTACATATCACAGGTGGTACACCAAAGGTTACCTGGAGTTTATGAAGTTTACATACTATGATGGGAGCTACACTTTAATAAGATGATAGTCAACAGTATGCACCACATACCTATTTATGGTGTGTGGTGCATACTTATCTATTTGGCGCAACGATATTTGGCGCAATGCAATACATGATCTATACAAGCCCCAGTACCTCACCTAGGTATACTAAGGTCATGTTACACACATGATAATTATATAACAATTCATTATAAATTACACTTACTATTACATTAGCAAATAATTATACATTATAGATCATACGATTGAATACGTCAGATCAACAGCTCCATATCACATTAATACAGTATGTCTGTAACTGTTTGGTAGCATCATCAGAACACAAGATACAGGAAGCCCATAACTGCAGCGTCATTAGTACTAGAGGTATAGAAATCCATAACATCAGTACCTGAAAATTAACAGATAAAAGATTGTAATAAAAAAAGAGTCATTAATGAAGAATTGTGAGCTATTTATATAATGACATGTAATGTTTATATTTATGTTAAAACATGTGAGTTTGACCCAGTTCCTTCCTAAAAGCAATTGAGTAAATAATACAATAATTCAAACATTCTGTCCATAATTATTATGATAATAACAGAAATGTAACAATAACAGAAATGTAACAATAACAATAATAACTATGACTCATAGGCGGCAGAAACAGGGGGGCACCAGGGGCACTGTGCCCCCCCTTAAAATTTACTTGAGGCTTGTTTTCGTTAATAATTAGTTCAGGTTTTCATTAACAATTAGTTGTGGGCCCCCCCTTTCCTAATAAACTTCCTTCACTTATGCTATGACTACCTTTTAGTAAGGCATTGTGACTTTTAATTAATTAAACATTTTCAGGCACATGTGGTGTAGCAATTGTCCAGTCAATATATATCTTACTATGTAGGCTGTCATTACTGGTAGAGTAGCCAGCACTGTCCATTGAGAACAATTAATGTCTGAGGCTCTATTCAAAAGGTAGCCACAACTGGAAACAGGACTGAGGTATGTTGCTATTAATAAAGAAAGCAAAGTTTTATAAATGCAAGTTAGTACATTATTATTAAGACAGAATTAGCACAAACACAATAGTCTAGACATACATGATTTAATATCTCACCTTGTAGTCCTATGACCAGTAGAGTGGATCAACACTATGCACTGAGAACAGCTTCTGAACCTCAAACTTACACAAGGCTTGGTATTCAGGCAACACGCTATCATAAATATTCCATGCTCACTACTCTCTAAAGGCTTGATATTCAGGCAACACGCTATCATTAATATTCCATGCTCACTACTCTCTAAAGGCTTGATATTCAGGCAACGCACTATCATAAATATTTTATGCTCACTAATCTCTATAGGCTTGCTATTCATTTACACATGCTACACTAGACTACAATATAGTGCATTAATACATATATTAGTACATGCAAAGTTACAGGAAAGAAAAGTCATGTACATGTACATATTACATAAAATAAAAATTGTAAAGTACTATTACAATATCTACAGTACTTATTACATACTCTACCTTACTATTATATATAATCTACTTACCTTTCAATTTACAGGTATATATACATGATAGGAACATACATGAAATCTATCTATAGTTCAATGTGTACAGGTAATTATGATATTTACAGTTACTCATAATACATTATAGATCTATCTATTATAACTTATATATTTCTATTTATAGTATATATTTATATAGTTCAAGTGGAATCCTCAGATGTCATCAAGAGAAGAGTACATCAAACAGGCTAAGCTACTCCACATCTGTGATAATTAACAAATAAAGATGAGATCCTGAGGATAGTATGTGGTTTGTCTTACCTTGTACGTCAGGACATCACAAAGCAATGGACGAACAAGATGGTGGACTAGCTGTAGCCCGTTATTATGGTAGTTCAGCAACAGGTGGATCTATGTGGAAATGTTTGGAAATATTCTGAAATATAAAGCTTAGGCTCCACTGATAATTATTATGCTTGATAGATACTCTAAAGCTTTGGCTAAATGATATATAATGCTCACTACTATACACTTCAATCAGCTATGCCAATAGCGGATACTATTGTAAATGCATATTTTGCTCACTAAATACTTCAATCTATAAGGACTGTAAAGCTTCAGCTAAATATCTAATGCTCACTAGTTCAATCTATTATGTTAAATAGTGGATACTATTGTATATACTACTCTTATGCTCAGTACAACTGTATCAAATGCTCATTAATACTAAATTCTAGGAAGCTTTATAGGATGTCACAGTCCCACTACATTGGCTATGCTATCCTACAATACAGTACAATACATATAATATACATACAATAGCATGTTATGTGATAAATACTCTAAAGCTTTGGCTAAATGATATATAATGCTAACTACTATACACTTCAATCAGCTATATGTCAATAGTGGATACTATTGTAAATGCTAACACTATAATTACATACTTCAATCTATAAGTACTGTAAAGCTTCAGCTGAATATTTAATGCTCACTAGTTCGATCTATTATGTTCAATAGTGAATATATACTACTCTTATGCTTAGTACTACTGTATCAAAAATTATTAAAAGCTACCATTAATGCTCATTAATACTAAATTCTATAGGAAGATTCTTGGATGGTGACAGTCCCACTAGATTGGCTACCCTAATATACAGTACAATACATATAATATACATTCAATACATGTTATATGTACAAAAATTAGCACACATACATCAATTATAAAAATTTAGTCTCTCGGGAGACAACAAACAAAGACGAACAGGACATACAGGTTTTTCAAACCGGTTTTACAAGTTTTATTTAAAAAATGACAAACAGACATAAACCCCACAAATAGTGTATGTGCATACTTATCTATAGTATATACTTATCTATAGTGTGTGGTGCATACTTATCTATAGTACATACTTATCTATAGTGTGTGGTGCATACTTATCTATAGTATATACTTATCTATAGTGTGTGGTGCATACTTATCTATAGTACATACTTATCTATAGTGTGTGGTGCATACTTATCTATTTGGCACAACGCTATTTGGCGCAATGCAATACATGATCTATACAAGCCCCAGTACCACACCTAGGTATACTAAGGTCATGTTACATACATGATAATTATATAACAATACATTATAAATTACACTTACTATTACATTTAGCAAATAATTATACATTATAGATCATACGATTGAATTCGTCAGATCAACAGCTCCATATCACATCAATACAGTATGTCTGTAACTGTGTGGTAGCATCATTAGAACACAAGGCACAGGAAGCACACAACTGTAGTGTCATTAGTACCAGAGGTATAGGGAATCCATAACATCAGTACCTGATAATTAACAGATAAAAGATTGTAATAAAGGAAGAATATAATATTATAACGACATGTAATATTGGTAAAACATGCGAGTTCAACTCAGCTCCTATCCAAAAGCAAGTATATTGTAGGATATGAATGAATAAATACTAATATTGCAAGCTACAACTCGATGTCTTTCCTAGCATGCTAAACTGAATTTCTCAAAACAGACACACTATTTTCAGTACATGTGTGTAGTAATTGTCCAGTTAAAACATACATGCATTAATATCTCATCTTGTATGCTACTATGACCAGTAATGCAGCCAACACAATCCACAAAGATCTACTGCTCAGCCTTTACTGTACAATTGAGTGGAAACAGGGTGACGATTATCTTCACTCACAGGTACGTGCCGGTACACTGGAAATAAAAGAGAAAATAAAGTTTCACACAAGCAATTAGGTAATTTATTGCTAAGCTATATAAAGTAAGGTGACCATTACATAATTTATTCCTCAGGCAGTACCAAAGATATACTATATACTTTGTGACTTTACTGCTTGTTATAATAAAACTAACATCTACTGTTACTCATTGCAGCAATAAATAGCCTGTAATTAGGCCGACATATGGTGCACTAATTGTCTATAGTTGAGTATCAGCATACGTAATATATAGTAAAGCTCAGGCTACAAATTGGCATCTATTTTTATCAACAGTTTTTTTTTTCAGGTACATGTGGTGTAGCAGTTGTCCAGTTGAGACATACATGGTATAAATATCTTACCTTGTAGACTGCTATTGCTAGTAGAGCAACCAGTACTGTCCATTGAGAATGCTTCTGAGCTTGAACTCCATTCAGGTAGAGCAGCCATTGAGAGCAATGTTGGACTGGGCCAAAGCTGGAAACAGGAATGGGGTACATTGCTATCAAAAAGAATGTAAAGTTTTATACATACAATTATTATAAAAACAGAATTAGTACAGACACAATAGAGCTAGCTAGTCTAGACATTTATACATACATGTATCTCACCTTGTAGGCTGCTATGTCCAGTAGAGCAAGCCAACACTAACCACTGAGAACAGCTTCTGAGCCTTGACTCTGAATGCTGGACACAGCAAAGCTCCACATACACCACCTTCTGGAATTTAGAGCTCCTATGGCTATGCATGCATTGGCTTTTTGTGTTTGAACTGTTTGGCGGGGAATATAACTGAGCATGCGTATATCACCACGTGGGTTGGACATTGGGGGAATTCCCTTCCTGGATACACATCCTGATATTCATTACACATACTTCCTGTTCTGTCACAAGACTAACTTTCCTATATGCCTGGGAAGAAAGATAGAAAAAGAGAAAGGGGTGGAGGAGGAGGAGATGGAGGCCTTGCTTCTTTGCTTGGACTATCAGGAATGCCAGGCATGTAGTATGCACTCTATTATCATATTATAAGTCATGGATATCCATTATTATTATACTATATATATATATATATATTGGTCTATCTATTTACCTATGTGGCAAAGTATTACATAAATGCTTACACACACACACACACTCAAATGTCGTTAGATGTATCAAATGATGACTTGGAGGCTGAGCTCTTGGCCATGACAGGAGGAAAGGGGAGTGGCAAGAAAAAAGGAAAGAGTGGTAGTAACCAGATGTCAATGGATGATATTGATAAGGTTGTTGCTAGTGTGAAAGATATTGGAGAAAGAGATGATGATGATGAGGATTTGGGATCACTGAGTGATATTGATGACGATGACTTATTAGCTGAACTACAAGTGTGTGTGTATGTCTGTGTACATGTGTATATGCGTCTCTGTGTATATCTCTGCCTTGTGTGTCTATGCATACTGTATGTGTGTAAAACTGAATATATTATACATGTATATATATGTGTATTAATACTGTATTTGTGCTAGCGTTTAAAAGAAGGCCAGCTATGGTTTCTAAACAAAGACCAAACTGGTCTGTAGCTATCTATCTGTCTATCCATCTTTATATCAATTTGTCTGTCTATCAATCATATTTATCTATCTATCTATTTTTCTTAGCTCTTCAAATCATTTTTGGTTTTCATGTTATAGGAAATGGAAGAAGAATATGACGAACCAGAAGAGGAAGTATCTCCTCCAATGATAAAGAAACCTCATGTATCTCAAACTAAACCTATTACTAATATACCTTTACCAAAATCAGGAGGAGGTACGTTATGAGTAATTATGTCCCAATGTCCTGTTAGTAACAAACACAAATTAGGTTATAAATAAATACATGATATACTGTCACATGTTTATTAAAGACATCTTGGAAGGTGGAAATGTCCTTTACATTTAACTGGAAGTGTCCGAGGTCATTTAATACACAGTATAGGAACAAACACAAGTGTCCTTTATCAGAGGTTCTACTTGATCCATCTTGAAATAAATGTACATGTGAACTGATCTTGTACGTATTGGTTATGGAATTTAATTTTTATATGAAATTATTAACAGGTGATCAACAGACTATTCATGATAGACTTCAAATGTATGAGACAGCGATTGCAGCAGCGAAATCAAAAGGTGAAAGTTCAAAGGTCAGAAGATATGAAAGAGGATTGAAAACACTCAAGGAAATGGCAAAAGATGTAAAGGCAGGGAAGAAAGTTAAGATGGATGATTTACCACCTGAAGTGTTCGTATCAGGTGGTGAAGGGGGAGGAGGAGAAGGAGGAGGAGGAGGAGGAGGAGGAGGAGGTCAAATGACAAATGTCACAAAGGAGGAAGAGGAAGATGAATTAGCTGAGTTGTCGAAGTGGGTGACTGGTGCATCACCGAAACACCAACAAAGTTCTCAATCTACTGGTTATGGTAAGGATACAATATAGTATGTATGTAGAAACTGTTACTAACATATGATAATAAGGACTGATTCCAATGTTTATGAGGACTGATACCTATGCCTAATATAATTATAAATAATAATTGTCATCAATAAGGACTGATACCATTGCTATACTATACTGTACTATACTGTACTGTACTGTACTATACTATACTGACAATGTACTGTACTGTACTATACTGTATTGTACTGTACTGTACCATGCTATACTGTACTATACTGTACTGTACTATGCTATACTGACAATGTACTGTACTGTACTATACTGTATTGTACTGTACTGTACCATGCTATACTGTACTATACTGTACTGTACTATGCTATACTGACAATGTACTGTACTGTACTATACTGTATTGTACTGTACTGTACTGTATTGTACTGTATTGTACTATAATTATTGTATTGTATTGTACTGTACTATGCTATACTGTACTATACTGTACTGTACTATAGTGTATTGTACTGTACTGCACTATACTGTACTGTACTGTACTGTATTGTACTATACTGTACTGTACTGTACTGTATTGTACTATACTGTACTGTACTGTACTGTACTATACTGTACTCTACTATGCTACACTGATGATGTGCTATACTGTACTATACTGTATTGTATTGTACTGTTTATATGCTATACTGACAATGTACTGTACTGCATGATGAAGTTTTGTTGTCACATTGTATATATCATTTTGTTAGCTCCACCCACAAAGAAACCTTCAGTAGACACTGGAGTAATACAGGATAGACTGAAGATGTACAATGATGCTCTAAAAGAAGCAGAATCGCAAAAAGACACTTCAAAAATTCGTAGATACAAACGAGCTGTAGGTACCATAGAAGATATGTTAAAAGCAACTCGAAGTGGACGTCCTATAAACATGGAAGAACTTCCTCCTATTGTTAGTGTTGCTCCACCCACAAAACCTCCAGTGACTGTCAGTCAACCTCCTACAACTTCCACTAAGCCTATGCCCTCTAGTCAAACTGGTCAGACTGGTCCTGGAAACTTGATTGATCTTGACGCCCCCGAATTTGACGAGTTCAATCTTTCTGAGGAAGACATGGCTATTTTAATGGCTTCTTTTACTGATGATCGGGGCTCTAATACCACACCCACTAATCCAGTCCCAGTTACACAGACCACACCCACTACTCAACAACCTAAGCCACCTCCTCCCAAACCAGCTCCTAAGCCTAGAACCAGTCAGCCCCAGCCCCGCCCACCTGGTTTAATTGATTTGGACACACCCGAGTTTTCCGAATTTGATCTCTCTGATGCAGACATTGAAGCAATGGCAGGAATGTTAGTTGACGATAGAACTAAATCTAAAGAACAGGTAGTATCACGTCCTCCACCAGACAAAACTACTCAAAGCTTACCTACAAAGCCTCCAATCCAAACTGGAGGAGGAGGAGCAGTATCAAAAGATCAGGTACGTGCTGTCCTTGTGGAGAGAAAGGACCAATATATGAAGGCTATGCAGAAAGCTCGTTCCCAGGGGGACTCTAAAACTCAGAAGAAATATGGCTTGGTAGCTGTCCAGTTTGAACATGCTCTGAAAAGTCTTGACTCTAATCAGCCGTTAGATCTAAGGGGCATTCCCCCTCCTCCTCCGGGCTTTTCATCTAAGTATAATATTGATATTTCACAGTACAATACTCAGCCACGCCCACCACCTACAACAACGACAGTTTCTCCTCAGTCGTCTGTATCATCACAATCTGGACCAGGAGGAGGTGATGCCCAAGAGGAAGATGAAGGTGGAGTTGATCCTTCCATTCCTCTTCCTAAGACTCCACTTGAAGCCTTACAGCAGCGTCTGGAAAAATATCGTGAGGGTTTGAAGAATGCTCAAGAGAAAGGGGAAACTAGTCGCGCTAGACGAAGCACTCGTATCATTAAACAATACGAGACAGCCATAAAAATGACTAAGGCGGGAAAACCATATGACTTTTCAGAACTACCAACACCACCTGGGTACCCTCCCATACCAACAGGTTCTCGTCCTACAGGGACTTCTCAACCACGTCCAAATCCAGTCCAATCACTGCCAGTTGGGGTTCCTGCAATAAAACTCAAACCTTCCGTATCTGATCGTCAGTTGCAAGCCATACAAGAGAGAGGGGCGGAGTTTCAGCAAGCTGCTAGACAGGCGAAAGCGAAAGGTGATAGAGACAAAGCATTAATGTATTTACGTTATTATAAGAGTATACAACAAATACTACAAGCTGCTGAGGGAGGACTACCTGTTGATATGACTCAGGTAAGTAAGTATATGTATGTACATGTATGTATGTATGTATGTATGTATGTATGTATGTATGTATGTATGTATGTATGAATGTATGTAAGTATGAATGTATGTATGTATGTATGTATGTATGTATGTATGTATGTCCATGTATGTATATATGTATGTATGTATGAATGTATGTATGTATGAATGTATGTATGTATGTATGTATGTATGTCCATGTATGTATGTATGTATGTATAATATGTATCATTGTTTTTGATAAGCTCATATGGCACACCATTGGCCCAAAGAGCTTCTTATTATGGCACTGCACAGTTCTCTCTTTTGGACAGATGGTGCAGTTAATTATGATTATATTATCATTAATTGTTAATTGGCTCAAGATGTATTCCCAATGGTGCACACACTAACCATTATTGAGCCAATTTGTCCAACATACATAAACTCTGTATTACATACCACTGCACACAATATTTTGGTCCATTTGAAAAAGGAAGGCCAGAGGACCAAAACATCATGTACTGTATCCAGGGTTGTGGAAGCATTGAGCCAACTACCAGACATTTTGACCTATTTTCACCACTCTTGTACTACGCCCATATATTTTGTGTACAATTCAGTTTCAATTTACCAGACATTCACTAGATTCAACAGACAATGTCCTGCATGACTGGCTGGTTTCATGCCACTGGTATATCTTTCTGTCTGTGTGTATTTATTGTTGCAGTACTCTAGTAAAATGATCATCATACTGTTCTTCTAAATTATCTCATTCGTAGCTTCCTCCTTCACCATTTGGTGACCCTAGTAAAGCTGGACCGACTAAATCAATCCTTTCACATCTTGGACCAGCAAAGGAAGGAGACGACAAAACATTTGATTTAATTGAACAACAATTACAGGAACAGATAGAAGTGTGCACATCAAATGCCGACATATATCAGCAGTTGGGAAATATTGCTGCCTCTTCACAACACAAGAATATGGCAGATCAATGTCAACGAGATCTTTTAGCTATAAAGGGAATTAGATCACAGGTGTGTGTGTGTGTGTGAGAATGGATTATGTACATGCGTGACCATAGTTTGTGATACTACAACACGATTAATTGCCATATCGGGGTATACAAGCATATATATGTACACGAATTTACAAGCATATATATGTACACGAATCTACACAATACATTACAGTATAGTACAGTATAGTACAGTACACAATACAGTGTACAATATACTGCAGTTTACACTTATAGACCTTGAATTTTCTAAGCCATTGTGGCTGCTGCTTATTTTCTAAGCCATTGTGACTAATTGTTTTTTTCTAAGCTGCTTGTTTGTTTATTAATTGTTTCTACATCTTTTGCTAGCATGCTAGGCACATGAATTTTCATATATATATATATATTATACATATACATTGTGTAAAAGCACTGTACTGTACTGTACTGTGAGTATATTATAATAGTATTATTAATGCTATGCTGTACATGTACATACAGTGCATGTATATAGTAGATATTATCATTATCACGATAATTTGAAAATTATATGATAATACCAGTATCACTCAGCCTTATTATTTACATCCCTGTACATGTACATGGCCTGTAATTTCAGTTTTTCTGTCTGTTTTCTAGGACCTTGCTCCGCCCAAATTCACCATGGAGCTCAGGGAATTTGCTATAGTTCACAGTAACCCTGGAATCAGTGATAAAAAAATTGAAATTGAGATAACAAGAGGTATAACTATACCAGCTCCCTCTGGCCTCACAGAGAGTGACATGAATATCTATGTTGAAGTGGAGTTTCCATGGCCACAAGACTCAAACCAGAAATTTGAAACAGATAGTATAAAAGGTTCTTCCAGTCCTCAATTCAATGGGAAGGAACTGTTGGATATAGATCGTAAAGCTGGCCGTAGTATGCTTCGAATTCTGAAACGTCACCCATTGAAATGTAGCATATATCAACGTAGAACTCTACGTAAGGATATCTTCATTGGACAAGCTTTAGTACCTTTGGAATCCTTAGAAACAAAATGTGAAGTACACGTCACAGAGGATCTTAAAGATGAAAAAGGCCGAAAACCTGTTGGAGGGAAATTAGAGGTCTTTGTACGTTTACGAGAACCTCTCAGTGGACGTGACCAAGAGGTTAAAAAGCAGAAGTGGTTGGTGTTTCAGGAACCAATAGCTACTGAGCCCACAGTTAGTATGCTCCGCCCTACTGCAGGCACCACAGGGTCAGGAGGTGTTACATCACCAATTAAAATTGAACAAACAACAAGTCTTGAGGCTCTGAAACTTGAACTTTCAATAGTTCAGAGTGCCCTCAAAGCTGGTAAAAAAGATCCATCGATTATTCAACGTGGACAAGCCATACAAAGTCGAACGAAACTTATTAAACAAAAACTCCAAGACCCTTCGTATAAACGTGAGTATCTCACAGCTATCACTAGAGAACTTAAAGCTGAGAAAGTTTTTGAGCAACAGTTGGTACAGGCTGGACGGACAGGTGAGGCTAAGGTAGTCCAGGGTAGAAGAAGAATGATGGAAAATGAGCTCTCTAAAGCACAGAAAAAATGATATACATATGATTATAATGCTGATTCGAGTTTCAACTACATAATATGTAATAGCAGTGATCTCATTTTCACTAACACACACTAAATAGATTATGCAATTATATTCTATAAATTTAATTTAATTATTATTGTCAATTAGTTATATACTTGTATGAAGTTCTATTCTGTTGTGGAAACAAGTGCTTAATTACTGTGAGTCCATGTAAAGTAATTACATTCGATCATTTTTGAAATGGAATATCAATGTAGATGGTATGGCATGTTTACAACAACTAAACTAACCACTTTTGCATGGTAGATAGTAGTTACACGGCTAAATACAAAATATAGCTAGCTACAATAGATTTGTGTAGTGAAGTTACCATACCAGCCAACTGTTTGCATGCATGCATTTTGTAACTGCCCTTGCAAGGTGTGGCTGTGTAACAGGACTATGGCTGAATGTGCTCTCAAGCAAATTGATGAACAATTAACATGTAGTGTGTGTTTGGATCAGTATACTAACCCCAAAACTCTACCCTGTATGCATAACTTCTGCCTACAATGTATTGAAGGGCTACAACAAGAACTACAGGTACATATATACACACACGAATGAATGTACCCACAAAACGTGCAAAAAATGGTGCAGGCGTTGTTTGCACATGCTATGAATGTCCCATTACTCCCCTCCTGAGATAGAGCGGGGATTAGTTTTGTGTGGGGAAAGTATAGTAACCAAAAATGTTTGCAGTAAACGATTATGATAATTGATTCATTCATGTGATGTATTATAATTATAAAATTTATTTTTTGTGCATGAGTGGGGAATTCATAAGTTCATAAACATATCACTTCGTCTATTTGAGATTTCTGCTATTTCGTGACAAATGAACCATGATGTTGGGCATGCAGATGTTATAATACCATTAATTATATAATTATAATAACTAGCAAACACTACAGACATTCTGTGAGCTACGCCAGACTAAAATTGCTATTGTTCTAGCCTCTTTATTCATTATTTTATCTTTGCAGTTGCATGACTGAATCCAGTGGGTTCCTATGATAGTAGTGATGTATTCAAAGTTCTTTAGCTCTTCTCTTCCTTTTTTTTTCATCTTCTTACTCTGAAAATTGAAGGCTCACATCCATTCTTATTCTTTTCATCTTAGTTCTCTAACTCTTATCTTCCTTTTTGACTTCTCCATTTGCACAGTTATTAGGTGTGGTTTATTATCTATATAGACACTGATGAACACCTTCATGGTATCTTTTGCTTATACATGACATATAATTTCAGTATACACAGATCCTATTTGTTGTTATAAATAACAAGATAATTACAAAGAAAATATTATCTTTACGATTGCTTTGTGGTGTCATAATTCAGTAATCATTGCTGGCTTACTTTAGCTAATTATATATATATATATATATATATATATATATATATATATATATATATATATATATATATATATATATATATACCAACAGTTGCATTGACGAAACCAACACATAACCTAAGTGCATAAAAAGGCGCCATGAGAAGTACTATTACTGCATTGTTAAAATAGCAAATCTATTGGTCAGTACAGTTGCAAGGATGCAAATTATAATTTAATTGGTCATACAGGTTGTTGTTATGACTGCATGATAAAATATACTTGTACTATATTCAATTATCATGTCCAATATCTCATATTAGATGCACAAAATAGGTTTGGAAACCTAAAATGATTTAATTAAAATTTTATTCTGCTTCTTAGTATATCTAATAGACAGTATAAGGATAATTGAAATTATTATAACTAGTACAACTACATGTATATCACCATGCACTCATAACAACCTACACGAAAATTAAATTATAATTTCCGCTATTCCTTGCACCTACATGTTATGTTTGCAGCGCATTTATATTGGTGACATGAAGTAACCTTATGACAACCTTGACAGCGTTTGTGTTTGTCCTTACATTTTAGAAAGTGTACTGACTTCTAAGTCACAGTGTGGTGTGCATGTGGGTGATTAATGTGTGGTCATGGCTATGCAGTATGATGAGTTAATTCATGTTATAGAAATTGTAGTTTTGTTTACATTATCCTATTTATTTACAGGGAAACAGGTATTTTGTAAGCTGTCCTGTATGTCGTAAATCCACACAGCTCCCTGAAACAGGAGTCACTGACTTGCCTACTGCTTTCCATGTCAATAGCCTCTTTGAATTACAAAATACTCTAACGAAAGTCTCATGTGCAGTTACTATGCAATGTGAAGTTCATAAGGACTCTCTCAGAGTGTATTGTGAAACCTGTCAAGACCTTTTCTGTCATTGTGTCCTTAGTTTACATCAACATCACAAGTATAAGCTTGTTACTGAATGTTATCCTGATCATCATCAAGAGATAGAGGCCAACCTCAGAACAGTGAAAAGGAATGTAGCTGACATGAGTATAGCAGTGACTAACCTCATCACTCGAGAGAGGGAGGTCACAACACAGGGAGAAGAGGTCAAGAAAAGGATTCACACACAAGCTCAACTAATCATAAATTTAATTCAACAGTCAGAGAAAGAGTTAGTTCAACAGGTAGACACTGCAGTACAACAGAAGACACAATTACTAGCCAAACAAAGAGAAGAGGCAGAGACAATCCTGAACCAGCTGAAGGGTTGTGAGGAGTTTGTAGAACAGAGCCTAAAGGTAGGGAGTCAACAACAGGTATTGAGGGAGAAGCAGAATATGATACAAATAATGACAATAGTCAATCAAGATGTCAACCCTGTTGTATTTCAACCAATAGAGGAGGCCAACATCACATTCACTAGGAATCAGACATTGGTTGATAGATATAAAGGTATTGGCAAGTTAATGTCTAAAAGCAAATCAGATCTTGTCAAGAACACTCATTATTTTGGTGAGAAATCAACCACTCATGTGAATCTCCAAACTCAAGATGGATCTCCTTTCACAGTTCCTCTCTCCCTCATCTCTTGTGAATTCTTTTCAACTGGTGATAGTCGACCCATAGCATGTGATATCACAAAGAACCAGTCAGGAAACTACATTATAAGCTTTACTCCAAATAATGTAGAGGAACATGAGTTGATAGTACACTTAGGAGGTGTGAATATCCCTGGTACTCCCTTTACTCTTCATACCGTCCATTCCCCTGTAATTCGAGCTGTCCTTGTGGAAAGAAAGGAGCAATATATGAAAGCAATGCAGAAAGCCCGTTGCCTAGGAGACATAGAGGCACAGAAAAAATATGGTTTAGTTGCTTTAAAGTTTAATCGAGCTCTGAAATGTATTGATTCTAATCAACCATTAGATCTAACCGGTATTCCCCCTCCTCCTCCGGGCTTTTCATCTAAGTATAATATTGATATCTCACAGTACAATACTCAGCCATGCGCACCACCTACAACAACGACGGTATCTCCTCAGTCATCTGTATCATCGCAATCTGGACCAGGAGGAGGTGATACACAAGAGGAGGAAGAAGGTGGAGGTGATTCGTCCATTCCTCTTCCTAAGACTCCACTTCAAGGCTTACAACAGCGTCTTGAGAAATATCAGGAGGGTTTGAAGAACACTCATGAGAAAGGGGAAAGCATTCGTGCTAGACAAAGTACTCATATCATTAAACAACATGAGACAGCTATAAAAATGACTATGGCAGGAAAACCATACGACTTCTCAGGACCACCTGGGTACCTTCCCATACCAACAGTTGGTCTCTCATCACATACATATCTCCTGTATATGTTTTCTGTTTATTGTATGGAGGAAAGCAGAATCAATCCCTCAATTCCTATTCCTAAGACACCACTCAAAGCTTTAGAACAGCGTCGGGATAAGTATCTTGAAGTTCTTAGGAATGCTCGAAAGAATGGAGAAAAGATTCGTGCGAGACGAATCAATCGTATCATGAAACAGTACTTGGAAGCTATAAAAATGACAAAGAAAGGAGAACTATATGACTTTTCTGAACTACCAACACCACCTGGGTACCCACCCATACCTATAGGATAAACAACATGCATGTATGTAATGTATGTAGTGTATGTATGTATGTATGTATGTATGTATGTATATAGGCTCTGAAACTATGAATAAAATAATTATGATAATTATTATTGTCATTCTCGCGGGATAATTATTACGAAAGTACAGGGTGTGGCTGTGCATAGATTGTATAGACTACGTATACGGGATTGGAAACTGATGACGTAATGCGGCCAACCTCTGTTATATACAACGCGCTTTAATTAGAAACGTTCTATATACACGTGGAGCTGTTCAAGAGTATTATATTTTCGTCTGATTCCTGTAGTGATTAAAATGTGAGTATTTTATATTGTTATAATTATCTAGATGAACGTATGTAGTAATGATGTGTGTATGTATGATTATTATAAATATATAATAGATACAAGTATTGTTATATATTATATATATATATTATATATATAATTATATATATATTATATACACTATTAAAAGCTAGTTTTGATTTAAATAGTTCCTTTCTGATCTCTGAAGACCCTTGTGCATGGATTGTTTATATATTTCTATGCAGGAGGTGGAAAAAGAATACCATGAATAGTTATATTAATATCTGCCATGATTTTCAGTAATTCGTGTATTACATCATCTTTGATCTGAAGAGAGCAAACACCATTGGAAAAGTACATTGGCATTGTTTAATACTGCCTATAGTAAGCCCTGTTTATCCATAACATGCTTTGCTTCACTGACTCTCAGATGTTGCCTGACTTCAGTCTCAATGGCATAGAATAATTCACATCGTTGACATGTCATAATCTTCCCCTGTCCATTATGTTTGTCCGTGCTTCTGTCTGGCTTCCATCCATTTCAACTTCACTCAAGTTAAAATACAAAAAAATCATTTCATTCTTGTGTGGATGAGTCGATGTCTCTGGGTTAATTTGTGTCCTACGACACACATAGCCAGCTATGTACCGAAGAGCGTTCTCTTCTATTTTGGTCATTTCTAAGGTACATGTAGATGTTTGTGTAGATGGATTACCTAGTATTTATTTCATTTATAAAAACTTCATAGGTTGGGTACTGGTAAAATGTTGATGATGGTTTGCATTTGATGGATTTAAGCACGAAGTCATGCCATTTAATATAAAATTCAGGTGTACAACGTAACCTATGGTAATGGCCCCACATTAATTCTCTCTCTTTTTGACAGTTTTGTTTTAGATGAGAAGCATGATCGCAAGTTGGGAACAAGATCAAGGGAGAAATCATAAAAGAGTTGGGTATATGTAGGTGTAGCCCAAGGCAGGTGGATTATGTAAACAAGTGGAGTGGTATTGATACTGTCATGGTTTTTCTCGGTTTTTGATCCTGTAAAGTCTAAGTTTCTGGGGCATTCTTGATTAGTTGGTATATTATTTATAATTATATTATTTATAATAATAGTTATTATAATTATTCAGAAGTAATTTGTGTGTATTATAAATGCATGTGATTGTTGATCATTACTGCACAAATCAGCTGCAGCCAATTTGGGTGGAGCTGGTACTAACTGCAGATATCCAATTGTATTGACAAAGAAAAGGTTTATTCTAGTAGACAGTACGTTAAACTTGTTATTAATGCATTATACAGGTTAGTAGAGTAGTTACATTGACAGCTAAAGGTACACAAAACTTACCCAGTTTCACTCCAGGTTAGTAGCATGATACAGAGTTTTAACAATAATTACATTGGATTTCCTACTACAAAGAGGTATGTTCTCATTAAGTATGCTCTTGTCTATCTCTGCATGCAAGTAAGACCTAGTAAAATCATTAACACTAGTAGTTATAGGTACACAAACGTTCAGAAGTGTATTGCTGCAACATAAAAGCGGTAGTAGTGCAGCAATGCAATACCAAAAAGGTCACATAGAATTGATGATAATAGATCTGTGAGTAACACCAAATACTGTAAACATGCCTATAAACAATAATTCGATTACAAGGACAGTTTTAGTTGCTGTAGAATACTCTGCTTTTCTCTCCCGCTAACGAGAAAGTATGGGAACGGCTGTTACAGACGTTGTCCGCCGCGTTTTCAATCATTTAGTATTGCTCACGTGATCAGTTTCCAATCCCGTATACGCAGTCTATACAATCTATGGGCTGTGTAACAAGAACTATGGCTGAACGATCTGCTCTCGAGCAAGTTGACGAGCAACTAACATGTAATGTATGTTTGGAGCAGTTTACTAACCCAAAATATCTACTCTGTATGCATAGCTTCTGCCTAAAATGCATTGAAGGTCTACAACAAGAACTGAAGGTACATATATACACACATATATTTGTACCCATAAAACGTAGAAAAACTTGCAAACAATGGTGTATGTGTTGTCTGCATTATGTTATATTGTTTGTTTGAATGTCCCCACTACTCCCCTCCTGGAATAGTGTGGAGATTAGTTTCAGACATTTGATATGGGAAAGTATGGCGAAACAGTAACCAAAAGCTTGCAGAGTAGATTGTATTATGATTATTGATTCATTCCATCAGATGTAGGGAATTCATAAGCTACATGGTTGATAAACATATTATTAATTCAATTATTTTATTTAAAAGATGTCTGCTATTTTGTGACAGATGAACCATGACATGCAGATGTCGTGTCAGCATTAACTATTATTATACTTATTTCATCTTGATTTATATTGACCATGATAAAGCATGGTAACAAAAACAATGCAAATGTACTTTAATTATTATATTATATATAATTACCCTGCACAGTATGCTGCGCAAGGGGTTAAATGATTGGTTTTGTCTGTCTGTCTGTCTGTTTGTCCATCTGTCATCAATAAATAAATTGGAAACAAGTTTGCAATACTTTATACATCTTCTAACAAATTCATGATACTTTTTGCTTATAATAACAAAATATCATAAGGTTAATACATGATTATACTATAACTCAATAACTTATATGTAATATAATGTATAGTTTAATGTCATAAGGTTAATACATGATTATACTGTAACTCAATAACTTATATGTAATATAGTGTATAGTTTAGTTAATACATGATTATACTATAACTTAATAATGAAGCAATGAATTAAAATTTCACAGGCTCGGGCTATATCACATCCTCGGACACAAACTCAGGTCCTATATTTTGTATATAGAACCTATTATAATTTACATATATATATATATTTTTTTTTTTTTAATTTTTTTTTTTTTAATTTTATACAAGTGTTTTGACCAAATGTGGCTTAACGAGGAAACTAGAATAGCACAAGTGCTAATATTAACCAGCTCCCCGGGACCGACAGCTTTACATCCCCTCCGAAGGATGCGGTGATAAACACCTTCTCATTTTTTAGGGTAGAGCTGAGTAAACTCATAGGCGAGAGAAAAAGCCTGACCCTAGTGGGGCTAGAACCTGCAACCTTACGATTGCAGGCTAGCACTTTAACCAGCAGGCCACTAGAACCTATATATACCAACAGCAAACGCAGCAACTAGATAGTTAGAATTAATTACATGTAGTGTAACCGGGTATGTAATATAATTATATTTATATACAAAATATATATATATAATATATATTTAGTTTGTTTACATTATCCTATTTATTCACAGGGAAACAGATATTTTGTAAGCTGTCCTGTATGTCGTGAATCCACACAGCTACCTGAAGCAGGAGTCAGTGACTTGCCTACTGCTTTCCATGTCAATAGCCTCTTTGAATTACAAAATACTCTCTCATGTGAAGTTACTATGCAATGTGAAGTTCATAAAGACTCTCTCAGGGTGTATTGTGAAACCTGTCAAGACCTTATATGTAGAGATTGTACTGTTAGTTTACATCAAAATCACAAGTATAAGCTCATTGCTGAATGTTATCCTGATCATCAACAAGAGATAGAGGCCAACCTCACAACTGTGAAAGACAAAGTAGCTGACATTAATACAGCAGTGACTAACCTCATCACTCGAGAGAGGGAGGTCACAACACAGGGAGAAGAGGTCAAGAACGAGATCCACACACAAGCTCAACTAATCATAGACTTAGTTCAACAATCAGAGAAAGAGTTAGTTCAACAGGTAGACACTGCAATCCAACAGAAGATTCAATTACTAACCAAACAAAGAGAAGAGGCAGAGACAATCCAAAACCAGCTAAAGCATTGTGAGCACTTCGTGGAACAGAGTCTAAAGGTCGGGAGTCAACAACAGGTATTGAGGGAGAAGCAGAATATATTACAAATAATGACAACAGTTAATCAAGATGTCAACCCTGTTGTGTTTCAACCAATAGAGGAGGCCAACATCACATTCACTAGGAATCAGACATTGGTTGATAGATATAAAGGTATTGGCAAGTTAAAATCTAAAAGCAAATCAGATCTTGTCAAGAACACTCATTATTTTGGTGAGAAATCAACCACTCATGTGAATCTCCAAACTCAAGATGGATCTCCTTTCACAGTTCCTCTCTCCCTCATCTCTTGTGAACTCCTTTCAACTGGTGATAGCCAACCCATAGCATGTGATATCACAAATAACCAGTCAGGAAACTACATTATAAGCTTTACTCCAAATAATGTAGAGGAACATGAGTTGATAGTACACTTAGGAGGTGTGAATATCCCTGGTACTCCCTTTACTCTTCATACCGTCCATTCCCCTGTAATTCGAGCTGTCCTTGTGGAAAGAAAGGAGCAATATATGAAAGCAATGCAGAAAGCCCGTTGCCTAGGAGACATAGAGGCACAGAAAAAATATGGTTTAGTTGCTTTCAAGTTTAATCGAGCTCTGAAATGTATTGATTCTAATCAACCATTAGATCTAACCGGTATTCCCCCTCCTCCTCCGGGCTTTTCATCTAAGTATAATATTGATATCTCACAGTACAATACTCAGCCATACCCACCACATAAAATGACTCCACTTCAAGGCTTACAACAGCGTCTGGAGAAATATCAGGAGGGTTTGAAGATTGCTCAAAAGAAAGGGGAAAGCATTCGTGCTAGACGAAGTACTCGTATCATCAAACAATATGAGACAGCCATAAAAATGACTATAGCGGGAAAACCATACGACTTTTCAGAACTACCAACACCACCTGGGTATCCTCCCATACCAACAGTTGGTCCTATTCCTAAGACACCACTTGAAGCTTTAGAACAGCGTCGGGATAAGTATCTTGAAGTTCTTAGGAATGCTCGAAAGAATGGAGAAAAGATTCGTGCGAGACGAATCAATCGTATCATGAAACAGTACTCGGAAGCTATAAAAATGACAAAGAAAGGAGAACTATATGACTTTTCTGAACTACCAACACCTCCTGGGTACCCACCCATACCTATAGGATAAACAACATGCATGTATGTAATGTATGTATGTAATGTACGTATGTATGTATGTATGTATGTATGTGTATGTATGTATGTATGTATGTATGTATGATATGTATGTATGTATGTATGTATGTATGTATGTGCATGTAGGTATGTATGTATGTATGTATGTCTATAGGTATGTATTATATAATTATAATAATTATATATTATTTTGTATATGTGAATGTTCAACACTGTAAGAACTAACTAGAATGAAAATTGACAATGTTGAATGTGTAAACTGATAGTAAAACTCCTTTTTTAAGCGAAATATTGTTAACTATAAGTATAATTTTCAGACACTAGACATGCTATAACTGTATATAACTAAAAACTGGTCATTATTGTAATATTAAAACAGCACTTTAATATATCATGATATTTGTTAAGTAATGCAAATAACCTATTTTTCTTTTACACATTAGTACAATTTAATAGCATTTTAAAAGATGTTTTAATTGGACAAATCTGATTCTATTTACCAATGAAATTTGTGGTCACACCTGCCACATGTGAGACTTTTTGGTGAACACAAAAATTTGATTGCGAAATAGTTGAATATCATCAAAATGTGAAAATTTTACCTTTAGGACTATACGGTACCTTCTATAGCTAATGTTGCCAGCGAAATTAAAATGTGATATGTCAATATTTGTTATTGTTGATAAAATTATAACATTATTTATTGCTCAGCACTAGCAACTGTTTGGTAGTACACTGTTTATAGTTTGAGTAGAACCTGTACATACATACAGTAAACACTTATGTATGTACGTGTATAGCCTGTACTTGTATATAGTACTTTGTATGCCTAGTATTAGTTATACCGTACTACATATGTGTTTACATATGTAGTGACTGTAGTCATGTGTGTGTATACATTTTGTACAGTAGTATTATAATTATATCACATTGTTTTTATGAATTTCTAGGACCATCAAAAGAAGGAGATTTGATTCCCAAAAATTGATCAAGGACAAAGAAATATCTTGCATAATTATGATCCACTAATAAAACACACTTCTCAAAGTAATTATCTATTATAATAAATTAGGCAGGTGCAATGTATTACCTTTACTTAAGTACTTTATTATGTACGCACCATTACTACTCTAGATATTACTGTTACTATTAGTCTATTTTACTTTTTGTTTGCTGTAAATTGTAATGATTAGATTAGGAGTTGAATATACATAATACCAATAAAGCTAGATTAACATTAGTTTCTGAAGTTAACAAACAAAACTTTTTCTTTCAAATTCTAAAATGATGCTGTACTAGCATAATTATAATATTATGTTTTGCCATTTTCTGAAAGTGTGCTAATTCTAAGCAAAGGTATGCATATAGTGTACATACATTACCAGTATTCTGCCCACACTGGTCGGGAATGACCACCTCTCAGATGAATTAACCACTTCTCAGATAATATAGGCTACTGAGACACTATCAAGTATGTTACTGGATAAACGGCACTAAATGCAATGTACAATCCAACCACTACTCTAAATATCAGAACAATGATTACTAGTTAGAGTGAAACTGGCTAGGAGTTGAAACTGAGCTTATTATAAATTCATAGCTAATACCAGTGCTATTGGTTACCTGCAATCGAAAGGTGGCAGGTTCGAGCCCCACTAGGTGCAGGCTTTTTTAACCCACGAGTATACTTATCAAAATGAAAAGGTGTTTGTTACCACATCCTTTGGGGAGATGTAAAGCCGTTGGTCCCAGGGAGCCGGTTAATATTAGCTATTACAGGTACCTCGTTAGCCACATTTGGTAAAAACACTTGTAAAAAAAGCTTTAAAATCATCAGTTTAGACTATTATGGGTTCAGTCACTGGTAATTACACAATAATTATAATTAAACAAACTGAATCTGAGATAATCAGTTTGGAATGGATAATTACACTATACACATGCAAATTAAAAGAAGCTTTATCTGTTCGTTTCCATAGGAATTTCTAATACACTCATTCTACTTTAGTTGTCATCCATGAACAGTTTCAGTCATCAACAACACAATTCTTATTAAAAGTAATTGTAATACTAAACACAACTTGTACAATTAATGTATTCAGGAAAAAGATAATTAAAACTTTATTACAGGAGTGATTGGTGATTAGTGTGTAGTCATGTGCTTGTCATGTGATTAAGAGTACATTCCATTAATCAAGTAGTCAACGTTATGGTAATGTTTTCGCTGACGATTTTTGTATAACCGTCTTCCAACGAATATAACAACAAAGAATATCACTAGAGAAGCTATGCCACAGGCAACTGCAATTACTATCAAACCACTCCCTCCATTACACCCATGTTTACAAGTATCTTCTTTAGGGATATGCTGGCCACTTGGAGGAGGAGATTGTGTTGCTATGGTAGATATTTTTGTTGTTATGGCAACTGCTACAGTGGTACTACTAGATGGCAAAGGTTTTTTTGCATTTTCCAATGTCTCATCCACATCCTCGTTCTCGTCCACATTCCCATTCTCAGTCGGGATATTTTCTTCATTATTATCCTTATCCACGTTCTCATTCTGATCATCAACAGGGACTGAGTCTTCAGATGATGGAGTGGTTTCAGAGTCAGCCTGTACTTCTGTAGAATGTGGCTCAGTCTGTGAAGTTATTTCAATAGTCTCAGTGGTTTCAGAGTCAGTCTTGAGCTCAGTCTGTGAAGTTGTTTCAGTGGTCTCAGTTGTTTCAGAATCAGTCTGGGGCTCAGTCTGTGAAGTTGATTCAGTGGTCTCAGTGTGTGTGTATGTAACAGTAGATTGAGAGGGAGGAGGAGTTTCAGTAGTTGATGGTGAGTTCTCTCTTCCAACCCATGTGATTGAATCTACAGCAACACAAATGTATTATAATATTAAAATTTGATACATGTAGTTATGTACATGTACCTATCATCCAATACATGTAGTTATGTACATGTACCTATCATCCAATACATGTAGTTATGTACATGTATCTATCATCCAATACATGTAGTTATGTACATGTACTTATCATCCAGTACATGTAGTTATGTACATGTACCTATCATCCAATACATGTAGTTATGTACATGTACCTATCATCCAATACATGTAGTTATGTACATGTACCTATCATCCAATACATGAGTTATGTACATGTACCTATCATCCAATACATGTAGTTATGTACATGTACCTATCATCCAATACATGAGTTATGTACATGTACCTATCATCCAATACATGAGTTATGTACATGTACCTATCATCCAATACATGAGTTATGTACATGTACCTATCATCCAATACATGTAGTTATGTACATGTACATGTACCTATCATCCAATACATGAGTTATGTACATGTACCTATCATCCAATACATGAGTTATGTACATGTACCTATCATCCAATACATGAGTTATGTACATGTACCTATCATCCAATACATGTAGTTATGTACATGTACATGTACCTATCATCCAATACATGAGTTATGTACATGTACCTATCATCCAATACATGAGTTATGTACATGTACCTATCATCCAATACATGAGTTATGTACATGTACCTATCATCCAATACATGAGTTATGTACATGTACCTATCATCCAATACATGTAGTTATGTACATGTACCTATCATCCAATACATGTAGTTATGTACATGTATCTATCATCCAATACATGTAGTTATGTACATGTACTTATCATCCAATACATGTAGTTATGTACATGTACTTATCATCCAATACATGTAGTTATGTACATGTACTTATCATCCAATACATGTAGTTATGTACATGTACTTATCATCCAGTACATGTAGTTATGTACATGCCATACATGTACATGTATGTATCATCAAATACAAATAAATGGTAAAGTGTTTGTTTTCACAAAGAAACACTTTTTTATTCAAACATTTTCAACTTCACATTTTAAAATAAGAAACAAAATAAAACTTGTAATAATTAAGGAATGAGCATTTTAAATTAATTATTTCCTCTACAAATTAGCCTGTTTAAGTGCCTATGATTTATACATGTATGTACTGTACATGTACTTCACAATATAATATCATGTTTATAGTACTCATGTGCAAGAGGAAACTGTTGTTTATGGAAAGAGGAGGTGTTATGTACATACACAATTACACATGATTTATAAATTAGTGATATAATGTCAACATAATGTGTCAGTATATTAACATGGAGTGATACATGTACATGTAACATCAATGTACTAGTACATGTACATGTACTAGTGTACATGTAGCATAATGTATGTACATGTATAATCATACAATGTATTGTACATGTACAGTAATATACCATAATGTATTATGTACACGTACATAATTAAATATATCCAGTGTTTGTATTCTATGGGTAAATAAATGTGTAAACAATGTTGGCTTGTGTTCATCATGTAAATACAGACATAAGCAGCAGAGTCCTAACCACAAAGTGTCTAAGTGCTTGATGTATAATAGATCAGTGCACTTCCTCATATGGTAAACACCTTAGGTCTATATTTACAATTGGATACATCTTCATGACTTTACTGACTAGTGACTACTATGTATAAATTCACACACTAACAACATTAACTATTACTGTATATGGATATTCATTTTCTGCTATTAAAACTTTTCTTCTTAAAAATTTACATGCTTCAATAATTGCTGAGATAATAGTATGTTAAACACCACAATCCACTTGTACAATGTACATAGTACATGTACAGTGTACATAGTACATGTACAGTGTACATACATAGTACATGTACACTGTACATAGCACACAATGTACATAGTACATATACAATGTACATACCTAGTACATGTACAATGTACATAGTACATGTACAGTGTACATAGTACATATACAATGTACATACCTAGTACATGTACAATGTACATAGTACACATACACTATGTACATAGTACATACATAGTACATGTTATAGTGTACATACTACATATACCATGTACATAGTACACATACACTATGTATATACTACATATACAGTGAACATACTACATATACAATGTACATAGCACAATGTATTAGGTAAGAATGTGACATTGTTACAGTAGTACATAATTAGTAATTAGTATCATCTTCTTGGCAACATACATGTACATGTATATAATATATATTTAACACCCACTAGTTCAAGCATATGTACATGCAAAGCACATTGTGTTACTTCCACTGAAAGTGACTGTATTGATTAACATTACTAGTTACCATGACAACATAAATCATATTGCTGGCAACAATGAGCGGAAGTTTTGACTTCATATCAATGAGTTAACTGATTGATATACCATTTATCACCCCTAATGGCCCACATAATATATTGATACACCATTTATCACCCCTAATGGCCCACATAATATATTGATACACACCTACTAATGCCCAATTATACATTTACTCAATCTTTTGTACATTTACCCATAAAAACATCACCTGGCTAACACCTATATCTTTCTATTTATCTATTTATTTCTTACCATTGTGGTATTGTTCATTGCTGTCCAATTATACATTTACATCTTTTGTACAACTACCCTCCCATCAAAGCATTACCTGACGACCATATACAAGTAGATCTTTCTATTTACATATTTATCTACCATTGTGGTATTGTTTATTACTGTCCAATTATACTTTTGTACAACTACCCTCCCATCAAAGCATTACCTGACTAATACCCACACATATATCTTTGTATTTACATATTCCTATCCATTTCTTACCATCGTGGTACGGTTCCAAAGGAACTAGCATAAATTCATTATGTCTTGCCTCCACACAATTCGATGCAATGCCACACTTCACAAGGTAACAGTTATGGCCATATTTTGATATACCATCTTTCCGATACAAAGTCAAATCACATTTACTATCTTCACAACATTTCTGAATACAATCATCAACTGTCTCTTCAAGCATTCCATTTACCAACTCAGCTCCTCGAACAACCGAGGCTTTGATGTCGATAATATAGTTATCTTTCCTATCAAAAATTTGCCGTGAACACTGTTGTGAATAGATCGGATCCAATGTCAACAAGATGACAAACAGGAGAGATAGCATCTTGGTTTCCATAGTAATGGATTGATTGGGACTGTGTAATACACAAATATAATGTATGTATGGATGTGTGTGACTTCAATAACATTTATATATATATATATATATATATATATATATATATATATATATATATATATATATATAATTATATATATATATATTATATATATATATATATATATATATATATATATATATATATATATATATATACAAACACTTACTAACACAAAAACTAACCTTTCTCCTTTGAGTTGTATTTAGTTTTCACACACAACGTAAATATAACATGTACAGTGAGAATAGCAGTAGATCTATGGGTAGAATAACCTTATGACAGGTTCATTTCCGCGTTGGCATTTTTCTTGCTGCAATGATTAATGCAATGGGCGTGGAAACACGTGGGTGTGGATATGGACAACTGTTGCTTACATGTGCAACAAGAACGACATGAATGGGACATGTTTTTTGGGATAAGGAAGGATGATCCTTCATTTCAAAAGGTTAATTATTATACTATGTGTTTCTAACTTGTATACACCTTACTCTCTGTCATTGTATCCCTTGTTTATAGTTTATTAAAGAGAAGTACTATGAATGTTCATTTGATGTTGATCAGATACTTACTCTACAAAAAAATGAATGAAGCCAGATGAAAATGATTAATAATATTTATCATGCATATTTCAGAACATCCAGTTTCTGTTCAACCAAAAAGCAAGTGCTCATATTTGTCATTATGTGATGTTCAGCAAGTAATATTTATTATTATTAATAATTGTGACACTGGATGCAAAAATCAGTCATTTATCAAATAAGAATCTTGTCAAACACTTATATTTAAATGTTCATTATTCAGTGATGTACAGGTACCTAACAAAATTTGGTATCCAGGAAGAGCAATTATTGTTATACCTAAATTCCAAATTTAGTTAGTTTCTTATGCAACACGGCTGAGTAATAAGGATTTAAATGTAAGCGTTTGACAAAATTCTTATTTCACATATGACTGATTTTTGCATCCATGATCATATTATAGGTATTAAACATCTTTACTCAGTTTTCAAGGTTTGTAAGTGAGATTGGGGGATTTTAGGATGAGCACTGACTAGGAATCAGTGAAGAAAGAGTGGTTGATAGTAAAGAAGGATAATGATGAACATAATGTCCGAGATGTTTGTTTTATGGTTAAGAAAAGACAGTGTAGAACAACCTGTACCTACCTGGAATATCCTGCTTATGGCGGTATCTGGCAGAGCAGCTGCTGATAACATTGCCAATATAACTAGTTTTGTTGGATGTCACTTATAAACTACACTTTTAAAGGAGAATGAATGATATGCTTTTAAGTTGTACCTAAGTTTCAACATGCATGCATTGAGACTGTGAGAACAAAATGCACAATGTGCCCTTGTATGGTATTTGCCTAACCCTAATCTAGTAGTATTGTTTCATAGAGACCACTGTATGATGAATATTAACTAAAGGTCATTCATTCACTTTCACGTCGTCCTCAGAAAAATATTCATAACTTTAGTTTGACAATCTGTTTGCCTGCACCATTATTATATAATTATCCGTCCTGTTCTTTTCTGTATGTCAAATTTCAATCCATTATTTCATTATTGAGTTACAGTATAATCATGTATTAACCTTTTGACATTAAACTATACACTATATTACTTACAAATAATATTGAGGTCATCGTGAATATGAATAGATTATAGGTAATGTTTAGTTGCTACTGCAAAAGCAGTAATAAACACAACTAGTTTTGCACTTATTATAATTATAATATATATATATATAATTATATATATATATCACATCTTATCTTACACTTCAAACTTTGCAGGCTACCCAATGCCATGAAGCACAACGTAACTATGACAACCAGTACCCCAATCGTCCTGAGTACACTGGTTAAATACTTACGTTCATACCTTGATACTGCACAATCAAGGAATGCTAATGTTTTGCGATGTCATGCTTATGATTACAATGTTGTGTCTTTTCTCCCCCAAATACAAATTACTGAATGACAACTGCTGACAAGCACTATCAGTTATACAAGTATTTTGTTGTTTATTTATCTTACTTGTTTACGTATAATTTACATTCAGTTTGTAATGCATGCATGCACATAAATTATATATGTGTATGAAATTCTGATGTATATGCATGTATGTATGTACATATATATGCACGTATGTATGTGTGTTTATGTATTTGCATATGTGTATACGTACATACTTACACACTTATTCAGGTACATACTATTGCTTTAGCTTGAATACTTTTAATTAACTACAGTACATATGTATTTTAATAATAATATAAATATACAAATTCTAATTCATTTATTATTTAAAAGACAATTAATTTTTGTTGTTTATTAAATTTTAACTATAAAAATAAATAATATTCAATGTTCATATTAGTTTATTAACTATTTAATTTTAATAAGTTATTAATAATTATGAATAATATTATTATTAGTGTATTATTTTATTATCAATGTTACTTGATACTAGTTGATAGTGTGTTCTTTGTTATATAATGGAAAATAGGTGTCTTCATGCTTTTCGTAAAAATAATAAACAAGAGGCCATTCGTCTTCTTCAGGTAGTAAAACAACCTAGAGATGTAAAGGACAGTAGCGGCAATACTCTACTACACTTTGCAGATGCTGGAGGGTGGAGAGATATTGTGGAATCACTAATAACAAAATATAACTGTGATGTTAACTGTGTAGATGAGTATAATTGGACTCCAGTACACGCGGCTAGTCTATATGGACATTTAGATGTAACAAAGTGTTTATACAACACTGGAAAATGTAATTTATTTATTGAGACTAACTGGAGTGTGACTCCATTGGATGTAGCACGTCTATATGGACATCATGAGATAGTTGAATTCATCACTAACGTGATGACTACTACATCAACATTAGCTTGTAAGTGAATTTATGTATCAACGTATGTCCTGTGTCTGTCTGTACGTACATATATTCTAAATAAACCACACCCCTTTGTTGCGGGAACTTTTATCTTGTGTCTGTTTGTCATTGTGTTAGTGTTGTGAAATTGTTTGTGTTAGTATATACATGTATATACATAGTACAATTAATATATATAATAACAAGATATAATTATAGAGAAACATTATCTCTATGATTGCTTTTTGGTGGCTGCCTTTTCATACCTGAAAACAACAGCCTATTATAGATATTATTATAATTATCTATTCTTCCTACTTTTGAAAGGATCTTGTAGGACTTTAGCAATATATTTCAGACAGAACAGCTATTAGTTCCAGCAGTTTGTAAGCTACAGCAGCTTTCTTCCTGCTGGTCTATAGAGAGCTGTAGCACGCATTCTATTCGAGCCCCCCCTCCCAATTAATTGACTGCGCCCCTTGCATTGCACAAACTTGCAAAAAAGGGTGAAAAGTAACCAAATTTCAAATTGCATTTCTTTGTATATATAAATTATTCACTGTAGACATCATCAGCTTGATGCTGGTGTATTAGTTTTGCAAAATGAAAACGGCATACAGAAGACTATAGGATGTACTTTATATGCTTGTCCTATACAAATTATAATGGTCTATGGGCTAAGATAGTCTCACATAGCCAGACCCACCATCTGCTATGTGATGGAAGGGTCTGGTCTACTGACATTACACAATTCATTTCAAGCTACCAAATATTTGGTAGTTCAAATGTCAACTAACACATGTGATATTTATATTACGCTAATGTGCTATCATGTTGGAAATGTTCTCGGAATCTTGTTTCTTGTACGAGAGCAGTGTGCAGTCTGGGACTTCCTCATCATTTCTGTAGTCTGACATGATAGTGCATTAGCATAATATAAATGTCACACGTGTTAGGTGACCTTTGAACTACCAAATAAATGAAGGGTTTAATATCAGCTGACCAGACCCTTTCATCACATAGCTGATAGTGGTCTGGCTTCACGAGTCTAAAGCCAAGAGTTGCTCAATAGCTAGCCAATGTATTTTATTACCTCAACTATGATAGTATCTGGTTTCTATGATATACTGGAATAAAATGTTTTTACCCCTTTTTGTTTGGTAATTATATAATTATACGTTAAACCCTGTGGAAAGCAATCATAGGGATGGCCTAAAATTAATTATCCTATTCTTTATAATAACGTATTACATGTAGGTAATATTTACAAATACATGTGTACTAATTTCATTTGATCTTGATCTATATTGACTAGCATAGTAACAAAAGCAATATTAATACAATGTACTTGTGTATAAAGCATAGTATTATATGTACAATATAATGTATTATATGATATGACATGTTTTGATTTACAGTGGCAATGAAAGAAGGAGGTGGGAAAATGAAACCATGTAATACTATACTACATGGGCCTCCAGGGGTTGGTAAATCCAGTTTGAAAAGAGTAATTCTAGGACAAGCACCCCTTCCGAAGGAGAAACAGAATGCTACACATATTGTCGAAACAGCTGCCCGTGCAGTAAGTACCGATCGTTACACAGCTAAAGGAAGAAAATTATTAGCAGAAGTCGATAACACAGAAATGATAAAGATGTTAGCAAAGAAAGCCGAGAGTCTTCGTCTCAACAGCCACAAACCCCAGCACCGTGACTCTACTGATCATCATATACCTGTGAGTGTTATATAATGTATTAATGTTTGTGGGTGTGTCTGTATTCATATATGTTTGTATAGTATACTATAAGGTGCCTGTGTAACTGTATAGTGTACATTTGTATGCAGATGTATATAAGAAGTATTTTCATTACAGGGATCACAAGACCCTATTGAACCTGTGAGTGACTCTCCTCTCAATACTAACAATTCAGAAACATTGAAATCTATCAGAGAGCACTTGGCTGAACAAGTGGAACCATCGTCTGAGATATTTGATGTGGATTGGATGTACTTGACAGATTCCGGAGGTCAGCCACAGTTTCTAGACGTACTTCCTCTTCTGTATCGTAACGAATCTCTTCACATAGTAGTGACACGTCTCGACGAAGGGCTTGACGATAAGCCAAAAGTCCGTTTCTACAATAAAGGAGAAGATCTATATACATTTCCAGATCGATTGACACTTACTAATCGAGAGTTTATAGAAAGGGCTTGTCAAATCGCAGAAGCCAAAGCAATGTCTGGAAAGTTGGTCCCCAAGGTAATGGTAGTCGGCACACACAAAGATAAGCTTGGAATCAATGGTGAAGCAAGGCTTAAAGAGATCAACAAAGAGTTGACAAAAATCCATCAAAAGTACGATCGTGTTCTCATGTGCAAGTCAGAAGATGAGGTAATCTTTGCTGTTAATGCTATGGCTCCAGTTGGAAAGGAACGCCAACAATATACTGAAGAGCTTCAGGATTGTATTCTGAAGGCAGTAGAGGAAACAGGAGAGGTGATTGATGTACCTCTGAAGTGGCTTGCATTCCATCTTGATTTAGACAAAACAGGGGGTATTGTTCGATAATCAGAGTGCTATAAGACCGGAGAAATACTCGGAATGGGAAAGAGTGATGTCGATGAGGCTCTGAAGTATTTCGACAAAGTTGGATTACTTCTTCACTACCCAGATGATGTTCCTGACCTAGTATTCACTAAAATAGATTCACTCATTAGTAGATTATCCAGGTTAATCACAGTGTCATTTATTACTCCAGGAAGGTGTGTCACAGCGCCATATAAGAGATTGAGAGAGAAGGATTGTTTAACAAGTCATTTTTGCCCACCATATTTGAGGATCGTTACGAGAGCAGAGAAAAATTGTCTGACGATGATTTCCTGAAGATACTAGAGTGTCTCGGGATTTGTGTTCACGTGGGAGATGATGACTACTTTCTTCCGAGTGTATTGTCACTTGAGCCTCCTGTTGACAATTCCCCATTTCCAATGAGCTGTGTTCCTCTTGTGTACTCATGGGATGAACAGATTCTACCTCATGGTTTCTTTCTCACGTTTGTTGTGGAGTTATTGCAACGACAGGAAAGTAGAGACAAGATCTACTTACAGTTACGAGAAGGTGTTGTTCAGTGTCGTGATGTGATACAAGTAATAGTAGCAGATACTAATATACCAGGTTTTCTGAAACTAGTAGACAGAAAGAGATGGATCAAAATCTGTTACTCCTGCAGTACTACGAGCTATTGTTTAAAAGAGAGACTACCAGTGATGCAGTCGAAAGGGTAGTAAAGAGATTTGAACACACAGGTATAAAATCTCCTAAAATTGGTTTCTGTTGTCATCTTTGTCATACCAATGATCACTATTGTGTCCTGTCACAAGACCAAAAAATGGTTCAATGTCATCGAAACAATGGACTAGTAACACCTGACATGTCATGTTGGATATGTTAGTGACATCTTTATGTGTGTGTGTGTGTGTGTGTGTGTGTGTGTGTGTGTTCGTTTACTAAAAAGTAAAAAGGGGTGTATTTGGTGGTGCGATGTTATTATCAAGTGACTTGTTTATTAACTGTGAAATAATAATGTTAATGATATTCATAGTCTAATGTACATGTACCTCACAAGATGTCATCATGTGATAAAAAATGATTTTCATTACATGTTTTCATTTCTACAGATCAGTCAACAGCTACTAATATTTATTTAACAGGTAATGAGTCCATTTTCTTGTTATGATCATTGACTCTATCTACATCAATATTCATTAATATTATTAATTTAATTATACAGTGAGTGATCTTGTACCAGTATTAGAAGCTACTGTTGAAGTTACTGACTGGAAAACTCTGGGTCTTACACTAGGTCTACCTGTTCACGTATTAGACACAATTAGACGTGATGGTTGTGATGAGACTGATCGTAAACAGAAAATGATATCACGTTGGTTAGATACAGGAGTAGCATCTTGGTCCTCTCTTGTGAAAGCTCTAAAGAGTCCCTTAATTAACAAGAACGAAGTTGCTGAACAGGCTATTAAAGATCATCCTTGTAAGTATTACATAATTATTATTATGATGTCATAAATATGCAATAATAATTGAATACATCACTCTTCACTTAGGTTCATGTATACATGTACATCATTCTATAAAGAGAAGAAGAGATGAACAAGATGATGATGAAGAGGACAGTCGGAACAAGATGAGAAAGAGAATGTAAATATTTTGATCTCTTATTACTTGCAAAGAGCACTTGACAGTAACCAGTAACCATGGTAACATTTGTATAGTATACACTATTTATTTTTGAATTATTTAAAAAATACTAATTATAATTATAATGAGGATAACATTTGAAGGGGAAGAGGAACACAATTTACCAGACATTCACTAGACTTAATGGACAATGTCCTGTATGACTGGCTGTTTCCGTACCCTTGGACCAGAGTAGAGGAAAGATAATTGAGGTGAGAGGACAAAATAAAAGGGAGGATTAATGTACAGGAGAGGAAGAGATAATGAACTTTTAATAAAGAAGAATTACTGTATCATAATTACGTATACAAATGACATGTTTAAAAATAGAGTATGTGTATATAAACATGATCATCACCGAAGATATGATTAGTGACAGGAATTAGGAAGATAAGAAAGATTGGTTTTATTTTGTTGTCATGACGATATTTTGGGTGTGATGTTGTATATTAAGTTATTAACATATCAAGTGACTTGTTTATCAACTATGAATAATGATATAATAATATTGCATCATCATAATACGTGATATTCATTACAAATAAATTAGTTTTGTTTATTGTGTTTTGTTGTCATGACGATATTTTGGGATAGAGTGGTGTGATGTTATATCAAGTGTCTTGTTTATCAACTATGAATAATAATATAATGATATTGCATCATCATAATGATATTCATTACATATTTTTGCATGTGTGTGTGTGTACATGTGTATAATTCATTACTACTAACAGGTTTATTAAACTGGTTATATATTACTTGTTGACTCATACTAGTAGTGGGTGGAACTGTTAATGTTAAAATAAAATTGATACTTTCATACATAGTACATAGGTACGTACATACATAAGTATGTATGTATGTACATGTATATATGTACGTATGTTTGTATGTATGTACATATGTATGTATTTATGCCTGTAGTTGCATAATTATGTATTTATACAGGTTTGTATGATTGTATGTACACGTATGTACGTACTTATGTATTTATGTAGATTTGTACATATGTACATATAATTCTGTAGTCATGTGCATACATACTTACATATGTACATACTTGTATTTAATTATGTGTGTATAATATATGTAATATTATTAAATATTATTATGTATACAATATGTATATACCTACATTGTATGTACTTCTGTAAGTACACACATATATGCATTTATGTACGTATGTATGTATGTAGGTGTGTATGTACGTATGTACATATGTATGTATATGTATGGGCATAACTACATATGTATGTATATTTGTTTGTGTAAGTAGTATGTATGTATGTACGTAGGTACATGTACGTGCGTACATATATACATAGGTACACAATTAAGTATGTATGTACATAAATATGTATGTATATATGTATGTATTATATGCATGCATATTTGTACGTACAATCATACATGCATACTTATGTAATATGTAATGATGTATTTTAATAATAATGATTAAAAGTTAACTATTAATTTTGTTGTATATGTACATACATACATACATACATACATATATACATACATACATACATACATACATACATACATACATACATACATACATACATACATACATACATACATACATACATACATACATACATACATACATACATACATATAGAAAATACATACATACATATAGAAAATACATACATACATACATACATACATACATACATACATACATACATACATACATACATACATACATATAGAAAATACATACATACATACATACATACATACATACATACATACATACATACATACATACATATAGAAAATACATACATACATATAGAAAATACATACATACATATAGAAAATACATACATACATACATACATACATACATACATACATACATACATATAGAAAATACATACATACATACATACATACATACATACATACATACATACATACATACATACATATAGAAAATACATACATACATATAGAAAATACATACATACATACATACATACATACATACATACATACATACATACATACATGCATGTATAGATACATATGTATGCACGTACATACTTGTGTACATTTAATACATGCATTCATATATTCACACACACATTCATGCATACATGCATACATACATATGATATGCATACATTCATATATACATACATGCATAGATACATACATCCCTAATTATATATACATTCATATAATAAAAAAACATTTTCAATAAAAGTGGAGAAGATGTAGGGATGTCAAAACCCAAAAAGCATGCAAACAAGGTTGGGAAGCTAACATAGGACCCAAAATTAAACAAACCATCTTACTAAATACATACATACATGTACATACTGTACATACATACATACCATGACTATCATACATTCACACATACATGCATACATACATACATACATCCATACGTACATACATGCATACATACATCCATACGTACATACATACATATATACATACATACATACATACGTACGTACATACATACATATATACACACATACATACATACATACATACATACATACATACATACATACATACATATGTATGTACATATGCAATTATGCATGTATGCATATCTGTATGATTGTATGTATTTGTTTGTCTACATACATACATACATACATAAATACATATATACAGCATTACACATGTGTACATATATACACACATACGTACATACATGTGAACAACCGTTAACAACAGCTAGTGGCTTCATTCATACATACATACATATATGTACATACATACATACATACATACCTACATACATACATACATACATACACACATGTACATTTCGTATCAATGTATGTAATTACTGTACTGTATCATACATATGTATGTATGTATGTAGGTATGTATATGTACGCCCATACTTACATGTATGTATGTATATACAGAAACAAACAACAACAAAAATCGTAAACAATTGTTTGATGAGGATTTAATAAATAATCAATAGTTAACTCTTAATTATTATTAAAATACTAACATACATATGTATGCACCCAAATAAGTGTGTAAGTACATATGTATGCACATACACTAATATATAAACACACATATATACATACATAAATACATATATACATACATACATACATACATACATATATATATATATACATGCATTACATACTAACACACATACATATGTATGTACGTACGCAAGCATGAACTAGGCATGTAAGTAAGCAGATATGTACATAAGTACATACATATACAAACAAATACATACATACACACATACATACATACATATATACATGTACTCATATGTACATACATACATACATACATACATACATATTCATACATACATATATATATATGTACATATACAGCATTACACACACACACATGCATACATACGTCCATACATACATACATACATACATACATACATACATACATACATATTCATACATACATACATACATGCATACATGTATGTACATACATACTTACATACATACATGTACATACGTACATACATACATACATACATACATACATATTCATTCATACATATATATATATGTACATATACAGTATTACACACACACACACACACACATACATACATACATACATACATATATACATACATACATACATACATACGTACATACATACATACGTACATACATACATGTATATACATATATACATACATATATACATATATACATGCATGCATGCATATATACATACATACGTACATACTGGTACACATGTATGCATACATGTATATTTGACTGTATATATATGTATGTATGTACGTATCTGCTTACTTACATGTGTAGTACATACTTGAGTAGATACGTACATATGTATGTATGTATATGTATGTGTGTCAGTATATATGTACATAAATATATTTGTGTATGAAACTCTGTATGTATATGCATGTATGTATGTACATATATATGCACGTATGTGTGTTTATGTATTTGCATATGTGTATACGTACATACTTACACACTTATTCAGGTACATACTATTGTTTTAGCTTGAAAATAATGAATGCTTTTAGTTAACTACAGTACATACATATGTATGTATATGTATTTTAATAATAAGAGTTAACTATTAATTATTATACATATACAAATTCTAATTCATTTTATTTATATAAAAGCTTTAAAAGACAATTTTGTTGTTGTTTATTTCTCTTATTTTCATAAAGAGATGATAAATTGTCTTAAAATATTATCATTATGATATTGTAACTATTAATTATTATTATAATCTTCATAAAACATTAGTTTACTATGTTGTTTACAATTATTTTGTTGTTGTTTATTTATCTTACTTGTTTACGTTTATTAATTAACTAATTAATTATTGATTAATTAACAAGAAGTATTATAAATGTATTCATATTAGTTTATTAACTGTTTAATTAAATTTAATAAGTTATTAATTATGAATATTATTAATTTTAGAGGTTATATAAACTAGTGTATTATTTATTATCAAGTTATATTGTTTCTAGATAGTGTGCGAGTCTTTGTTAGTAGATATTTGTAATGGCAGATAAGTGTTATGATGCTTTTCGTAGAGGTGATAAAGAAGAGGCCCTTCGTCTCTTGAATGTAGTAAAAGACCCGAGAGAGGTGAAGGGCAGTGACAGCGGGACTTTACTACACTGGGCAGCTGTTTGGGGATGGACCGATATTGTTGAATTACTGATAACGAAATATAACTATGATGTGAATAGTGTAGATAATTATAATATGACTCCAGTACACTATGCTAGTGATGGTGGACATTTAAATGTAATTAAGTGTTTATGCAACACTGGAAAATGTGATTTATTTATTAAGACTAACTGGGGTGAGACTCCATTGGATATAGCACGTCAATTTGGATATCATGAGATAGTTGAATACCTCACTAATATAGTGACGACATCAACATTAACTTGTAAGTGAATTTATGTGTCAACGTATGTCCTGTGTCTGTCTGTACGTACATATATTCTAAATAAACCACACCCCTTTGTTGCGGGGATTTTTATTTAGTGTCCGTTTGTCATTGTGTTAGTGTTGTGAAATTGTTTGTGTTAGTATATACATGTATATACATAGTACAATTAATATATATAATAACAAGATATAATTATAGAGAAACATTATCTCTATGATTGCTTTTTGGTGTCCAGCATTCAGTACTGAATCATGGCTGACTTTTTCATGCCTGAAAACAACAGCCTATTATAGATATTATTATAATTATCTATTCCTCTCACTTTTTAAAAGATCTTGTAGGACTTTAGCAATATATTTGAGACAGAACAGCTATTAGTTCCAGCAGTTGGTAAGCTACAGCAGCTTTCTTCCTGCTGGTGTCTAGCGCGCGTTCTATTTGAGCCCCGCCCATTAATTGACCGCGCCTTTCGCATCGCGCAAACTAGCGAAAAAGGGTGCAAAGTAAACCAAATTTCAAATTGCATTTCTTTTTATATATAATTTATGTACTGTAGACATCATCAGCTTGATGCTGGTGTATTGGTTTTGCATGCAACTTATGCTATGACCACTCGAATTTCTATAAATTTAATTTCAATGAAAATGGCATACAGAAGACTATATATATAGTCTCACGGGCCAGCCCCTTCGCTAGAAGAGGAACGAAGCAAAGGGGTTGGCCTGTGAGACTAAGACTATAGGGGTCATTTTAAATGCCACATCCCCTTACTATTAGTCACAAATACCAACTCATTTTTAGTATACTACTCACTGTAAAAAGTAATGGGTTATTTTAACCTTCATTTAGTTACAAGAGTTTCAATGCAATTTTGTGTTAGCTAGATAATATTTACAAATTTATTTCATCTTGATCTATATTGACTAGTATATAAAGTACATGTCATACATAATAAAGCATAATAACAAAAACAATATTAATACAATGTACATGTGTATATAGTATAGTATACAACCTGTGGTGTATTATTATCAGTCCCATTTTAACATCTGTGAAAACAACAGATGTTACTTACTCATTTCATAGTAATTAGTATGTACATTAATTTGTACTTATAATAACATACAACAGAAGTTACCACAATTACTATATATGGGATTTTTGACCTTGTCCATTCTTTATCTGACATGTCAAGATCAAAAGAAATAGATTGCTACTTGTAAACGTTACCTACCAAGAAAAGATTGATTTATATAGTCTCAGAAGGATACTATTAATATTGTATTGAAACTGATGTAACCAAATGAGGGTTAAAATAAGCTATTAATTTTTACAGTGTATGTATTCACAAACAATATCGTAGTACAACACATACTCTACCCTCTAAGTGAGAGGTGTGGCTTCGGTGAATGTATATGTATATATGTATGTACATTGGATCTTGTAGGGGGTGTTTGTAAAACCTGGACTCTGGACTGGACTGGATTGGACTGAGTTTATAATAACTATCAATTAATTAACTGAAACCACGTGTAAGTGTACAACGATGGTGGATGATGATTATATCAAGCGATGAAGATCTGGTGTTTGTACTAACCCGTTTAACCATTAACGTAAAACCCAGGAAATAGGGTCCCTTGGTCGTACATCCTAGGGTTAGCTTTTTATCAGTAGGGTCCCCATCAGTGCAATAGAGAATTTGGATGCGCGAATCTGGTGAGCCACCTGCCACACCTATCGTGCATAATTAATGAGGTGGCGAATATTATAGTTGATCCGAGTCCAGTCCAGTCCAGAGTCCAGGTTTTACAAACACCCTCTTGTAGGACTTTAGCAATATATTTCAGACAGAACAGCTATTAGTTCCAGCAGTTGGTAAGCTACAGCAGCTTTCTTCCTGCTGGTCTCTAGCGCGCGTTCTATTTTAGCCCCTCGCATCGCGCAAACGTTAGGGAAAAAGGATGAGCCAAATTACAAATTGCTTATATATAATTTATGCACTTTAGACATCATCAGCTTGATGCTAGAGTATTAGTTTTGCAAAATGAAAACGGCATACAGAATACTATACGATGTACTTCAAATACTTGTCCTATACAAACTATATTAGTCTGTGGGCTAAGATAGTCTCGCGTAGCCAGACTCACCATCTGCTATGCAATGCAAGGGTCAATGTACTGACATTGCACTATTCATTTCAAGCTACCAAATATTTTGTAGTTCAAACATCAACTAACGCATGTGACATTTCTAACGTACTATCATGTCGGAAGTGCTCTTGGAATCTTGTTTCTTGTGCGAGAGCAGTATGCAGTCTGGGACTTCCTCATCATTTTTGTAGTCTGACATGATAGTGCATTAGCATAATATAAATGTCACACGTGACTCACGTGTTAGGTGACCTTTGAATTACCAAATAAATGAACGGTATAATATCAGTTGACCAGACCTTCCCGTCACATAACAGATAGTGGGTCTTGCTACATGAGACTAGGGCCAAGAGTTGCACAATAGCTAGCCAATGTATTTTACTACTTCAACTAAAATGATGATAGTATCTGGTTTCTGTGAATTTTGTGGTATACTGGAATAAAACGTTTTTACCCCTTTTTGTTTACTAATTATATAATTATACATTAAACCCTGTGGAAAGCAATCATAGGGATGACCCTGCAGTCTATAAAAATTACTTATCCTATTCTTTATAATAACATATTACATGTAGGTAATATTTACAAATACATGTGTACTAATTTCATTGACTAGCATAGTGACAAAAGCAATATTAATACAATGTACTTGTGTATAAAGCATAGTATTATATGTACAATATAATGTATTATATGATATGACATGTTTTGATTTACAGTGGCAATGAAAGAAGGAGGTGGGAAAATGAAACCATGTAATACTATACTACATGGGCCTCCAGGGGTTGGTAAATCCAGTTTGAAAAGAGTAATTCTAGGACAAGCACCCCTTCCGAAGAAGAAACAGAATGCTACACATATTGTCGAAACAGCTGCCCGTGCAGTAAGTACCGATCGTTACACAGCTAAAGGAAGAAAATTATTAGCAGAAGTCGATAACACAGAAATGATAAAGATGTTAGCAAAGAAAGCCGAGAGTCTTCGTCTCAACAGCCACAAACCCCAGCACCATGACTCTACTGATCATCATATACCTGTGAGTGTTATATATAATGTATTAATGTTTGTGGGTGTGTCTGTATTCATATATGTTTGTATAGTATACTATAAGGTGCCTGTGTAACTGTATAGTGTACATTTGTATGCAGATGTATATATGAAGTATTTCCATTACAGGGATCACAAGACCCTATTGAACCTGTGAGTGACTCTCCTCTCAATACTAACAATTCCGAAACATTGAAATCTATCAGAGAGCACTTGGCTGAACAAGTGGAACCATCATCTGAGATATTTGATGTGGATTGGATGTACTTGACAGATTCCGGAGGTCAGCCACAGTTTCTAGACGTACTTCCTCTTCTGTATCGTAACGAATCTCTTCACATAGTAGTGACACGTCTCGACGAAGGGCTTGACGATAAGCCAAAAGTCCGTTTCTACAATAAAGGAGAAGATCTATATACATTTCCAGATCGATTGACACTTACTAATCGAGAGTTTATAGAAAGGGCTTGTCAAATCGCGGAAGCCAAGGCAATGTCTGGAAAGTTTGCCCCCAAGGTAATGGTAGTCGGCACACACAAAGATAAGCTTGGAATCAATGGTGAAGCAAGGCTTAAAGAGATCAACAAGGAGTTGACAAAAATTCATCAAAAGTATGATCGTGTTCTCATTTGTAAGTCGGAAGATGAGGTAATCTTTGCTGTTAATGCTATGGCTCCACTTGGAGAGGAACGCCAACAATATACTGAAGAGCTTCAGGATTGTATTCTGAAGGCAGTAGAGGAAACAGGAGAGGTGATTGATGTACCTTTGAAGTGGCTTGCATTCCATCTTGATTTAGACAAAAAAGGGGGTATTGTTCGAAAATCAGAGTGCTATAAGACCGGAGAAATACTCGGAATGGGAAGGAGTGATGTCGACGAAGCTCTGAAGTATTTTGATAAAGTTGGGTTACTTCTTCACTACCCAGATGATGTTCCCGACCTAGTATTCACTAAAATGGATTCACTCATTATTAGATTATCCAGGTTAATCACAGCTTCATTTATTACTCCAGGAAGGTGTGTCATAGCTCCATATAAGAGATTGAGAGAGAAAGGATTGTTTAGCAAGTCATTTTTGCGCACCATATTTGAGGATCGTTACGGGAGCAGTGAAGAATTGTCTGATGATCATTTCCTGAAAATACTGGAGTGTCTCAAGATTTCTGTTCACGTTGGAGATGATGAGTACTTTCTTCCGAGTGTATTGTCACTTGAGATTCTTGTTGACGATTCCCCATTTCCAATGAGCTGTGTTCCTCTTGTGTACTCATGGGATGAACAGATTCTACCTCATGGTTTCTTTCTCACGTTTGTTGTGGAGTTATTGCGTCGAAAAGGAGTTAGAGACAATTTCCAATTTGAGATAAAAAAAGATGCTGTCCAGTGTCGTGATGTGATACAAGTATCAGTATCAAAGAATAAAATACCAGGTTCTCTGAAACTAGTAGACAGAAAGAGATGGATCGAAATCTGTTACTCCTGCAGTCGTACGAGTACAAAATATTGCTCACGGTTACGAGAGATTACCAGTGATGCAGTCGAAAGTGTAGTAAAGAGATTTGAACACACAGGTATAAAGACTCCTGAAATCGGTTTTCGTTGTGTTCTTTGTGATAATGATGATCACTATTGTGTCTTATCACATGATAACAGTACGGTATCATGTTCTAGAAATGATGGACCAGTAACACAAGACATGTCATGTTGGATAGGTTAGTGACATCTTTGTGTGTGTTTACTAAGAAGTAAAAAGGGGTGTATTTGGAGGTGTGATGTTATTAACTGTGATATTGAATATATAATGATATTCATAGCCTAATATACCTCACAAGATGTTATCACGTCATCACTATAATGATATTCATTACATGTTGTCATGGCTATGTTAATTCCACAGATCAGTCAACAGTTACTAATATATTAGTAGATGATAGACCTTTAACAGGTAATGAGTCTGTTCTCTTGTTATGATCATTACCTCTATGTACATCATATAATTATAATATTCATTAATATTATTAATTTAATTATACAGTGAGTGATCTTGTACCAGTATTGGAAGCTACTGTTGAAGTTACTGACTGGTATACTCTGGGTCTTACACTAGGTCTACCTGTTTATGTATTAGAGACAATTAGATGTGAAGGCGAGACTGATCGTAAACGTAAGATGATATTAAAATGGATAGATACAGGAGTAGCATCTTGGTCCTCTCTTGTGGAAGCTCTAAAGAGTCCCTTAATTAACAAGAATGGAGTTGCTGAACAGATTACTAAAAATTATCCTCGTAAGTATTATATTATAAACAATTAATTAATTTAAATATTTTCATCTGTTTTATTATAGAGATTTCTTAGATTTGACAGTAACCATGGTAACATATGTTCTCTTTTAATTTCATAATTTATAACATATTAATTAATTATAATAATTATAGCTAACTAGATTATAATTATTTATTTATTTTTTACTAATTATTAATTATTTTCTGAATTATTATTATTGATGATAATTATAAGTTAAGAAAGTGGAACTTGACAGATAAGATTGGGAGGGGACCGGAGGAGATCAGAGTAACAAGGAAAAGGGACAGGATGAAAAGCTAGGACAGATGTGTAGCTGATTACTGACATGTTGATTTTCATCACTTGTCCTGCTCCTCATACTTTGTATATAGTTCAGTTTATAATTTACCAGACATTCAGTAGACCATGCTTATTGGACAGTGTCCTTTATGACTGCCTGGATCTTTCCACATCGCTGGGCCAGGGTAGAGGAGAGAGGATATATGTCATTGGGATATGATTAAGGTATATAGGAGAAGACAACATGAAAGGGAGGATTAAGGTACAGGAGAGGAAGAGATAGTGAACTTGTAATAAAGAAGTATCATATACAAATACATGTTTAAAAATAGAGTATGTGTATATAATGATCATCACTGAAGATATGATTAGTGACAGGAATTAGAAAGATAAGATGAGGTAAGTTTTGTTTATTGTGTTTTGTTGTCATGACGATATTTTGGGATAGATGTTATATCAATTTATCAACTATGAATAATAATATTATTGTGATGATATTCATTACATATTTTGTATCAGTGTGTGTGTGTACATGTGTATAATTCATTATTACTAACAGGTTTATTAAACTGGTTATATATTACGTACTTGTTGAGTAATACTAGTAGTGGGTGGAGTTGTCACTGACTACATATCATTCACAATGAGCTCACAGGCCTGGAACAACCAAATTTATCAGGCTATTTGCTTTGATGGATTTATAGATCTAGACATGATTTGGTGCTTACAATTGTGAAGGGCATGAACCTATATATTTCATCATTATAATTATTCAGCAACATTAGGGTTATGCTTCTTTAAATTGTGATTGAATAGTCTAAACATTTCAAGTAGCAATATTCATGCAAAAGTACAATTAGGTGCTTACAATAGAGAAGGCACGGACCGGACCTACTGAGCTATTTCACCATTGTATTCAGGAACATTGGGGTTAAAGACAGGTTGACACTTGACAGGTTACTTGCCAGGTTACCTGACATTTGTTATTGTGTAGTCTACAAAGTTTTTAGAAAGATAAGAAGCTATTGTGATAATATTACAGTATTGCAAATCTAAGGATGTTTGATAGATTTGGTGCTTATGATAGTGAAGTCATGAACCTAAGCATTTCATCAGTGTATGTATGTGATAACCAAAATGGTGTTTTGTTCATTAAAATAACAGTTTTGGTGACTCATGATCAGTACGTATTTTGGTGAAGAAAATGATACCAGCTAGTTCTGTTCAGTTAAATTTGATGTCTGAAATTTGTTTTGGTGACTAAAACAGTTATTTTGGTAACTAATTTTACATTGTTGGTGATCAAAACAATGACCATAAGGCATTTTGGTGAACGAAGTGTGTTTTAGTGACGAAAACAATGGTCATGATATTCATTTTACTTGCTGCTTTGATTCCAATACACGTACTTGAATTTTGTTTCATTTTTTGTTTCTGATATATATATATATATATATTATTATTATTATTATTATACTATTGTAAGATTTAGAGTGTAAAACATGGAGTCAATTTTGCGAATATGTCATGCGATAATTATAGCGCGTGAATAATGCAATATGCGATATGCAAGTGCTCACGTGCGCGAATCATTAATTATTAATAAGAAGTCCACGTTTCTCCATTCAGCAAAAGGGAAAGTAATGGTGAGTACACACAAAAAAATCATTGATCTTATCTATATATATATATCTTCTCTTTCTTTTGTCAGTTTCGGAATCAATATGATAATGATGTTGCAACTTGGAGTCCACAAGGTCGTATACACCAGATAGAATATGCTATGGAAGCTGTTAAACAGGTTTGTTAAACCAGTTATAGTCTCTAAATATCATTAATTTTGTTCATAGGGATCAGCGACAATCGGTTTGAAGTCTAAGACCCATGTTGTTCTTGTTGCTCTCAAACGCTCCACCTCTGAACTCTCTTCGTACCAGAAGAAGATTTATCCAGTGGATGATCATGTCGCTGTGTCCATAGCTGGACTGACAGCTGATGGACGTTTATTATGCAAATTTATGAGAACTGAATGTTTGAATTCTCGTTATGTATTTGAAAATCCTCTTCCAGTGTCCAGACTAGTATCAGCTGTTGGAGACAGTATCCACCCTTTGATAATGTTATGGTCCATTCAGATAATATAAATTATTTATTGTAGGGCCGGGATCATTACAGTGGAACTCCTCTATTGCAGACAGCATTGGGACAAATATAAGTGTCCTGATTACAGGGGTGTCCTCATTTCAGGGGGGGGGGGGGGAATTTATATTATAAAGCATAGTTTGGGACATTTGTTAAGTGTCCTTAATACAGGGGTGTCCTCATTTCATGGTTTCCTCAATAGAGGGGTTCCACTGTAATGGATTAATCAATTGATATTGAAAATTATTCTGATTACCGATTGTAAGTTTGTGATATCAATTATGCTAATTATTCCAAAAGACATACTTTTCAAGCATGCAACAGCAAATAATCTACCAGAGTTTCATCTAGAGGTGTGGTTTGGTCCTTGCTAGAGTTTTGCCTCCCCTTGGAATTTGTTGCCACCTGTATCACCCCCCAAAAGTCTTTCAATTTCACGTTTTGCCCCTCAACAAATTTTCTAAATGAAGGCCTGTGTACAATGCAGAGGCGACAGGAAGCATTTTCGATCATCAAATGGGAGGAGTTTCCTGCATCAATTGACATAATTAGTCTAATTATTTCCACTGATTTTAATCGAATATCAATTAGTTTGAAGTTAGTGATAATGGAATTCTGAATCCCCAGCATTAATTCATATGAATAGTTCAGTCAGCATTAGTGATGTACCGATAATCGGTATCCGCCATTATTTTTATTATCAGCATTGGTTATTTCTGAAAGATGTAACCGATATTATAAAAAGTTTACTAATAATGTCATTTCTTGTGATAACATCATTAATTGCTTTTATGATACTCATAATTATTGAAAAAATGCTCTGAAAGAATCAGAAACCAGAAGGTAGATATAATATCAGATCGGTATTGGTTATCGGTAAGTAATTATCGGTTTATCGGAATATCGGTAAAATCTTTTATCAGTGCATCACTAGTCATCATACTATTTACACATTTGCCTTTCTAACTCTAGTGCAGTTTGGTTTCATTACTCTACTAATATATCAGTGAGTCCTTGTGTAATGTTGATTCAGATAACTGACTGACAGCAATACGGCCATCCTTTTCAATGACCATGATTATAATAACTAGCTGACTTAACTATTACTACAATATTTCACTTATCATTAATGAAATGTATAATTTAGACTCAATTCTCAGTCCTTCTCACTGGCGTTTATAGTAGGTGTTGCACCATGTATGCTACTGGCCATTAGTGTAGAATTTGGCAGCTAGTGACGCGACGATAAGAGATTTTACCAATATTCTGATAACTAATGATATGTACTAATAATTGACACCAATCCAATATCATATCTATCTTCTGGTTTCTGATTCTTTCAATGAAAATGAGCATTTTCTCAATAATTATGAATTTATGAGTATCATAAAAGCAATTAATGATGTTATAATCACAAGAAATGACATTATTAGTACACTAATTACAATATCAATTACATCTTTCAGAAATAACAGATACCGATATTAACTGATACCAATTACCAATCTGATGTATCAGTGCATTGCTAAAGGTGCTCCCTGATATAGGTGCTCTTATAGTCTCACTACCGTGTTTTTATATTGGGTACTTAGTTATTTTTAAGGGGTGCCTCTAAGCGATATATTAAGTTATGGTGTCTTTGACTAGTTTTCAGAGATGCAGTATTGTACTCAAATATATGGCAGAAGACCTTATGGTGTGGGAATGTTGGTAGCTGGTTATGATGTAAGCTGGTTCTCTGTTTCATTAGTCCATTAGTCCATTAGTCCTACTAGTCTATTAGTCCATTAGTCCATTAGTCCTACTAGTCTATTAGTCCATTAGTCCATTAGTCCTACTAGTCTATTAGTCCATTAGTCCTACTATTAGTCCATTAGTCCATTAGTCCTACTAGTCTATAAGTCCATTAGTCCATTAGTCCTACTAGTCTATTAGTCCATTAGTCCTACCATTAGTCCATTAGTCCATTAGTTTATTAGTCCATTGGTCTATTAATCCATTAGACCATTAGTCCATTACTTCATTACTCCATTAGTCCATTAGTCTATTAGCCTATTGTTATTTATTTTGATATACATGTATTTGACATCATTGCTCACAATATTTACATTAAAACATTTCCTTTGGGGATGATCCCAGATACCCCTTTCAACTTATAGCTTGGACACTTTATCAAAGAAGCCTTCATACAAACCTCTGTTATCCATCCATTCATTAACATACATATACACATGTATATTAATGGATGTCTTTTACTATCCGGATATCCGTTCACAATAACTGTCGGGTATCCGGATAATCACTTTAAGAAAATTCATGTTTGCAGTAAAATATACAGTATTACCTTACCCTTTTTGCTGTAATCAACTGCAATAGATGTTTATACAAGCAGCATTGGTGTTTCTACGGATCATTTTGCACTCTAAAAGCCAAAAAAGCTGGTAATACGGAGCAAGACACTTATCAATCGCCATTTTATTGCACTTTTGATTTTACATTTGGTTTCTGCGCATTTGCAAACGCAAACGAGTATCCAGATACAAAGAAACAGATCCAGATGTTCAGTTTACGGATATTTATCCGAATAATCGAGTATCTCTTCCACCCCTAATATAACTGTATATATCATTACTAGTTTGCTAGTTCTACAGTTAATGTCCATTTGTATTACTTGTCAATTCTTTCTAATTATAGTCTCAAGGACCTCAACTATTTCAAACATGTCCGTCCTCAAACTGTTATAACTGCAAAGCTATGGCTATTGGTGCCAGATCACAATCAGCACGGACCTATTTAGAGAAGAAGTTGGACTCATTTTTAGATGGTACATATGATGTTTATTCTTCCATCCATTCATTCATTCATCCATCTATTGATCTGTTTTTTCATTCAATTATTTATTATCTCCCTGTAATGTCCATTCATTGGTCTATCTTACCTCTCATCCATTCTTCCTTCCATTTAACCATTAGCATCATTGGATGAACTCATAAACCATGGATTATTAGCACTACGAGAGTGTTTACCTAATGACTCTGAATTAACATCAAAGGTACTTAAATTAATCGAATATTAATTGTTATTATTCTTATAATTATGATATAATTGTGATCGCAAGGGTTTTGTAATTCTAGTTATTTGAAGAACGCTGTAGGTTCCTATTGTTGTTAATATTCAGACACTGTAGGTTCCTATTGTTAATATTCAGACACTGTAGGTTCCTATTGTTAATATTCAGACACTGTAGGTTCCTATTGTTGTTAATATACAGACACTGTACATGTAGGTTCCTATTGTTGTTAATATTCAGAACCTGTAGGTTCCTATTGTTGTTAATATTCAGACACTGTAGGTTCCTGTTGTTGTTAATATTCAGACACTGTAGGTTCCTATTGTTGTTAATATACAGACACTGTAGGTTCCTATTGTTAATATTCAGACACTGTAGGTTCCTATTGTTAATATTCAGACACTGTAGGTTCCTATTGTTAAAATACAGACACTGTAGGTTCCTATATTGTTATTATTCAGACACTGTAGTTTCCTATTGTTAATATTCATACACTGTAGGTTCCTATTGTTAATATTCAGACACTGTAGGTTCCTATTGTTAAAATACAGACACTGTAGGTTCCTATATTGTTATTATTCAGACACTGTAGGTTCCTATTGTTAATATTCATACACTGTAGGTTCCTGTTGTTAATATTCAGACACTGTAGGTTCCTATTGTTGTTAATGAACCCAGCCTAATGTCCAGATCATAATATAATTGTTATTTACATCCTTAGAATGTCACCATTGCTGTTGTTGGACACGGAAAATCTTTAGAAACACTCGATGATGACAGAGTACAACCTTATGTATCCTGATAGACGGAGACAGAGATAGACTGAGAGATAGAGACATAGACGGACAGACAGACGGAGAGATAGAGATAGATAGATGGACAGACAGACAGAAAGTGCGACAAAGAGAAAGAGATTAATAAGTACATTGAAGATAATGAGTGGATAAGACCAGTGGTGTTGAATTAAAGAGTTTACTGTCACACACGTTGACACACATCTTATCAGACAATGTCCTGTATGACTGGTTGATGGGTAGTTATTTGTTTTGTGAATTTGTGATATAAAAAGTAATTTTCCTGACGTCTTGTAATACAGTTGGATACCATGGAAACCACAAAAGGTGGGCGAATAGGCGTTGATCAAGAGGTAAGATAAACAGTTAATATGTAATTGGTTTTGTCTTGACATCGAATTATTGACTATACATGTACATTGTATACATGTACATGTGTACATGTACATGTACATGTGTAGTTGTAAGAACTGATGATATTTTATATCAGATTACAAAACATTTTATATTTTGAAATATAAACCAGCCACCTACTGAAAGGATATCACACATAAACATCCTAACCAAGATACATGTACAGTGTACATGGATATTCCTGCACATGCATTGTATATGTACATGTACACATGCATACATGTGTACATGTACACGTGTATACATGTACCTATACATGTACAGTACATTGTTTACTTGTGTAGATGTACACATGCATACCTGTACATGTACAGTACATTGTATACATATGTAGATGTACACATGCATACCTGTATATATACAGTACATTGTATACATGTACATGTGTGTATGTACATGTATCTTTATTAGGATGTTTGTATCCTTTCAGCTCATTTTGACATACATGTAATGATTATTATAAACTGTGAAAACGTAATTATTTTTAATATAAAAACATTTACTATAGGAAGAAAAGATGGACCAAGATGAGGTTAGTTAACTCATCCGTGACCCCATATTTAATTAAGTATGATGTATGTATCAAGAATTTGAATTTTAGTATTTGTACATATTTATACAGATACATGTATATTAATATTTATAATTATAAATAATTATAGTCATGTTTACATGTACTATATCCAAAATTGTATCATATTTAGCTTTATATACGCACAAAACATGAAAATTCGAACCTTCTAACCTTTTCTCAGCCCTTAGTTGTACATGTACATGTATAGAGCATATGTGTACATGTAATTATATATATATGACACTATTTAGTGTACATGTACATGTATAGAGCATAGTAGTACATGTAATTGTGTACACTATTTAGTGTACATGTACATGTAATTGTATATGTATGTACATGTACACTATTTAGTGTACATGTACATGTATAGAGCATATGTGTACATGTAATTATATATACATGTATATGACATGTACACACATACACTATGTACTATATATGACATGTACACACATACACTATGTACTACATGTATATATGACATGTACACACATACACTATGTACTATATATGACATGTACACACATACACTATGTACTATATATGACATGTACACACATACACTATGTACATGTACTACATGTATATATGACATGTACACACATACACTACATGTATGTATGTACTATATACAAATGTATGACATGTACACACATACACTATGTACTATATACATGTATGACATGTACACACATACACTATGTACTATATACATGTATGACATGTACACACATACACTATGTACTATATATGACATGTACACACATAAACTAGTAGGACTAATGGACTAATGACTAATAGATTAGTAGGACTAATGACTAATGGACTAATGGACTAATGACTAATAAACTAGTATATGACACTATTTAGTGTACATGTACATGTATAGAGCATAGTAGTACATGCAATTGTATAGATATGTACATGTACATGTATAAACCATAGTTGTACATGCAATTGTATAGATATGTACATGTACATGTATAAACCATAGTTGTACATGCAATTGTATAGATATGTACATGTACATGTATAAACCATAGTTGTACATGACTATTAACTTTATTGTACAGGTACACGTATGAAACCTGACTGTACATGTAAGGACATGTACATAAATGTACATAATTATGTGCTTATGTAATTATGTTGCATATCAAAGTACTCAGGCTACCTCTGTATATATATGTGTGGTCACTCTGAGGCAAAGCAAGGAGTGGCTATAGCCCACACTTATCTAGGGTCAACAATTTTCTGATTTGGCTCATTAATTCATACATGGATAGTATTACCACAGAATATAATAATTTCATGCTTGAGTGAGAACAAAACATCCTGATATAACCATAAAAATGTCGGTATACCTTCTTATATCATATGAGACTATAATTTGGTGACATCTTATATGAAGAAACAACCTTGATTTGTGTAAACACATAAAAGCAATTTATTCTAACCTTAAACATATTCATAGTCCTAGTTTATATGGAGTCTAGACTGCCTCTAGTTACCATGGCAACGGAGTCTTGGTTGGAATGAGGCGTGCAATATGTCATGTACAATACACATACATACTTGTATTTGTATAAATTATAGGTACATGTATACACGTACATCATGTATATGTGTAAACATGTACATACATACTTATACATGTACATTATGTACTTGTGTATACATGTAGATATGTACACACATACTTATACATGTAGACATGTACACACATACGTATACATGTACTTGTGTATACGTGTAGACTTGTACACACATACTTATACATGTAGACATGTACACACATACTTATACATGTACTTGTGTATACATGTAGACTTGTACACACATACTTATACATATACATCATGTACTTGTGTATACATGTAGACATGTACACACATACTTATACATGTACTTGTGTATACATGTAGACTTGTACACACATACTTATACATATACATCATGTACTTGTGTATACATGTAGACATGTACACACATACTTATACATGTACTTGTGTATACATGTAGACATGTACACACATACTTATACATATACATCATGTACTTGTGTATACATGTAGACATGTACACACATACTTATACATGTACTTGTGTATACATGTAGACATGTACACACATACTTATACATATACATCATGTACTTGTGTATACATGTAGACATGTACATACATACTTATACATGTACTTGTGTATACATATAGATACATGTATACTTATACATGTACATGTACATACTTGTATGTACACGTGTTTGTAATATACATACTCAATTCACTCCACCCAAAACATGAACTCTAAAGAAAGCAAAGTGATATTAATATATAAATAGATTTACTATTATTTTTATCTCATAGGAAGGTAAACCACTAGAGGAGCGAGCTCCGGTAAGTTACATTATCAGTATATCATCTATTATAATTATTAAATTATTTATTCACAGGTTCCTGGTGATGAAGAACAGCCAATGGACCAATAGTGTGTGCTAGCATCAATTTTAACAGTAATAAAAATCATGATGTAGTATTTTTTGCATTAATAAATCAGTTATTAATTATTTTCGCGTACGTGTTCAGTCTGGTTCGCGATCTCGGTAAATGAGGCATGGGTATGGGCCTGTATGTTTGGGTGTGTCCATAATTGCATTGGGCGTGTCACAGGGAGACAGGAAACAGAGCCAACCAAAGAAGGTAGAGGTATACAGTCTTATTAAATACTGCAGGCAAAGTGTGAAAGTCAGATAAACCTAGTTTGTTGAGGAGCTGTTCGTTTCATGTAAACTAGGTGAGTAATATTTGTATGTGTGTCGTCTGTATAGCGATTCTTGCAAGTGGAAGATAATTACTGATTTTGTTTATATAGTAATATGGCTACTAAATTCACTTCTCAATTCACCTATTATATATATATTAGTGTTGTTTTAGTTTGACTAAATGACTACTTTTAGTTATAGTATATATATACATATATATATATATATATATATATATATATACCTAGTTTCTCAAAATTTTAATTTACCAAAAGGTTTTAGTTATAGTTATTGCAAAAGACTTGTAATTTAGTTATAGTTTAGTTAACTAAAAGTCACAATGCCTTACTAAAAGAGGTTATAGTTAACTAAAAGTCACAATGCCTTACTAAAAGGGGTTTTAGTTATAGTTTAGTTAACTAAAAGTCACAATGCCTTACTAAAAGGGGTTTTAGTTATAGTTAACTAAAAGTCACAATGCCTTACTAAGAGGGGTTTTAGTTATAGTTATAGTTAACTAAAACAACACTAATATATATACATAATTAGTTATATATAATAATTTATACATAATTATTATATAACATGCAGCACTCATCACATTGTATATGCTAGGCTGTTAAGTGTGTGTTGACAGATTTGTGGTTGTTGAGTCAGTCACACAAATTGTGGGGCTATAATTTTTATGACATGAGGTTAGCCTGGCTGTTTAGAGTGGTGGTCAGATTTTAACCACAAAATTAATAACATGTAATTCTATATTTTACATTATAATACCCTGTGCAATGTATATAGTATGTTAGAAGTCCAACCAGTGTGGACGAGGCAGTGATATATATATAATTATAGTTTATAATTTTTATATAATTCGTTTGTTATTGACATATTTTAAGTTGCATATCTTAAATACATGTAAGATTGTAATAAATGTCAAAATTCATAACTTACGAACATTTATGAATTTGTTGTACCCCTATCATAAGTCTTTATATATTTTTACGTACACTTGGCTCATCTGCTACAAATATGATAGGCATAGCAATTTGACATGATTATCTCTACATGTGGTTAGTCTTCAAGAATGAGATAATTCCTGTTTAGAATCACCAGCTGTGGATCAAACACATCCTTAATGTAATGTTTTGATTTTCACCTCCTTAGCTGACTCACAGGTTGGAACTAATGGCATCTCTTATCAATCACTTATTATTCCATTCCTCTTCAAAATTATAGACAAAAGATTATATTAACAACTCAACTTGCAACATAGTCCATTTTAAAACTTGGTGGGTTTTGGGATTTATGATTGAGTCGTATTGAGTTAACTGGTTATAGCCCTCAAGGTTGTACATGTACTCCATGTGTATGTGTAAATCGAAGTTCTCCATTTTAGTAGAAGAATCAGAGGATAGCTCACATTATTTACCCTCAAAAGCTGTCATTACTATATACTATTTAATATGATTCTAAGTTTTCCTTAACTTTTAAATTAATTATATATTATAGTTGGTAGAGAACAATGGCCAGTTCTAATGAAAAACATCTTTACAATATTAAGTTTTTAGTACTTATGACAAAAGCAATCACATGCTTTTTTGTCATCTTGTACAAGGAATTGCGATCGTTAAGCATCTTAAATACCAATTTTTGGGTTTCTAATACAAATTCTCCAAATACTGACCAATTTAGACTCAATCATTTGAGCTAACTTATTTTGTGTGGGAAAGGATCCTCTTTTGCAGATTTGGTTGCCAAATATCTGGAATTTACTGAATATGGTTTCCTGTGTACACGTTGTTTAATAATATTTAATATATTTTGGATGCTTGTCATAGTTTGAATCTTTGTGTATAAATATAATATTTACATTTGTACAGCTACATGTACATGTATTACGAAAGTTGAATTTATTATTGTACGCTATAGTAAAGGTTTATAAATATGTGATCTAATTTTTGAAAAGGGACCTTTTCGCGCAAAATTATGATGATCAAATGCTTACCTTCAATCTACCATCATTCTGCCATTTTGTACAAGAAATAAATGAAATTTGGTATCTAAGAAGCTTAATAATATCTCTTCCTGGATACCAAATTTCATTGACTTCCTGTACAAAATGGTGGAATGACGAGCAATTGAAAAGGTCCCTTTTCAAAAAGATCACATACATGTACATGTATGTGTACATAAAGTTTATATACTGGTCTAGATGTCATACATTATCTAGAGCAGTTATAAATAAGAATGATTTATGCATGTTGTTTATTGTCATACCACTGATGAGGATGGTTGAGCTATTGAAATATTTGATATTTAAAGTAAAAAAACTTTGATTGGTGAAATAAGAATAATGCAGAATATTAAAGAACCCAATTATTCAGGACTATACAGTATATTAGTGTTGTACTTATACTGGGTATAGGTAAATGTAAAGGTGCCTATACCATGGTATAGGTATAGTATAGATATACAGTAGTATAGGGCAGATACAGATACTTTACAGATCAAGTTTTGAAACTTTGTAGCACTATTTTACTAACAGTCAGAATCATATTTGTTGATCTTTTCTAGTAGTTTGTGAGTTTCATTTTCCAACAGAAATGGCTATATAGAGCAGTGCTAAAAATTAGTGATGCACATGAACATATACATGTACATGTACTAGAAAGGAGTTAACACATGTATAGGTATATGTATAGGTATAGGTACAGGTATAGGTACAGGTACATGCATAGGTGTAGGTATAGGTATAGGTATTGGTATAGGTATAGGTATAGGTACGGGTACATGCATAGGTGTAGGTATTGGTATAGGTAATCTATTATAAGTACAACACTAACCTGCATGTATAATAGTACATGTACATGTACATATATATTCTATTGAAGTGCGGTGTTTAGCATTCAACAGTGATTGATTTATATAATAATTTACAAGACATCACTGTGTGATCAAATGTACTGTTTGAGGATAACAATCCTCATCTAGCATAAACAAGATGTTCAGTTACAGACATACATACACACAAACATAACACATGCACACGTACATATACACACAAACACACATGTACATGTGTACATATTTACATTACAAGCCGATGAAGAAATGTATACATACACAGCAAATATGTACATGTATATAAATATGTTATACTACACATACATGTATATACACACACATACATGTACATGTACATAATTACATATACATGTACATATGACATGCAGACATACATTGTACATGTACATGTGTATATAACTATATACATGTATTTACACGTCTCATTTGATTGTAGAGAATGAGTCAATATTTTAATTAGAAATGTTATGACTTGAGATGAAGCAATGTGTACATACAATACAAGTGACCTCACTCTACATGTATGTATAAATAGAGAACATTTGTTGTAAGACTGACTCACTTTGGGTCATATTTGGTTTCAGTTTTAATTCATTGTTCGTAAACTTTCTATTGATAATTATAATTATTTATAATTTATATCGAGGTACATGTACAGACTCAGTATACATGTACATGTACTCAGGTACAGACTCAGTACACTTATAATCTCACATACACATAGACAATTTAGATACACAACCCACTCATTGTGAGTGATCTTGTGCAATACATGTACATGTATATTGAACTAAACACACACAGCACAGACATACATGTACATGTACACATACATGTACATGTACTCACATACAGTATACTCATTCACATGTACAGTACATGTACACATACATGTACTCACATACAGTATACTCATTCACATACATGTACGCAATTTAGATACACAACACATATTCTTTCCTTGTACAATTCATTATGTGTATGATTGATTTTGTTGATGGAAAACGTTAATGATGATGAATTCAAGACATGATTAAATATCTATATATGGATGCTAACAGCTGTAAAGACAAACAGCTACTTAATGATTGCCAACTTATTTGAGGAGAATATCCTAAAGAATCCAAGGAATTTACAATGTATGGCACACACAAACTTCATTTGAGGAGAATATCCTAAAGAATCCAAGAAAAGTACAATGACATCACCCTTTATTCAGGATAATTTACTAGAATATCCCGAAGAATCCACACTCGATAGTCACAATTGCCAATGTATATATAGCACACACCTCTTTTGTAAAGGCGAATTTACTAGAATATCCTGAAGAATCCAAGGAACCTTATGACATGGTTATAGAAATATTCAGTGTACATGTACTGTTGTTGGATTATGGTCTAGTTTAGAGAGAGTGTAAGGTATCAGATATACATGTACATGTAGTGTCCTAAATCACTATGGAATGTTTAATATGTGTGTTCATGTAGATATTAATCTGATTTCAATTCCCTATTGAATGAACAGTTGATATTGGCTGGTCTGTGTTTATTTTATATGAAAGAGAATATCTCAAAATTTATGTACATGTACAGTGTACCTTAAGCTATATGTACATACATGTACATTGTATATGTGTACATGTACATATACTTACATGTACATATACTTTCCATGTACAATGTACATCTACATATACTTACATGTACATATACTTTCCATGTACAATGTACATCTACATATACTTACATGTACATATACTTTCCATGTACAATGTACATCTACATATACTTTCCATGTACAATGTACATCTACATATACTTACATGTACAGTACTTGTTTGTACTTGTACATGAATGTATTTACTGTATTTTCCTGAGTAGTGGCCGGGTCTGAATAGAAGCCGGATCTCGTTTTAAGGCCAGGTGTTCTCGCTTTATTCACTAAATAAAGGCCGGGTCTCGAATTAAAGCCGGGTGGTGCCACGCCCACAACACGTGGACGTAGGACACGGAAGAAGGTGATTTTGCCCAAAGTAGAATGTCAACGAAGAAGAGAAGCTCTTACGACATTTTAACGAAGATCAAGGCCATAGAATTTGCTGAAAAACACTACCAGTGGCTATGATGCTAAGCTATCGTTAGTGGGCTCCGCCTTGTTACGTGTTGGGCGTGGTCATCCATTGCTCGGCTGCGTGGGTTTATGTGCACACTAGCTTCTGGCGATTGTTTATAGGCCGGTTTTGTTTAGTGGCCTGGTCAAGGAAGTGCCTTTAGGAAATAGAGGCTCGGGCTTCTAAACGGGAAAATACGGTACTTATACTGTACATGTACATGTATTTATACGTACTGGTACTGTATGTACTACATGTACATATACAGTGTACGTGTACATGTACATAATATTATACATATACATGTACATGTACTTCTATATGGATGAATTGTTAATATGTCTATTGTGTGCTTATGGTATCAAGTCAATAAAGAAAGACCTTTTATAACTGAAAACTAACGAATAGTGAAGCCAACTGCAGTATATACATAAATGTACATACATGTACATAGTTACTCCAATTCACTTACTGACACACTATCATGTACATGTACAGTGAACATGTACATGATATCATATAATTTTACATGTCTATACATGTACATGTTCATTTATAATTAGTACATATATTACACATGTACATGTATATGTACATGTACTGTATGTACAGATGTCAGAGTAATAATTATATAAGGATTTCCTGTTAAGCTATTGTGTAATATTATTACTTTGTAAAGTTTCTTTGGTCAGGTTTTGTTGGTCTTGTGATCTGTGATCTGTAGTACTGTGTACTATACCTAGAGTCAATCCATGTTCGCTTGGTCTGAGGCAATATTATTACATTGTAAAGTTTCTTTGGTCAGGTTTTGTTGGTCTTGTGATCTGTGATCTGTAGTACTGTGTACTATACCTAGAGTCAATCCATGTTCGCTTGGTCTGAGGCAATTAGAAATAACTGCAAAAAATTAATTACATGTTGATCTCAGTCTCAAACCTGTTCTAATGATGCAAGTCTCATTCTCATACTCTGCATGGTTTTAAAGTGCTAGAAATTCATATGTACATTTTCCAAGAGACACAAAAGAGCCCAGTGAATGTAGACAGACAACAAGGTGTATACTATAAATCTCAGCTTGTTAATGTTATTCATTATTCCAAAACAATGTGTGTTGATATACAAAGTACCATTCTTTGTATAAGACTAGTGAGTATGTATATATGATTATTTCCCTGCGCTGTGTGCTGTGCAAGGGGTTAACCGATTGGTTTAATAGGAATCGAACTTTAGACTGCTTTAAACATCTTCTAAACTCATCAGTCAGCTAGAAAACAGTCATATAATAACGTATGCTTACCTTCCAGAAGCTAATGCAGTTCACAGCATCCGCAATTCCTGGATTTTCTTATTATCAGTTTAGAAAAGTCCACCATTTTTTTTCTGGTCAGTCGCGCCCTTCATAATAATATTCTTTTGTTCTGTCAGTGACTAAGCTAATATTATGCAATATTGTGCAGGATATGTGTTCTAGTAACATCTTGTTATTTTTAATTTTCAATTTGTGTAGTATATGTTGAGATTGTTATGAGAGAAACATCACACCTAAAGGACAGTCATTCCAAGAACTACATGTACATGTATGTAGTTAATAGGCCTTCAGTTAGAAATCTGTCAAAGAGGACATAGGTTGAATTTGAAAGACTTTGTGGGGGCGTGGTTGATGTATAAGGTTATGTTGTACATGTACTTATTGGCAACCTAACTTCTAAAGAGATGTACTTATACATGTACATGAAGTAGTGTATTGAAATATCTGTCTTGAATGTACATGTACATAATTACAATTTACATGTAATTATGTACATGTACATAATTATGTACATATACAATGTACATAAATACATTGTAATTATTTAATGTACATGTACATAATTACATGTACATGATAATTACATGGTAATTACATGTATGTAAATGAAAGACAGCTCACTGAGCTAAGTGACATACACATGTACAATGTAATTGTGTACATGTCCATTGACAATAACCTAGCTACCTCATGAACGGGGAGAAAGGTCAGGGTGGTCTCATACAATGTAAGTGTGTACATGTCGATTGACAATAACCTGGCTACCTCATGAACAGAGAGAAAGGTCTTAGCCTGACTGTTTCACCTACACGTACAGGTGTGTGGAAGAAACCATTAATAACTCATTAACATAATTATGCCTGCAATATCAAACAGCTTTAGTGTTGTAATATCAAACGGCTTTAGAAGTACATGTATGGACATTGTTTGTAATTAAATATGATAATATCTTCTTGAGCCAAACACACCTTACAAGCAATGGTAGAGTATAGTTTAACAAGTTGCTAAATATCAGGTATTATATTACATGTACATGTACAAGGTTGATTGCATGTAGTGATATCATTTATAAGTTTTTCTTCTGGACTTACATGTAGTGTTGTTTTGAGTTAACTTTTACTAAAACCTCTTTTAGTAAGGCATTGTGACTTTTAGTTAACTAAACTATATCTAAATTACAAGTCTACTGTAATAAATATAATTAAGTATAATAGAAATTGGCTAATAATGGGTACTTTTAGTTAGTTAACTAAAACTAAAACCCTTTTAGTAAGCCTAATATTGTTTTAGTTAATTAACTATAACTAAAATTAACACAATTTTGTGTTCCTCCTAATTAATGAATGTTTTTTGCAAGCATGATAACTTATAGTACAATAATATGTAGTCCTGGTAATTATATCTTCCTGCCCCCATATTCAGAACTATGTCAAGTGTTAGTCTGTCTGTCTGATTTGGGAAGGGCCATTGTTGCTTTGGTAAAGGTAGTTCAATAGAACAATAGTTATTACAATTATAGTTCTGTTGATATCAACATAGGACACTAATGTCTAGCCACTTATTTTGTCATGGTAACAAACTTAAATATATATACAGATTGACAGTGAGTAGTCAATCAGTCTCTTCAGTTTGAATGTACAGTGAAATGTAAATATGTATATAATAGATACATGTACATGTATAATATACACATGTATATACATACATGTATATAGTACATAGTGTATGCGTGTACATGTCATATATAGTACATAGTGTATGTGTGTACATGTCATATATAGTACATAGTGTGTGTGTGTACATGTCATATATACATGTAGTACATAGTGTATGTGTGTACATGTCATATATAGTACATCGTGTATGTGTGTACATGTCATATATAGTACATGCATACATGTAGTGTATGTGTGTACATAGTACATAGTGTATGTGTGTACATGTACATGTCATATATAGTACGTGTATATTTATACATGTACATGTATGTACAGTATGTACAGTGTATGGTACATGTGTAAATGTACATGTACATGTCATATATATACATGTACATGTACGTACAGTATGTACAGTGTATGTGTAGATGTGTAGATGTACATGTACATGTATCTGTAATTCTGTACACATGTGCATTTATATGTATAATACATGTACACATGTATTATACATGTATACATTTTATTAAAAGTTCAAAGAATATTATATGTTTTTATAAAAATTATAATTTCATTTTGTCTTTCCCTACCTTTAATTATCTCATCGTTCTTGAAATTCCTCACCAATGATTGGTTGAATTCCTACATGTACATGTACATGTACATGTATAATAGACGATTGTTCTTTGTTGTCACTTAATTAGTTTAATTAATATAATAATCATGACTGATGACAAAGTCTGATGTATATGTACATGTGTACATGTATAGTGTACACATGTACATGTACAGTGTACACATGTACATGTACAGTGTACACATGTACATGTACATATACAGTGTACACATGTACAGTGTACACTTGTACATATACACATGTACAGTGTACACATGTACGTGTACATGTACATGTGTTTGATGATTATTATGACTGGCTACATGTATAGTACATTTAATGTACAGTCACTTTGATGTTGTCATGACAACTGTATAGTATATGTACACATGTATTATAGTACTATATACATGTACATGTGTACATGTATGTGTAATGTACAGTTTTGTTTATTAATAATACTGACTACATGTACATGTATAGTACATGTAGTTATGTACATGTACATGTGGATAGTACATAATGTACATTTGCATGGATATACATGTACATGTACATGTATGTTGTGTCTAGTAAAATTGTACATATATATGTGTATACATATGTACATGTATATTTGTATGGTATGTACATGTACATGTACATGTATATCCATGTGTACATGTACATGTAGTTGATGTTTTTGAAGTTACATGTATTTTGACTGATAATACATGTTTATTATTGGGATACATGTACATGTACATGTGAATATGGCCTGACATTTGAGAATGTTGTGCTCTTTCAATGGAAGGTAATGAATTATATATCTACATGTTATGAAGTTTGCTTCCCACAAACTTGTAATACACTAATTTTATATCGACTTGTTACAGTACCCTTCCTATGAAGGATGTGAATATAATATAATCATTAATATCTAATGTTATTAGCATCCCAACCTTGTTTACATACAATTTGTAGGGTTTTGATATCCCTACAACTGTACATGTACACGTACATGTACATGTACATGTACATGTACATGTAAATGTACATGTTGTTTATAATTATATCTACATGTATTGTTGTCAATGAATACATCAATATGTACATACATGTGTATGTATATGTACATGTACATTAGTCCATGGACATGTACATTGTACATTTACTGTATGTACATGTACATGTGTACATGTACATTTGTGCATGTACATGTACAGTACATGTTTGTTGTTTTACAAAGTTGATGTAGTAAGATGTTCCCCACAAAGTGTTATTTAAAAGAAGAAATATGTGCTTAAAGGGTTATCCTTGAGTGTATAAAGAGTTATTTGTTAGTAAAAGATTGTTAGTGTATTGACTAAAAGGAATATAGATAAACAATATATTAGTTTGTGAAATATTTTAACAGTTGTTGATCAACTAAATTATCATGTCATGTAATATTGAATGAAACCTCCATACAAGGAAAAATAACTTTTCGCATGTGTATCATAACTGTTAAATTTATTTTTACATTCAGAATATGTGAATTATATGTACTGTACATAAATGCACACACACACACACACACTACATCATGTATATGTACATGTACGTTACCTATTCTTTGTTTCCATAGTAACATGGCTAACAAGACCACTCAAGAGGAGAGGGATGCCATTGTTCACAAATATGACCTCGTAAGCTGATAATGAAGATATACAAGTACATGTATATACAGTTTTGTACTCTCGACAAGAAATTGTGTTTTTGCATGTACATGTACTTGTACATGTATGTACATGTATATGTACATGTACATGTATATGCTGTTGTACATGTATGTTTGTGTACATGTATATTGTTCATGTATATGCACACATGTACTATACATGTATGCATATTTACACATGTATATGTACATTGTATATACATGTACATGTACATGTATATACTGTACATGTATAATTGTACGTATGTACATTTTCATGTATTTTCCTCGTGTATTAGGGACGAGAGGAAGGAGCTGTAATTGAAGATTGGGAAGATCCCGATTTATCTGTTTATCGATCTACAGATAGATATGGTTTTATGCAGTAAGTACATGTAATTGATAGCCTCTTAGATAATATACTATGATTAATTGGTTGTTATGGTTAGTGGAGGAGGATTAGCTGTGTTACATTATTACTAAGCTTCAGTTCACAAATTAATTCTGTTCACATAAATTTAGGATTTGAATCTAACTCAATTAGTTAGAGCGAAAACATTCCATGCCTAGAGCAAATACTGCCTTTTTTGGTTTATAATTACGTATATGAGTAGTAATGCATGTACATGCCTAGAGCAAATACTGACATATTTTGTTTATAATTACATGTATGTACATGAGTGGTAATACATGTATATGTACATGTCTACAACAGTTAATCTGTACATGTACTACACTATATTGTACAAATGTACACAGTCTGTACATGTTTCATTTATAATTAGACACATGTACATGTACATGTGTCTAATTACATGTACACTGTATAAATAAAACATGTACAGACTATGTACAGTTGTACAATATAGTTCGAGTGCATATACACAGCCTGTATATGTTCATCAGACCATTCATAATTAGACACATGTGTACATGTACATGTGCTTAATTATTAATTGTCTGATGAAACATGTACAGACTGTGTACATGTACATGTTCATCAGACCATTCATAATTAGACACATGTGTACATGTACATGTACATGTGCTTAATTATTAATTGTCTGATGAAACATGTACAGACTGTGTATACATGTATGTACATGTTCATCAGACCATTTATAGTTAAACACATGTACATGTACATGTGTTTAGTCTAATGAAACAGACTATGTACAATATAGTGTAGTACATGTATGCATGTACATGTACATGTACATAGTCTGTACATGTTCATCCGACCATTTATACATGTACATGTACATGTGTTTAGTCTAATGAAACAGACTATGTACAATATAGTATAGTACATGTATACATGTACATGTATGCATGTACATGAATTGTCTGATAAAATATGTATAGACTGTGTACATTAGTACAATATACTGTAGTACATGTATGCATGTACATGTACATGTACATGTACATAGTCTGTACATGTTCATCAGACCATATATAATTAGACACATGTACATGTACATGAATTGTCTGATAAAATATGTATAGACTGTGTACATTTGTACAATATACTGTAGTACATGTACATGTACATGTATGCATGTACATAGTCTGTACATGTTCATCAGACCATTTACATGTATAATTAGACATGTACATGTACATGTGTCTAATTATAAATGAAACATGTACAGACTGTGTACATTTGTACAATATAGTGTAGTACATGTACAGATTAACTGTTGTAGACATGTACATTAATTAACTTATACATGTACATGTAATAATGTATGCTGTATCGTGTTGACTGGTCTACATTTATCTCATTATACTCTGATAATGTGTATATGTGGGTTTTCTTTTAGACATGCCAAACCAATTCTCCTAAAATGATGATGCAGCTTACTTCAGCAATTAAAAGAATGTTACTTTCCCATCCTTTTACATGTAAATGTGTACATGTACATTGTACGTGTAATTGTATAGATGTTTATGTACATGTACTTGTGCTTGTGTATGTACATTTGTACTTATGTACATGTACATGTATGTAATTGTAGTATGTACATGTAAATATACCTGTGCATGTACATATACATGTACATATAAATGTGTATATGTACATGTACATGTACATGTACATAAGTATTGTTTATATACTTGTACTTGCACACGTACATGTAAATGTACTTGTATTTGTATATGTGCTTGTACATATAAATGTCATGTACATGTACTTGTACACATACTTGTACATGTACAAGTATGTGTGTTGTAATAATTTATTTACATTAGTTATTGTATTTTCTGGTATGATGTTTTGATAACACAGCTCAAATATTTGTTCACACTTTCTTCTCATTTTAGTACTTCCCCAATTCAACAAAGACTACCTGAGAAGGTCAGATAATTGTAACTTGTCATCTGTTCAGTATAGTCTGTCTGTCTATTGGTGGAATTAATATATGTGTTACGATGTAGATCTGAAATAGTCAATCTTTCCAAACATTGAATATATTTAAATGGTCACTATTCAGTCATTTCTGTATACGAAGCCAAGAATCTATACAGTGTAGTATTTAAGAATCTATACAGTGTAGTATCCAAGAATCTATACAGTGTAGTATCCAAGAATCTATACAGTGTAGTATTTAAGAATCTATACAGTGTAGTATTTAAGAATCTATACAGTGTAGTATCCAAGAACCTATACAGTGTAGTATCCAAGAATCTATACAGTGTAGTATCCAAGAATCTATACAGTGTAGTATCCAAGAATTAACACATCATTGGCTGATTGGCTGTCTTTCATATAACATAATAATATTTTCATGTGTAGCTCTGATATTTAACACTACATGTACACATAGACACACGCACATGTACATGTACATGTACACACATGTACATGCACATGTACATAGAGAAACCAATATGCGTTAATTGATTATCAATACAACAAATTAAGTGACTGAATATTTGGCATTGTTTGATACGCATACATGTATAGAAGTAAATTCTGTTCCCATTCCTCATCTCATTTCTGTTCTCAATTCTGGTCTCATTCCTTGTCTTATTTCTGGTCTCATTCCTGTTCTAATTCCTTTTCTCATTCCTGGTCTCATTCCTGTTCTCAATTCCTGTTTTCATTTGTTGTTACATATTCAATAGTAATGAGTGATAATGATTATAGCATTGTTGTGAACATCATAAACCCATCACCCACATAGTTAGAGGGTTATTGTAATTATTAGGGCTGGATTTGATCAAGAGGATAGACAAAAGAAACAAAGACAACGGTCAAGTACCTGGATAATTGCTCTTAAAACTTCATGACTTGTTTGCACTAAAATATAAAGTATTACCTCAGTGACCTCACCCTTTTGCTGTAATGAACTGCAATGTACAATAGATGTTTATACAAAGAGCATTGGTGTTTCTACACTGTACATATTGTTCTGCACTTTACAAGCCAAAAAAGTTGGTAAATGTAACACAGAGCAAGACACTTAACAATCGTCAATTTTGATTTCATGTTTGGTTTGTGCGCATGCGCAAACATTAAGCGGGTACCCGGGTACAAAGAAACAGATCCGAATGTTCAGTTCATGGATAATTATTCGGATAATCGGGTATCATTCCAGCACTAGTAATTATATTGTCAGTGTGTGTGTCTTTGACCAAATATTCCTCAGAATTACGTGTTGTTTTAAATATTGTATAATTGCTCTAGCTAATCATATCCTTTTCTTTTAGGTTGTTCAAGTAGAGAGAGAGCGGGCCATCAAATGGGGAAGAATGTTACAACGTTGGGAGAAATATTGGGGCACTGATAAACTTCATCGTCGAGTTAATAAAGGTATTCCTAATTCTGTAAGAGGCGAGGTTTGGAAACATGTGCTGGGAATTACAGATGTGAAACAACAAGGAATATATGAGGTACTTGTATGATATAATTATACATGTTTATATTGTATTCACTTTTATCTCTTCATCTATTTATCCATCCATCCATTTACATGTATGTCCATTGGGATGGATGGATGGATGGATGGATGGACGGATGGATGGATGGATGGATGGATGGATGGATGGATGGACGGACGGACGGACGGACGGACGGACGGACGGACGGACGGACGGACGGACGGACGGACGGATGGATGGATGAATGGATGGATAAATTGTGAAAATACTTGTACATGTGTGTACCTGTTTACTTAATCATGTACATGCCGATGTACATGTACACTGGATCATGTAGAAGTACACTTAATCAGTTATACACTGAATCAAGTACATGTACACTGAATCATACACATGTACACTGTACATGTACACTGAATCATAGACATGTACATGTACGTACACTGGATCATACACATGTACATGTACACTGTACATGTACACTGAATCATACACATGTACATGTACACTGTACATGTACACTGAATCATACACATGTACATGTACACTGTACATGTACACTGAATCATACACATGTACATGTACGTACACTGGATCATACACATGTACATGTACACTGGATCATGTAATGTACTTCCTTCATGTACATGTATAATTATCTCTCAATCACTTTATCTAGTTACAATAATTATACCTATTAAGTGATCAGTCCATGTCATACTATACAATGTACATGTACATATACATCATATATTCATTCATCCACTCATCATCTCTTCCAGGCTATGAGAGAGCTGGGTAGACGTTTATCACCTGATGTCAGACAAATAGATATAGATGTATTGAGAACATTCCGGAATCATATAATGTATAGAGAGAGATATGGTATCAAACAACAAGCTTTGTTCCATGTGCTAGTAGCATACTCCATGTACAACCCTGTAAGTATACAAGAATATACTAGAATGTAATTCATGTACAACCCTGTTAGTATACTAGAATATACTAGAATGTAATCTGTGTATAACCCTGTAAATATACTATAATATACTAGAATGTAATCCATGTACATGTATAATCCTGTTAGTGCACTGTATACTAGAATGTAATTTGTGTATAACCCTGTAAGTATACTAGAATATACTCGAATGTACAAGAATGTACTACCATGTAGTTGTATATTGTAATAATGTATGGCCAGACTGGCCAAATAGTCTCTTTGTTTTAATCAAGATTTATTCTGTTTCCATAGCAACTGGGTTACACTCAAGGGATGAGCAGTATAGCAGCCATGTTACTCATGTACTTAAATGAAGAGGTGAGTTCATTCAACAAGTCGATTGTCGTCCATTGATCAATAATCGTACCAGGAAAGTCTCTAGTGACCTTGAAGGGGATTACTCCATTCCTTATATACATATACATGTATAATAGTTTTTAATTTTCTTATCTTCCAGGATGCATTCTGGGCATTAGTTGTTCTCATTGGCACACAACGATATGCTATGCACGGGATGTTAATACCTGGTCTACCTAAACTACTGGCTTATTGTGATCTTCATGGTAGAATAAGAAGAAGATACCTACCAAAACTTGACAGACATTTTGTAAGTTATATAATTTGACATGTATAAATTGATGTTGTTTGTTATTTACAAATGTGACCCAATTCGGGAAAACCTCATTTGTGGCACATAATGATATTGCTTACTTCCAACACTCGCTATTTGGCCATTTTATACAGGAAGCGAACTAAATTTGGTTTCTAAGAGGAGCATTAACTGGTCTTCCTGGATATCAAATTTCATTGACTTCCTGTACAAAACACTCAAATATCGAGTATTTAAAGGAAGCATTTCTTCATAATGATAAAGTGCCACAAGTGTGGTGGTATTCACAACTTGGTTTACAGTTATTACGATAATTATGAAGATAGGATGATTTGATTGGCTCAATGTCATGTGATATGCACTAATATTATGTTAAGTAATGTACTTGTACTTATCTACAGATATCACAACATATCGATCCATCAGAATACTCTACAGCATGGTTTGTCAAGTGTTACCTGGATACAGTGAGTCATAGTAACCATAGTAATAGTAACCATAGTAACCCATTCATGTACATGAAATACGTGATTCTATACCAATACTTTAGTACACGTACGTATTCTAACTTGAGTTTTCAGCACAGTATTACTACTCGTACATGTACTGTACATGTACGAGTAGCAAAGTACATTTACAAGTAGTCAAGTACTGTGCTGTACTGTACTGTATATGTACATGTATGAGTACAGTACATGTACATGTATAGTACAGTACAGTACTTGACTACATGTACATGTACATGTGTGTGCATATACACTGTACATGACAACTAAAGTTTATTAAACTACCATTTTCAATTTGATGTTTTAAAAGATGGTTGTAAGTCTATTATCAGTATAGTTTATAATTCAGTTCACTTGGTTGTTAGTTCACTGAATCAAATCTAAATTGACATTAAGTATATTATACTGTCTTTTGTTAGGTTCCCTTCCAAATGACTTTGAGAATATGGGATGCCTTTCTGTTTGAAGGAGAAGCCATTCTTGTGGCTATGTCACTGGTATTATTAAAGATTCATAGGAGTGAGTCACACATTACAATATACCTTAAGACTACATTTTATTGGGTGTACTAATTTTTAGTGATTTTAGCAACTAACGTAATGATCACTGAAGTTAGTACAAGCTAAACAATATAATTATTTTATTAGGCATTTTAGGTATGGCCCAAAAATGAACTAAAATTAATGGTGCTAAATTCAAGCATTTAAAAATCACTAAATTTAGTGGATGCATTTAATAGTAAGCTTAAGATATCACCTGTCACATCTACTAAAGAAAAGTAATTAAGTAAAGCTGGATTGAGGGGCCTTTTAGTATATATTCGAATATCATGTTCCTTAAATAAAAACATTGGTACGGGTTCACCTACTTGAAATTTATTAGAGTAGAAGTAGGCAAACTGGTACTATCAAATATGCTTGTTTCTGGTGAAATATTAATTATTAGCTCACTGTTTAGTTTGTATTTGACAACTAGAGATGTTTATAATACCAAATTTGAAATTAATAAAATTATCTAAATATTAGAATGTAGTGTGAATGGACCCGTGGGTTATAACTGAAACAGCCTGTAGTTAGACACTTCTTTGTATATAGTGTTGCTGTTCATATCGTAGCTATTATTCTCAATTCAATATCTCTATTTGAAGGACAACTGGTTAGAATGAGAGAAGATGAGATAAGAATATTCCTTCAAGAATTAAACAGAAGACATTTTGATGATGATGTCATTATTACAGAATTGGAATCCGTGCATTCCGAGCTAGCAAAATCCCGTCTTGCCACACCCCCATTGATAGTGGAACTACAAGACATATCACAACTAAATTGCGAAGCACTAGAAAGGGTGCGTTCCAACCCTCCTTCCCCAGATGCCTCTATTCCAACACACAGCGATATCCATGTACTCTCAAATGGTCTAACCCCTTATAATAATGGTCATCATGCTATTGGTCCAGTCAGATAACTTTAATATCACCATAGCAATATAATTAATAACTAGCTATTGACCAGACCTCAACAGTGTATTGTATAATTAATTAATTTTTTGTTTACCTGTTTTATTATTAAATAAACAAATTTGTTTATTATTATTATTCATTATGTATTGTTGGTTTTTTAATATCACAATTATTATTAATTAATTATATATTCTTGTTGTATATTATTATTGATATTATTAATAATGTATTTCAGATTTCTTTTTCAGTTTTGTATTATAAAGTGCTGCAATGTTTCAAGTTCTGTTAAATTGTTGTCTTAATATTTATTTACATCATTACTATATACATGTACATGATCTACAGCTGACTGGTGAATTGAGTATATCAAACCAGATGTGACCGCACAGTATTATTTGTAAAACTAATACAGACCTACTGCTGTAAGTAAAAACATGCCAGGTTTGGTTGCTGATTTAGCTGTTAGGGGTTTATGGCAGTACCAGTCTGAGGCATTGTTGGATATTCGTGTCATGGACACTGATGCCAACTCGTACAGTCAACGCCCTGTTACAGCAGTTATCCGATCAGCCGAGGAAGATAAGAAGAGAAAATATAATAGTGCAGTTGAAGCAAGATGCGCATTGTTCTCCCCTTTGTGGTATCGGTAGATGGATTTGTTGGCATGGAAGCAGGATGTGTCATAAAAAGAACTGCGGAAGTGTTGTCCCTAAAATGGGAGAAAAGTTACAGCCAAGTGATAGACTATGTTCGTACATCATTGTCCTTCGCTATTATTCGAGCCACTGGTTTGTGTCTACAAGGGTCAAGGGTGCCATGGAGAAGTGGTAGGGGTTTTGAAGATGGAGTGGGCCTGCCTATATGTGGATCATGAGTCGACTTTATTGGATTGGAAGAAATTTTCATTATAATTTTTATTGACTTAATTCAAAATTATTCCTTTTTTTAAAAAAATATTCATTTTTTAAAAATCCCTTTATTTATTTATTTATTAAATATTGCATTATTTTATTTCCTTATGTACAGAAGATTATTGAATAATTATTCTCTTCAAGAAATGTATGAGGAAATAAGTGTATTGTGTAATATAGGTTTGTACTTTGTAGAATAGGTAATGCATGAAGAAAATTATAATAACTAAACTTATAACTAGATGTACATGTAATCAAAATTAGTTCTCTATCACGTGTGTCTTCTTATTACACAATAATACACCTCCACATTTGGTGTTAATGCTGCTCTGGTTTTTTGACAGGTCCACGTACTATAAAAATAAAATACACAATGTAAACGGTTTAATAGTTAACAGTTGAAATGTGAAAAATCAATCTTTAGTTTTGATAATAATCATTAGCTCATTAGTCAGGCTTTCAGGTTTACTTTGAGGAGATTAAAGATAATAATTTATTATAAATTGGTTTACAATTGCTTTATAGTCTGTCTTTTTAATCTAAGAAATGCTATACAGTTCTTATGTCCCAAAGTTTGTCGACTTCTCTGTAAAAAATGCAGCAAAATTATTTAGTGCAAAATTTGTATCATTATTTTTGTAAATTAAGTCACATAAAAGCTAATTATGTAGTTTACTGAAAGTCACTAGTCAGTAATCTATTGACTTGTATATTAGAATTGGGATACTTTCCAGTAATCTCATTTGCTAGTCCTCCATTACTATAAATCTAGTGAAGATTAATTCAAAAAAAAGTCAAATTACTAAAGACGAACTGACAAGACAACATATAAATAATTACAAATATAATTAAAATTAAAAATTCACACTTGGTGTCAAACACTCAATGTATTTCAGTAAGTGATGTCATACTTCCCTCTGCCTTGGTTTAGTTATATGAACTGTCGTTTTGTTCAGTGCATTTAATATATTTCTTTTGAATTAAACTTCTCCAGATTTATAGTAATGGATGTTCAAAATCTACTTATGAAAGTGTCTTAGGTATTAAATGTTCAAGTCAATTCTATAACTATAGGCAAATATTTAACTGAATAAAAAATATAAAAGATAATCTAGAATAATTCCATAAATGTTCCTTATTGTGTTTCTGATATTCATCCACGGTTTTCTTCTAGCACAATAATAATATCTTTTTATAAAAGCACGTTTTGGCCCAAAGCCTTCTTCAGCTAAATAGTTAGCTGAAGGTCTGGCTGAAACATTCATTAATCAAAAATAATTTTATTGTGTTAGTATAACTTCCTGTGATGAATATAACCTACAATGTTTACTTGTTAGTGGTTTGTCATCCACTTTACTCGCCAGCAACTGTAAATAGAAAATAGAATCATTACAAAACTTCATACAATTAGTATATTTTATATACTCACATCCTAGTATAGATTAAGAATAGTGTATTGTAGGAGAATGAGTATGCAATGGGAAGAATAAACAGAACATAGAATCATTACGAAACTTCATACAATTAGTACTTTTTATATACTCACCCTCTAGTATAGATTAAGAATAGTGTATTTTAGGAGAATGAGTATGCAATGGGAAGAATAAAAAGAACATAGAATCATTACGAAACTTCATACAATTAGTACTTTTTATATACTCACCCTCTAGTATAGATTAAGAATAGTGTATTTTAGGAGAATGAGTATGCAATGGGAAGAATAAAAAGAACATAGAATCATTACAAAACTTCATACAATTAGTACTTTATATATACTCACCTCCTAGTATAGATTAAGAATAGAATGAGTATGCAATGGGAGGAATAAAAAGAACATAGAATCATTACAAAACTTCATACAATTAGTACTTTTTATATACTCACCCTCTAATATAGATTAAGAATAGAATGAGTATGCAATGGGAAGAATAAAAAGAACATAGAATCATTACGAAACTTCATACAATTAGTACTTTTTATATACTCACCAGCTAGTATAGATTAAGAATAGTGTATTTTAGGAGAATGAGTATGCAATGGGAAGAATAAAAAGAACATAGAATCATTACAAAACTTCATACAATTAGTACTTTATATATACTCACCTCCTAGTATAGATTAAGAATAGAATGAGTATGCAATGGGAGGAATAAAAAGAACATAGAATCATTACAAAACTTCATACAATTAGTACTTTTTATATACTCACCCTCTAATATAGATTAAGAATAGAATGAGTATGCAATGGGAAGAATAAAAAGAACATAGAATCATTACGAAACTTCATACAATTAGTACTTTTTATATACTCACCCTCTAGTATAGATTAAGAATAGTGTATTTTAGGAGAATGAGTATGCAATGGGAAGAATAAAAAGAACATAGAATCATTACAAAACTTCATACAATTAGTACTTTATATATACTCACCTCCTAGTATAGATTAAGAATAGAATGAGTATGCAATGGGAGGAATAAAAAGAACATAGAATCATTACAAAACTTCATACAATTAGTACTTTTTATATACTCACCCTCTAATATAGATTAAGAATAGAATGAGTATGCAATGGGAAGAATAAAAAGAACATAGAATCATTACGAAACTTCATACAATTAGTACTTTTTATATACTCACCCTCTAGTATAGATTAAGAATAGTGTATTTTAGGAGAATGAGTATGCAATGGGAAGAATAAAAAGAACATAGAATCATTACAAAACTTCATACAATTAGTACTTTATATATACTCACCTCCTAGTATAGATTAAGAATAGAATGAGTATGCAATGGGAGGAATAAAAAGAACATAGAATCATTACAAAACTTCATACAATTAGTACTTTTTATATACTCACCCTCTAATATAGATTAAGAATAGAATGAGTATGCAATGGGAAGAATAAAAAGAACATAGAATCATTACGAAACTTCATACAATTAGTACTTTTTATATACTCACCAGCTAGTATAGATTAAGAATAGAATGAGTATGCAATGGGAAGAATAAAAAGAACATAGAATCATTACGAAACTTCATACAATTAGTACTTTTTATATACTCACCCTCTAGTATAGATTAAGAATAGTGTATTTTAGGAGAATGAGTATGCAATGGGAAGAATAAAAAGAACATAGAATCATTACAAAACTTCATACAATTAGTACTTTTTATATACTCACCAGCTAGTATAGATTAAGAATAGAATGAGTATGCAATGGGAAGAATAAAAAGAACATAGAATCATTACAAAACTTCATACAATTAGTACTTTATATATACTCACCTCCTAGTATAGATTAAGAATAGAATGAGTATGCAATGGGAGGAATAAAAAGAACATAGAATCATTACAAAACTTCATACAATTAGTACTTTTTATATACTCACCCTCTAATATAGATTAAGAATAGAATGAGTATGCAATGGGAAGAATAAAAAGAACATAGAATCATTACGAAACTTCATACAATTAGTACTTTTTATATACTCACCAGCTAGTATAGATTAAGAATAGAATGAGTATGCAATGGGAAGAATAAAAAGAACATAGAATCATTACGAAATTTCATACAATTAGTACTTTTTATATACTCACCCTCTAGTATAGATTAAGAATAGTGTATTTTAGGAGAATGAGTATGCAATGGGAAGAATAAAAAGAACATAGAATCATTACGAAACTTCATACAATTAGTACTTTTTATATACTCACCAGCTAGTATAGATTAAGAATAGAATGAGTATGCAATGGGAAGAATAAAAAGAACATAGAATCATTACAAAACTTCATACAATTAGTACTTTTTATATACTCACCAGCTAGTATAGATTAAGAATAGAATGAGTATGCAATGGGAAGAATAAAAAGAACATAGAATCATTACGAAACTTCATACAATTAGTTCTTTTTATATACTCACCAGCTAGTATAGATTAAGAATACAATGAGTATGCAATGGGAAGAATAAAAAGAACATAGAATCATTACGAAATTTCATACAATTAGTACTTTTTATATACTCACCCTCTAGTATAGATTAAGAATAGTGTATTTTAGGAGAATGAGTATGCAATGGGAAGAATAAAAAGAACATAGAATCATTACAAAACTTCATACAATTAGTACTTTTTATATACTCACCAGCTAGTATAGATTAAGAATAGAATGAGTATGCAATGGGAAGAATAAAAAGAACATAGAATCATTACAAAACTTCATACAATTAGTACTTTATATATACTCACCTCCTAGTATAGATTAAGAATAGAATGAGTATGCAATGGGAAGAATAAAAAGAACATAGAATCATTACAAAACTTCATACAATTAGTACTTTTTATATACTCACCTCCTAGTATAGATTAAGAATAGAATGAGTATGCAATGGGAAGAATAAAAAGAACATAGAATCATTACAAAACTTCATACAATTAGTACTTTATATATACTCACCTCCTAGTATAGATTAAGAATAGAATGAGTATGCAATGGGAGGAATAAAAAGAACATAGAATCATTACAAAACTTCATACAATTAGTACTTTTTATATACTCACCCTCTAATATAGATTAAGAATAGAATGAGTATGCAATGGGAAGAATAAAAAGAACATAGAATCATTACGAAACTTCATACAATTAGTACTTTTTATATACTCACCAGCTAGTATAGATTAAGAATAGAATGAGTATGCAATGGGAAGAATAAAAAGAACATAGAATCATTACGAAACTTCATACAATTAGTACTTTTTATATACTCACCCTCTAGTATAGATTAAGAATAGTGTATTTTAGGAGAATGAGTATGCAATGGGAAGAATAAAAAGAACATAGAATCATTACAAAACTTCATACAATTAGTACTTTTTATATACTCACCAGCTAGTATAGATTAAGAATAGAATGAGTATGCAATGGGAAGAATAAAAAGAACATAGAATCATTACAAAACTTCATACAATTAGTACTTTATATATACTCACCTCCTAGTATAGATTAAGAATAGAATGAGTATGCAATGGGAAGAATAAAAAGAACATAGAATCATTACGAAACTTCATACAATTAGTACTTTTTATATACTCACCCTCTAGTATAGATTAAGAATAGAATGAGTATGCAATGGGAAGAATAAAAAGAACATAGAATCATTACGAAACTTCATACAATTAGTACTTTTTATATACTCACCAGCTAGTATAGATTAAGAATACAATGAGTATGCAATGGGAAGAATAAAAAGAACATAGAATCATTACAAAACTTCATACAATTAGTACTTTTTATATACTCACCCTCTAGTATAGATTAAGAATAGAATGAGTATGCAATGGGAAGAATAAAAAGAACATAGAATCATTACAAAACTTCATACAATTAGTACTTTTTATATACTCACCTCCTAGTATAGATTAAGAATAGAATGAGTATGCAATGGGAAGAATAAAAAGAACATAGAATCATTACAAAACTTCATACAATTAGTACTTTTTATATACTCACCTCCTAGTATAGATTAAGAATAGAATGAGTATGCAATGGGAAGAATAAAAAGAACATAGAATCATTACGAAACTTCATACAATTAGTACTTTTTATATACTCACCAGCTAGTATAGATTAAGAATAGAATGAGTATGCAATGGGAAGAATAAAAAGAACATAGAATCATTACGAAACTTCATACAATTAGTACTTTTTATATACTCACCTCCTAGTATAGATTAAGAATAGAATGAGTATGCAATGGGAAGAATAAAAAGAACATAGAATCATTACAAAACTTCATACAATTAGTACTTTTTATATACTCACCAGCTAGTATAGATTAAGAATAGAATGAGTATGCAATGGGAAGAATAAAAAGAACATAGAATCATTACAAAACTTCATACAATTAGTACTTTTTATATACTCACCTCCTAGTATAGATTAAGAATAGAATGAGTATGCAATGGGAAGAATAAAAAGAACATAGAATCATTACAAAACTTCATACAATTAGTACTTTTTATATACTCACCTCCTAGTATAGATTAAGAATAGAATGAGTATGCAATGGGAAGAATAAAAAGAACATAGAATCATTACAAAACTTCATACAATTAGTACATTTTATATACTCACCTCCTAGTATAGATTAAGAATAGAATGAGTATGCAATGGGAAGAATAACAAGTGTATACAGAGAAAAAAACATCCCTATATTTGCTTTGTGATGACTATGTATTAAGCATTGCTGATGGCACTAGTGTCTCTACCTTTCTGTGCACTCCTGGGGCCTGAAGACGTAAGTGTAAGCTTAATTGCAGTCTAAATACACAGATGTCTGATGAACTGACTGAGGTACTCCTTCAAGGTTCTAAATGATGACTTCCTCTTGTCTGAAACTCAACAACTTATCATACTTACTTGTTAAAGATTCTTGCATAATATCTATACTGTTTCTCTGCTATATACAACAGTTATTAGCAGTTTTACATCCTTTCTGAATCTTCCTGGCTGGTCTGTAGCTCACACGCGCGTTCTTTTACGCGCCACGCCCATTAATTGACCGAGCCCCCGGGAATGACGCAACTTCCTTAACTACGTATACAACGCATAGTCGCGCAAGTGACACAAGAATATATATATATATATATATATATATATATACATTAAACCCCGTGGAAAGCAATTATAGGGATGGCCCTACGGGCCATAAAAATAACACAGAATCATTAGAAAACTTGAAGTTAATGTAATTTGGTCATTTGTTACTTAAATACCTTTTAGTTGACCTAGTTGGCTTACATTGATTAATGTAGTGTGGGGTGATTTATCAGCCTTAGTCTTTGACTCCTTTGTACCTAATAAATTAAGCAGTAATTATAAATATTAACCATTATATTTATTTGTACAATTATACAGTACACATATGCAGTGTTTCCCCCAAAGCGCGTTAAGCGCGCTATTTAACGCGCTTTAGCTTAGCGTGATCGCGAAGCCACACCCACACAAATTTAATTAATTGCACATGTAAGTTTACACAATAATTAATTTGCAGGTGTAAAGTTTACACAAGTTTACTTTGAAGCTAGTCAGTTTAGATAGTGACAAACCAACCTGTTTGGAGGCTGGGCTGGTGAACCAAACTATGTTTGAATCATGGAAAGCTCCATGGCCACATATAACTGACATGGATTTGCCAACTTCATTGCCTATTACTTGGTTAAAAGTGGTAGATCATCCAATTCCAGGCATGTTATACACCTTGTGTAAAAAGTACAAGAAGGTACCACGCATATTTAAAATGGTTTTTCTGGCGAAACAAATGGGTGGGGTCAATAGGTGTGGTCTATTGTGAGCGCTTCACAAAACTCCTGTGGGAAACACTGCACATATGAGATAACTAACATTGTCATTCAGCAAAACATGAATAATTATAATTGACTATAATATCATCACAAAGTAATCGTACTTTATTCTTCATAATTATGTTTGTTTTACCTTGACTGTCTTTCAATTTCTCTGTTGATGTAGCCAGTGTAACATCTTCCGTGACAATACTTTCAGTGGATTGAATCTGGCTTTTTTTAAGTGCAGAAACTTTGTCATTTAGTCCAGGAGGCCTACATGAAGATATATATTTATAATTGTAATATTATATATAAATATTATATACGATTTGATAGTGTTAGCGTATCTATACACATAAGCATTTTGATTTTTCTCGAGGACATTAAAGAACAGATGGTGATTAAATTATAGCAAAACTGTTAAATTATTTTTAACTTCTAGTACACTACAAGTCTTATTGTCATGAAACTTTGAATACGACTTACAATAAACAAGTACAACACTTGCAGGAAGACTTTCACATTTTTTGTGGTATGCCCAATCTTGTCAAAAGACAATAATCATTCATTTCACCTTTTTTCAGAGCTATATTATGTAGCTAGAATTCCAGAAAACATGCCTAAATACTATTTTTCACTTGTTACTCAGCTAGTATTATTGAACAGATTTCAGTAATAGTTTATTTGGATGCTTATACTAGGTAAAGAAAATTAGTGTATAATTATAAATCTCTCATTCATCACTTTAATGCTATTTTACGGTAGCTACATATATACATATGTAGTTTGTAGGAGGCACAGTAGAGGATATTTCAAAAACAGGGCACATGCAGGTGCTATCCAACCATGCACCTATGCAGTAGCTCTTGTAATTTTAAAATTTCTTCTCTTCTAAAATATACATTTAAAATTGACCCAAAATTTATTGATTACTTTGAGTTAGACTTGTAATGCTCCTATAGTGGTAGAAGTCACTAGGATTTGCCTTGTAAAATCTTACTACGACTTTAGAAACAGTTGAGGAAGTAAAGTAGTGTTGCTGCGATATATCGATATATCGCGATATAGCAATAAATTATGATAAGATATTACATTTTCTTATATCGATATAGTTAGTATACACATGTGCAATTGTAAGAAAAACATGACGTCATCTTTGGAGTAATTCAAATCTAAATTGCAGTTTTCTTTACATCTACCTAATTGTCTATAAGCTTAAAGGTGTCTGCAGCTCTTTAAAACAATATAGCTTACTTCTTGAACATGGAAAGAAAAGAGCCCTTCACTTTTTCAAAGTATGCATTGGCCATGAGCAAGATGACCACCAAGGTAGGCATCTAGCCTTTAAAATTTTTAAAGATTTTCTTGCTTAATTTCAGTTCATATTTGCACCTAAATTATGTTTAAAAGCTATAGCAAGTTTAAGTACAAAGGATAAAAAATAACAATATTACGGTAGCTCATGGTCACAACTTAATTTATTATTAACACAAATTATAACTGTATCATGATATGCAATATATCGTTATATAAATAGCCATGATATATGATATAAATTTTTTTTATATCGTGGCAGCACTAACCTAGTCCCTAATTTCACTCAACCTATACTATAACAAATACAAACACACAAGTGATTGTAACAAATTTTGTGAAATATATAATAACTTACAAAATCAGAGCCAGATCACTGATAGTATAACCTTTCCTTGTTTCATCATAAGTAAAATACTTCTCTATGAGCCTTTGTAATGCATTAATGTGAAGTAACTGTTCTGGTAGTCCAAATATCAGCAGTATACTACAATCTTCGAACCCAAGGAATTGAAGAATTCCATCAGAGATACCTAAAAGCTGAGACAGGTTGCGTGTGATATTTTTAACATCTTCTCCTGTTGGAACAGTATCATTTGGTAGAAGCAGGAACAATGGAATGAGTCCCACGTTTTCATGACCAGGAGCAAATGATTTAGATGGTATCTCAAATAGCGATTGCTGAAGGTAAACAAGAAGTTCATCTTTGTATACTTTCATCTCTTTTCGATCCTCATCACTTCCAAACTGCTTGACAATGGCTTTAAGTAACTGTATGTTGAACCAGGATGAATAATACCTGGACAACACTGAGAACACATCATCAAGATCAGAAGCACTTTCGAATTGTGACAGTGGTATGCGATACGAGTCTAGAAAAATCTTGACACGTTTTATCTTGATATTTCTTTTCTCAAAAGAATCAAGAATATTTTGAACGAGAAAAGAATATTTTTTCCGAATATGATGATTTTGATTGTATAGGCGATTTTTAATCTGCTCCCTTTCTGCCGCACTTTTTCTTTCCCAGTTGTCATAACTATTCACCCTTTCAGGATATACATAGGAACCGATTGGTTGGGGCTGATGTTGAAGCATTTCTTTAACATGCCGCAGGACAATTTCAGCAAGGTTTCGATCATTCATACGTAAAAGCACTTCCACAATAGCAAGATATGTGGCATCACTACCATTTCTGCTTCTCCAATTCCATAACAAGCTTAGTTTTCTTGACCTCTCAGTAGGTTTGTCATTTCGAATCTCTTCTATTTCTGGCTGAGTGAACTGAAAATATGGCGCAGTGTCATGAATATTTGACATTTGTGGTAAGAGAGTTAGAAACAGCACATCATCACATTGTTTTTCAATATCAGATTCTGAGAGGCTGTATTTCTGTAATAAACTGCTCAGATCTGATGGACCATGTGTTGGGACAATATGTGGATTCAGTTCTCCAGTCCCTTCATTGCGTTCTGTAGAAAATAGATAAGTATTATAAATATAGTTACATTCACCCATATAGTTAGATTATGAATTGCATGTATTAATACATGGCCTTGATTTTAATAAATAATTAAGATAAATTATATTTTAGCTTACTACTAGACATCTGCTGTGTCACAGCATCAGTTATGTCACTTTCCAGTGCTTCATCAGTGTTTAGTGATCTTCCTTGATTTTGGCCCATAGGTGCAACAGGAACAAGGTCTGTGTTTACCAAATAAAATCTTTATAACGTTTTGTTTGTACAACATGTTTATATAATTCACTTTTAGTATAGGTACATATATAATAAGTATGCAAACCACAAAATATATTCTATACTATAAAGTAAATGTAGATAATGCATACCTGGTATGTTACGTTTGAGAGTAATAAGGTACGGTATAGATAGTGTGTTAATTTAGGGATCTGTTCGTTTTATTCGTGTCTGTATAAAGTGGAGTTAAAGACTTCTTCCAAAGTGGTGTGGCTGCCTGAATATACTGTGTACAAAATGAGTATAATATTCACAAGTAGATAATAATGGTATCAAAGAATTTAGTTACTCTCCAACACAGAAACTTGTATATTTGAAGAATAAGGTTACCAAACAAGTTTAAAACAACCTAGCTCATGATATGTAATATCCCAGGTAATTATAAATCATAACGAAGAATAAGGTACTCATAAGTATTTGCTCTAGTGTTAAGTGATGTACGTATATTAATATACTTGGCATTCATTAACAGTTTTCTCGCAACATCTACAATCTTCCACACCACCCACAAAGATAAAGGGGAAGTGTTACTTTGCTAGCTAGCTTTGGCTGGAAGGGGTGTAGTGAAGATCATTAACTGGAATGTAATTTTTAGTAAAAGGTATGTGAGAATGATGTTCGATACTGAAATGATTTATTGTTAGCTACATGCAGTCAGTTAAACTATTCATGTGTCTACGAGGTAAAGAGTGGAGTGATGGGATCTATAAAAGACATTGTAGCTCTATTGATAAGATAATTATGATGCTAAACATTCTTGTGTTGCTGCTGTAACATGATTAGAAAAGCTTGCAGAGAAACAATTTACCATCGTACTGTCGTCGCCATTGACTGCCAGTTTAAAATACAAATAATCACTTTGAGGTGTAAATTATAAAATGGAAATGTTGCTACATTGTGAACTCTGGAGGAAAGTTGGGAAACTGCACAACTTATATACGTGTGCTATACCAAACTCTTCCTCTTTATTGAGAAAGGTTGGCTTGCCTGACTATAATCATTAATGGTAACAATTACATTAAGTTTGCATGTATGTACTAATTTTAGCAATATTAGAATAATCACTAAAATTAGTACAGGGTAAATTATATAATTTTGTGATCATTTTATTTTACTTAAGGTACTGTATAGCCCTAAATTTTCACGGGCTATAAATTTCGCATTTTTCACAAAAACTGACCAACCGCAAAAATTTTATTCTGGTCACACCCACCACATGTGAACATTATTGATGAATGCGAAATAATTGGATATTGTCAAAAGACAAAACTATTACCTGTGAATTTTAGAGCTATACAATATAACAATACTCTATTCTATACAATCATTGTGTACATGTGATAACATATCATATTACATAGAGGTACTTCACCTCTTTGGTAACCAAGTCAACTTTCTGAGACAGAGAAAATGTTCTTTTTTCCAATCTGTGAGAGTACATGGAATAAATGTTAATGAGAACTTGCTTTTAACAATTACCTACTCTCCCCTGCTTTAATAATTATTAATAACTCCAAAAGGTGTGTGTTAGCCCCTCCTCCTTTTTTGCAAAGAAGGAGGAGCTAGTTTTTGGGGGAGTGGTAAATGTAATGTTGACCACATGTTGAATACCCAATATAAAAAAAGGAGGGCTTGTTTCCTTTCGTAGTTACAGGAACTTGTAAGGAAGATGGAAGAAGAACGTTATCCAGATCCCATGTCAATGCCGCAACATATTGATGAAGGAGAGACAAGATACCAGCAAGAAGAGGAGAGTTATGAAGTGAATAAAGAATGGACAGAAGCCATTTAAGTGAAGAGGATCATGATGAACTAAAAGAGAATTTTGATATCATAAATGAGAATACAGAAGAAGTGTATGAAGAAAACAATGAGCAACAGCTGGAACTTCAGGATGAGTTGGAGAAAGGAACAAATGAGATTCAGATAGAACCAAGTGATATACTCACTTCTGATATCACAAATGAGGCTACAGAGACTGATGTGTATGGGGAACATGATGAGCAGCTTCAGGATGAATCGGAGGTCATAAATGTGAATACAGAGGAAGCAGTGTATGGAGAAGAAGAAGATGAACAGCAGCTTCAGGATGAGAAAGGAACAAATGAGAATCAGATAGATCCTAGTGATATACTCACTTCTGATATCGTAAATGAGGCTACAGAGATCGAAGTGTATGAAGAAAATGAGCAGCTTCAGGATGAGTCGGAGATCAGGAATGAGAATACAGAGAAAGAAGTGTATGGAGAAGAAGATGAACAGCAGCTTCAAGACAAGAAAGGAATAAATGAGATGCAGATAGAACCAAATGATACACTCACTTCTGATAATTTGCTAATTGAAAAGACAAAAGAGATGGCCATACAAGATAACTCAGATTCAAGAAAATGGAGACGATGATGATCAAAATTACTCGCCTTCAATACAGCCACAAATAAACAAAGAGAATACTCCTGATTATTTAGGAGATGATGAACATCAGATGATCAAGACTCCGCCTAGTAGTACTTCTTCTAAAAAGATTACTCCTAGTAGCCGAGATAGTAAAGGGAAACAACGAAGTAGTGATAAGGTAAATTATGTTATTATTGTGATTATTAATTATTATAAATTATAATTTAGATTATAATTGTAGCTTTATCTTTAGATTAGGTTTGAATGGAAGAGTAGATTGTTAACCACTCTACAGCATGGTTTGTCAAGTGTTACTTGGATACAGTGAGTCATAGTAACTGTAGTAACCTAATACATGTACATGTACTTGAAGTATGTAGATCCACAAGGACTCTATGCCCCGTACTTTAGTTCGTGTACATGTACATATTCTGACTTGAATTTTCAGCACAGTAGTGCTACATGTACAGTGCAATACTTTACTACTGGTACATGTACATGTGTATACATTGCATATACACAGTACATGTAATGAATACTATAACTAAAGTTTAGTAAGCTACCATTTTCAATTTGGTATTTTAAAAGGTAGTTGGTAAGTCTATTATCAGTATAGTTTATACTTCAGTTCACTTGGTTGTTAGTTCACTGAATCAAATATAAATTGAAATTAAGTATATTATACTGTCTTTTGTTAGGCTCCCTTCCAAATGACTTTGAGAATATGGGATGCCTTTCTGTTTGAAGGAGAAGCTATTCTCGTGGCTATGTCACTGGTATTATTAAAGATTCATAGAAGTAAGTCACACATTACAATATACCTTAAGACTACTTTGTAGTGATTTTAGCTAGGGCTGGGAATTGGCTGAGATTCTGAAATTGATTATCGCTAAATCCAAGTCAATTGATAATCGATTAAAATTAGCAGAAGTAATTAGGCCAATTAATACAGGAAACTCCTCCCATTTGATGATCAAAAAGGCTTCCTATCACTTCCTTATTGTACATTATTTGCTGTCACATGCTTGAAAAGTATGTTGTTTGGCATAATTGATATCACGGACTTATAATCGATAATCAAAAGAATTTTCAATCGATTGATTATTTGATTAATCGATTTAATTATCCCAGCCCTAATTTTAGCAACTAACGTAATGATCACTGAAGTTAGTACACGCTAAACAATATAATTATTTTGTGATCATTTTATTAGGCATTTTAGGCATGGCCCAGCACTAAAATTAATGGTGCTAAATTTGAGCACTAAATTTAGTGAATGCAATTAATTGTATATAGGCTTAAGTTATCACCTGTCATATCTACTAAGGAAAACTAATTAAGTAAAGCTGGATTGAGGGGCTTTTAGTATATATTCAAATACCACGTTCCTTAAATAAAAAATTGGTACGGGTTCACTTACTCAAAATGTATTAGAGTAGGAAAAAACGAAGTAGGCGAACCGGTATTATCCTTAATCAAATATGCTTGTTTCTGGTGAAATATTAATTATTAGCTCACTGTTTAGTTGTATTTGACTACTAGAAATGTTTATAATACCAGATTTTAAATTAATATCTGAATATTAGAATGTAGTGTGAATGGACCCATGGGTTATAACTGAAACAGCCTGTAATTAGACACTTCTTTGTATATAGTGTTGCTGTTCATATCGTAGCTATTATTCTCAATTCAATATCTATGTACATGTACTTTCTATTTGAAGGACAACTGGTTAGAATGAGAGAAGATGAGATAAGAATATTCCTTCAAGAATTAAACAGAAGACATTTTGATGATGATGTCATTATTACAGAATTGGAATCCGTGCATTCCGAGCTAGCAAAATCCCGTCTTGCCACGCCCCCATTGATAGTGGAACTACAAGACATATCACAACTAAATTGCGAAGCACTAGAAAGGGTGCGTTCCAACCCTCCTTCCCCAGATGCCTCTATTCCAACACACAGCGATATCCATGTACTCTCAAATGGTCTAACCCCTTATAATAATGGTCATCATGCTATTGGTCCAGTCAGATAACTTTAATATCACCATAGCAATATAATTAATAACTAGCTATTGACCAGACCTCAACAGTGTATTGTATAATTAATTAATTTTTTGTTTACCAGTTTTATTATTAAATAAACAAATTTGTTTATTATTATTATTCATTGTGTATTGTTGGTTTTTAATATCACAATTATTAATTAATTATATATTCTCGTTGTATATTATTATTGATATTATTAATAATGTATTTCAGATTTCTTTTTCAGTTTTGTATTATAAAGTGCTGCAATGTTTCAAGTTCTGTTAAATTGTTGTCTTAATATTTATTTACATCATTACTACATACATGTACATGATCTACAGCTGGCTGGTGAATTGAGTATATCAAACCAGATGTGACAGTAGTATTTGTAAAACTAATACAGACCTGCTCAGTGCTCTTTTGTGAATATTTCAGCATTTATTTTATCACTGGTGGATGAGTAGATTTTTCCTTAAGTTGTAGTCATAGCTATCATATTGCAACGTTTAAGCCCCTCTCAAGTTTTCTGTACACTGTATAGTTAGCTATACATAATTATAATTATTTATTGAAATACTCAAGCTGTGGCATAGGAACCAGGGCAGCAAAGGAGTCATGTGACCCAGTGGGGTAAGAAGCAATATTGAAGTGGGGGGGCCACTGTGTGGACAGTTATAGTCTCAGTCAAATATGCATCACTTCAGTAAATTTATTGATTTCTTTCATCCTTCATCAAAAATGTTAAAATAATTTAAAATGAGGGAGTTGTTCATTGTACTGAGTTCTCAATAGTGGGGGGGTCTGGGGGGGGCTTCAGCCCCCCCCCCCCAGACCCCCCTGTTCCTACCCCCATGTGACCCCCCCCCCCCCTTCAATATGGACATAGACTGTACATATATTACCTTGGGGCCCCCTACCCCCTCCATTCCTGTCTATAAAGTAACTCAGTGCTCCCATTCCTGTCATCTTTAATTTCCTACACTTACTTACAGAAGATTATTAATAAAATTATAATTTTGTTATATTCCCTTCAAGAAATGTATGAGAAAAAAAAAAGTGTAATGTGTAATATTATAGGTTTGTACTTTGTAGAATAGGTAATGCATGAAGATAATTATATATACTTATAACTATGATGTGCATGTAATTAAAGTTTGTATCAAACTTAGTTCTCTAACTTGTTACATTATCACAATGGTCTATGTGTGTTTTGGTTTTGTTGATTGGTATATATTTCCTTTCATTCTGAAGTAAGCTATTACCAAAACTATACAATAATACACAACGTTCCTTGTTGTTGTTGTTGTTGTTGTTGTTGTTGTTGTTGTTGTTGTTGTTGTTGTTGTTGTTGTTGTTGTTGCTGTTGCTGTTTCAGTTGCTGTTTCTGTTGCATTGCCCGTCTAAATGCTCTTATTTGTCGTTGGTGCTCTTGCTGTTCTATAATATGCTTTAGATCTATACAAATAAAATACACAGTTAATAGTCAATACAGACAAAACTTGGAATCTATAGTGTTGTTTAGTTTTTATGTTAATTATTAGCTCATTAGTATGAGACAGACTTTCAGGTTTAGCTTGTTTATTGTATAAACTGGTTAACAGACTATTTTGAGATAAAAAATCAAATGATTATAATTATAAGTATTATTTTAATGCTTGCTAGTCTGTCTTTTCTATTTAAACATGCTATACAGTTCTTATATACCAAATTTTGTTGATTTCCCTATACAAAAAATGGAGTTTTTGATCAAAGCTTACTTCGCCGAAAAATGGTCTCATTTGTAAATTAAAGCTAGTTTACTGGATCTCTAGTCAGGAATATATCAACTTAAATATTAAATGGAAAGCAGGCCTTTGTTTAGAATGTTTGTTGGGGGCAGAGTTGAATTTAAAAGACTATGGAAGGTGACATACAGGGGTATTGTCCTATGCCTATTGGCAACTAAATTTCAATGGGGGGAGAACGCCACCCCCCACAAAGGAAAACCAACCACATTGAAAACGTACTAGGATAATTTCTAGCAATCTCATTTGCTAGTCCATCCATATTTATCAATGGACTCCTCAGGGCTTGAACAATTGATGCCCAAGATGTACATCCAGTATTTAGCGAGCACTCAAGAGCCTTTTTATGGCAGTCAAGAGTTCTGGAATAGTCGCATTCAATTCTGTTAAGTTCTGGAACTTGTACCTGAGTTTGGAAAATGATACTTAAATTCATAATTAGATTTAGAACATCCATCAATAATTATAAATTTGTGATTCAAAAGAAAAGTCAAAATACTGGAGACGCACAACAAAATGACCGTTCATAATTATATCTAAATATACTGTATTCGAGGTTTCTACGAGCAATAGAACTACCGCGGAAACAGTTTAATTACTGAGGGCGGAGCCCGAAGTTTTCAAGGTAGTTCTATTGCGCGTGGAAACCAAAAATACAGTATCTAAGCTTTTTAGATTATAGTTATTATTTTGTTGGATAGAATCATAGAAGAAATAACAAGAAAGCCATGTGGTACTCTTCTTTAGTTGTAGAAAGACAGCAAGGTGATCGATAGCGCGAGTGTTTTGCTCTTGAGGGCAACGCCCACATCTATCTTTTGTCAGCTGTGTAACTTTTGGATTTCAAAAAGCTGAAGATTTTAGCTTACTTAGTTGGACAGTAGACCTTTTATGAAGGCCGTGGATATTAAAACCTTTCTTCATTTGTTGGTAGAAAGCAGCTAGACGAGTGTTTTTTACAAATGCAGTAGTCAGCGGTCAACGCCCACACTTTAGCGACTTTCTCAGTCTATCGCTTGTACAAATCAACAGATCCAGCCATACAAAAAAACTTTGCTTCTGTTCGTTGTGTGAAATTCCTATAGCAACATTGCAACAGGTTTACTAAGTGATTATAGGTCAACATTGATTTCTTCCTTTGACATGTTTAAGACCATTACACTGAGTGTTTAGAATTTTCTCTTGAATTAAACTTCTTAAGATTTATATTGATGGATGTTGAAAATCTACTTATGAAGGTACCTTAAGTAAAAGACCAAAATTATACCATTCAGTGACTGCATGGGTTGATTGCATAACTATGGCCAAATCTCCCACTGAATACAGAATATAACAAATAAAAGAATGTGGATAATCTAGAATATTTACCTGTTAGTGGTCTGTCATCCACTTCACTTGGCAGTGACTGTAGATCTATGGAGATTTAAGTTTGAAGCACTAGACAAATTGTAATTATTGTGTACACCATGGCCCAGCATTGGGAATACATCTTGAGCCAATTAACAAGGAGCTTTTACTGTTAATGACAATATCTAGTCATAATTAAAAGGACCAATTGGCCTAAAAGCATACAATCTGTTTGGATCAATGGTACAATAAGTGAACTTATTAAACACAGTGAATTGAAAATTAAACTGCTGTTTGCCTATTCAGTCAATTGAAAGTTTAGGTCAGTACATACAGGGCTAATTCAACTAGATACCTGGTGATACTTGTGGAATGTCTTGTGGAGGTAATAATATCCTGAAGAAGTCATTTGGATGTTCAGCACCTATCATATCAAATCTCATTGATAAATGACTGATATGTGAGTCTACTGAGCAGCAGATGAAATCATAGTGACAATTTGGGAAACCACAAGATTTGAGGGGGTTGAAATTATCGATTTCATCTTGAGTAATCTAATAATTAATAAACATTAATGTGAATTTCAAACATATTGTACATGAATGAACATCATTTTATTTTTATTATGGACAGTATATAACATTATCTGGTCTACCTGGGAGTCCTCAAACCACACTCAATTGTTTTATATGTGTATATATATGCCCATGTTTGTGGATCAAGCTAGACCCAGTACTCGTTGTCATACAACACCAATAGTTTCCATTATAGTAATGTTCCTGCTCAGTGTTGCAAACCACTCAGTCACTACTAATCCCATGTATTACCTCAGATGATTTCCGTTCAATCATGGTCCAGGGATGCTGCATAGCATTGCTTTCTGGCTTTATTTTAATAGATGTTGCTTCTTCTTTAAGTATTACACTCTGCTCTACATATTTCTCATATTTCTCAAAAGATTCTGTAATAAACTAGGAAAAAAGAAATATCCTAATTACAATTAGTATAACAGTAACATTATTGGTATTATTGACAACACAGCAAAAGCAACAGCAAAACAATGATATATATGTAATGAGTTCTAAAATCAACACACTAACTTGTTTACAAGTTGCATCATCTTTTGTTATTACAAACATCATCTCGATTTCTCGAATAGATGCTGAGCTGTGAAAGACTTGTGAACAATAACGCTGCCTCGGACGACTTCGGCAAAATATGGAGAAGATTTTGGACTGGATACATCGGAGTTTAATACTGGCAAATATTTTGGATGTGCTGAAAGATGATCCTTCAACTTTTTCAAGCACGTATGGTGATTTGTTAGAAGTATCGGCGTAATAGACACTATAATCAGCACACTCTTTATCTGAATCAATGACAGCGTGATGTCCAAGGTGTAAGGTGGCTTCCTTTTTCAACTCCTGCGAGCAATTAATTTGGTATATACCACTCACACGATGCGAATCAGGTGGAAATGTAATGTCACCATCAATGACACTGTTAGCCTGAATCTCTGCTGTTTCCCCAGCAGGTAGAGATCCTTCAGGCAAGTCGATACGTAAATCACATTTTTGTGATTGAAAGGTATTATCCTTATGTGTATCGAAGGTGTATACTTCTTTATCATATATTTGCAGACAGTCTGAGGGAGACAAATGGTAAAATATGACCTCAAATCTGTGCATTATAAAGTGTAAAGTAATGATATTACGAAATATTTCCAAATATTGTTTATTTGTAATTGGGAACAATGATCATTTTTAATTTGAATAGCACTTCTTTGCAAGCAACACAGAGTATAGCAGAGCCTAGTTGCAAAAATATTCAGCTACCAGTTACACAATTACACTGACCACTAAATTTATTTCAGTTCAAGCTGTATTATAGGAAGGTATCGTTACACTGTTAAAATTCTGAGACATAGGGACCAAAACATTAAAAAAATTATGCATAAAATATTTTTGGATGGCTTCCACTCATTTTCAAACACTCCAGAATCTTTGAACATAAAAATTTTTGTTTGAAACAGTTACTGAATTCGTTTGGTGTGTTGGAGTAGAATATCATTTGCTTGACACTCCTTGTGCCAGTACTCATAGGCACTTGACTTAATGAATAACAAATACCGTATAGGGGTTATATTTCACAGGTGTAAAATTTTGCGATTTGACCCACGATTTACATTCGCAGAAAAAAAATTTCGTATTTATTTACCTCGTGTACAGCGTGCGGTTGATGTGACACACCTACTTCATTGAACATAAAATTTCACAAATATGAAATCAGGCCTTTCGCGAAATTCACGAAAATTATTTCCAGCGTAATATAACCCCTATACGGTAATAATGAACTACCTTGTGAACTGTCCCTGGGTAAAAATACATTGAAGAAGTTATTTGGTCTTTCGACTCCTACCAAATAAAACTTCATCTTTAACTGATCTGGTGGCAAAGCTGATGGCCAACGGAACTTGATGTGAATGTGTTTAACACCTAACAAGCGTTGAAAGGAGAAATCATCAAGTTCCTTCCTATCAATCTGCTAAAATAATGAATCTCTTTAATGAGGATGTAATCAAAAAAGACATCATTTCATAGCAGAAACAGCAGATAATATTTACACAAAAGGTAATACAACCAGATGTACAATCCATAGGAATGCAATATGTGTCACATACATGACTATGTACTTACACAATCATCCACATAGTATATTTCCCAAGACTGTATAGAAGTAGATTTCATTATCAACTGTATGTGTTTTGCGTTTTCTTCCAGCTCTACTATTCGAGGAGCATCTTTCAGGTAATCAGAATATTTAGTCTCAACAAACTTGAATAGCAAATCATAAAAATATTGAAAGCAGGATGTCATAACTACAAGACAAGAGTACAAACCTTCTTATATTTGGGGATGTTCTTAACTATAACAAAAAACATCTCGTATTCCGTATTAAGTGGATTAGCCTTGTAAAACACTTGTGTGTAGTATTGTTTCTTTGTTGATTAGATTCAAATATAATATATAGTTGTAATTATATTATATAATATTATATAACATATACACTCACAGGCTAGTGAATAGTATGAAATTGTATCATCAGAATATTGGGGATTGGGGGTGTGATTTAGGGTCAAGTGTGGGGCTTGTGGGTGAGTTCTAGGGTCAATTGTGGGGCTTGGTGGTGTGATTTAGAGTCAAGGAAGGGGGTTGTGGGTGTGGTTTATGATCAATTGTATGGCTTGGAAGTGTGATTTAGAATTACGTTTGGGGTTTGTGTATGTGGTTTAGAGTCACATTTAGGGTCTGGGGTGGTCATTTAGGGTCAAAAGAGGGGCTTGGAAGTGAGTTTTGGGTAAAGCGTGTGGCTTGAGGGGTGGTATATAGTGAACGGTGTGCTTGGGATTGTGATTTTAGGTCAATTTTGGGGCTTGGGAATGTAGTTGAGGGTCAATTTTGCCTCCTAGTATAGATTAAGAATAGTATATTATAAGAAAATGAGTATGCAATGTGAAGAAAAGAAAGGACACATACAATTAGTACTTTTTATATACTCACCTCCTAGTATAGATTAAGAATAGTATATTGTAAGAGAATGAGTATGCAATGTGAAGAAAAGAAAGAACATTAAAAACTTCACACAATTATATAATGCTTTTAAATATACTCACTTCCTAGTATAGGTTAAGAACAGTATATTGTAAGAGAACGAGTATGCAAAGTGAAGAAAAGAAAGGACATAGAATCATTACAAAACTTCATACAATTAGTACTTTTTATATACTCACCCACTAGTGTAGATTAAGAATAGTGTATTGTAGGAAAATGAGTATGCAATGTGAAGAAAAGAAAGAACATAGAATCATTACAAAACTTCATATTAGTACTTTTTATATGCTCACCTCCTAGTGTAGATTAAGAATAGTATATTGTAGGAAAAACAGAATGCAATGTGAAAAGAAAAGACATACAATTATATAGTACTTTTTATGTACTCACCTCCTAGTGTAGATTAAGAATAGTGTATTGTAGGAAAATGAGTATGCAATGTGAAGAAAAGAAAGGACATAGAATCATTACAAAAATTCATACAATTAGTACTTTTTATATACTCACCTCCTAGTGTAGATTAAGAATAGTGTATTGTAGGAAAATGAGTATGCAATGTGAAGAAAAGAAAGGAATAGAATCATTACAAAACTTCATATTAGTACTTTTTATATACTCACCTCCTAGTGTAGATTAAGAATAGTGTATTGTAGGAAAAACAGAATGCAATGTGAAAAGAAAAGACATACAATTATATAGTACTTTTTATGTACTCACCTCCTAGTGTAGATTAAGAATAGTGTATTGTAGGAAAATGAGTATGCAATGTGAAGAAAAGAAAGGACATAGAATCATTACAAAACATCATACAATTAGTACTTTTTATATACTCACCTCCTAGTGTAGATTAAGAATAGTGTATTGTAGGAAAATGAGTATGCAAAGTGAAGAAAAGAAAGGACATAGAATCATTACAAAACTTCATACAATTAGTACTTTTTATATACTCACCCACTAGTGTAGATTAAGAATAGTGTATTGTAGGAAAATGAGTATGCAATGTGAAGAAAAGAAAGGAATAGAATCATTACAAAACTTCATATTAGTACTTTTTATATACTCACCTCCTAGTGTAGATTAAGAATAGTGTATTGTAGGAAAAACAGAATGCAATGTGAAAAGAAAAGACATACAATTATATAGTACTTTTTATGTACTCACCTCCTAGTGTAGATTAAGAATAGTGTATTGTAGGAAAATGAGTATGCAATGTGAAGAAAAGAAAGGACATAGAATCATTACAAAACTTCATACAATTAGTACTTTTTATATACTCACCTCCTAGTGTAGATTAAGAATAGTGTATTGTAGGAAAATGAGTATGCAATGTGAAGAAAAGAAAGGACATAGAATCATTACAAAACTTCATATTAGTACTTTTTATATACTCACCCACTAGTGTAGATTAAGAATAGTGTATTGTAGGAAAAACAGAATGCAATGTGAAAAGAAAAGACATACAATTATATAGTACTTTTTATGTACTCACCTCCTAGTGTAGATTAAGAATAGTGTATTGTAGGAAAATGAGTATGCAATGTGAAGAAAAGAAAGGACATAGAATCATTACAAAACTTCATACAATTAGTACTTTTTATATACTCACCCACTAGTGTAGATTAAGAATAGTGTATTGTAGGTAAATGAGTATGCAATGTAAAGAAAAGACATACAAAACTTCATAAAATTATATAGTACTTTTTAAATACTAACCTCCTAGTGTAGATTAAGAATAGTGTATTGTAGGAAAATGAGTATGCAGTGTGAAGGAAAGAAAGGATATAGAATCATTACAAAACTTCATACAATTAGTACTTTCTATATACTCACCAGCTAGTGTAGATTAAGAATAGTGTATTGTATGAAAATACGTATGCAATGTGAAGGAAAGAAAGTACATGGAATCATTACAAAAGTTCATACAATTAGTACTTTTTATATACTCACCCACTAGTGTAGATTAAGAATAGTGTTTGTAGGAAAATGAGTATACAATGTAAAGAAAAGACATACAAAACTTCATAAAATTATATAGTACTTTTTAAATACTAACCTCCTAGTGTAGATTAAGAATAGTGTATTGTAGGAAAATGAGTATGCAGTGTGAAGGAAAGAAAGGATATAGAATCATTACAAAACTTCATACAATTAGTACTTTCTATATACTCACCGTCTAGTATAGATTAAGAATAGAATGAGTATGCAATGGGAAGAATAAAAAGAACATAGAATCATTAGAAAACTTCATACAATTAGTACTTTTTATATACTCACCCACTAGTGTAGATTAAGAATAGTGTTTGTAGGAAAATGAGTATACAATGTGAAGAAAAGAAAGGACATAGAAACTTCCATACAATTATATAGCACTTTTTATATACTAACCTCCTAGTGTAGTGTATTGTAGGAAAATGAGTATGCAATGTGAAGAAAAATTAAGGTCATAGATAAATTACTCATGAAGTAATAATGAAGTTTCACTAATCAGAGCATTTACGAATGACTATTCAAATATTTGTGTATCTCACAAAACAAAAGTATTTGCAATTTAATTCTAAATTTCCATCACTATCATGGTAAATAGTAGGTTTATAACAAATTCGGTGTACAATTTACAAGCTAAAACATCCTATGAATAGCATAGAAGCAAAAAATGTTCTCCACACTAAGCTATTTGATTTTGGGTTACATGTACTGTCCACTCACAAAATAATTAATTTGAATGTCTTAATTACAATTGTGATTGATCATAGATGTGAAAATCATTCATTTGACAAATAATAACTTTGTCAAACGCTTATATTCGTTACTTTGCATTTTTTAAAAGTAGACAAGACTGATAGTTGGTGTCTAGGAAGTACGAAAATTGCTCTACCTAAAGAGTATTATATAAAAAATGGCAGATTAACAAGCATTTACGCATTTGACAAAGTCTTAAATACCAAATGACTGTTTTTCACATCCAGAGTCACAATTGGATTGTTCTAACATCAGAATTAGTGTTTGAATTTTGAAGTATGAATACACATGCAATGTGAACAAGAAATTACATGCATGAAGTATACATATAACACATTGCTATAATTAGACACTAACTTCATCCATGGTCCAACTTAGAACAATGAGAACTATAAACTGTTAATATAGAATATGATGATGGCAAGTTTAACGGATAAAATTAATTATTTATTATTTTATTTTTGAGAAATTATTTTCCAAAGCTTTTTGCTTACAGTTATTTTTCATTTCCCTCTTTCAAGGTTCTTTTACAACTTTTGCAATGTCTTTGTTATGTTTTATTTGGTTAAACAACTTGGCTATATATATAATTATATATATATATATATATTTCATCTCATTAAGTATTCATGAGGGGTGTGGTCAGTCATTGCACATTCAAATTTAGACAGGATTATAAACAATTATGTCAGTCTCAACTTCATATGCATTGTATCGTTACTAATACTAGGCACTATTGTTAGATCACCACTGTCTTGATTTGCATTATGATGTGCATGTTACATAGAATTTCTGTCTTGGGTGGACAAGGCCTAGCCTGGCCCACCCTTAGATCCAACACTGGAGTAGAAAGACAACTATTTTATTGTTATTTTGAACTGAAAAAACATTGCAAATATAGTACAAGAACCTTTGAAAAGGTAAGAAGAGAGGAAAAATAAATAACTATAATGGCTCAAATTTAGATAAGAAACTCGGGAATGATTATAGTCGAGAGAAACAGAGAGAGGAAGGGTCTGGCAGAATAAGCATATGGGTATGCAAGAGGAATTTGAAATGTTGTTGCTATAATGAGTCTATATATATTAAGTGCTTTTAAGTAATAAACTTATACTACAATGTAATTTTTAGCAAAAACAGTATATGAGATGTTTGATACTGAATTGATTTATTGTTAGCCACAGTCAGTTAAATTATACGTGTCTGCCAGGTAAAGAGTGGAGTGATGGTAACTACAGTAGCTCTATCATTAAGATAATTATGATGCTAAACTTTCTTGTGTTGCTGCTGTAACATGATCACAGAAGCTTGCAGAAACAATTTACCATCATACCATTCTCTCCATTGACTCTCAACTCAAAGTAATCAGTTTGCTATGTAAACTGCAAATGTTGCTACACTGTGGAGGAATATTGGGAACTGCACAATTCATATATATATATATATAATTATATAATTATGTGCTACCCAGATCTTTCCTCTCTATGCAAAAGGCAGACTACCGGTATAATTAATGGTCACCACAAACAATTACATTAAGTCTATTTTTAATTGTGTGTACTAAATTTAGCGATTTTTGCAAAGAACTTACTAATCGCTAAAATTACTACACAGCAAAATATAAATTTTGTGATTATTCTTAAGGTATACAGATACTCTTTTCTATACAATTACTGTTGTACATGTAATAAGATACTACGTTACATGCAGGTAACTTCACCTCTTTGGAAACTGAATCAACTCTGAGTCAGTGAAAATCTTCTAACTTCCAATCTGTGAGAATATACAATATTAATATTAATGAGAATTTGCTTTTAACAATTATATACCTACTGTCCTTCGAAGATCAAACTTCGTCCAGTTCTCGGAATCGCCTCCAATGAAATGTACGTCAGGCCCACCTCCTCTTAACATCCCGCTCGCGCTCAAAAAAAAAAAAAAAAAGAAGGAGGGGCTAGGCCTAGCCACATGTTGCAGGGCCTGCACTCCCTGCAGGCTTGGTACAGTAACTTGTGAGGAAAATGGATACATTTATCCAGATCCCACGTCAACATTGATGAAGGAGAGACAAGATAACAGCCAGAGGAGTAAAGCTTTGTAGTGAATGAGGAACGGGTAGAAGCCATTGTAAGAGAAGAGGAATACGGTGAAGCAAAAGAGAAAGATGATGACCAACAGCTGGAACTACAGGATGAGTCAGAGAAAGAAACAATTGAGATTCAAACAGAACCAAAATTAATGATACAGTCACTTCTGATAATTTGTTATAATTATAACTCAAAAGAGATGATTATACAAGATAACTCTCAGATTCAAGATGAGGATGATCAAAGTCACTCACCTCCATTACATTCACAAATCAACAAAGAGAATACTCCTGATTATTTAGAAGTTGAACGGCAGATGATCAAGTAGTAGTAAATCTTAAAAGATTACTGCTAATCGTTGAAATATTAAGGGAAACCACGAAGTAGTGACAAGGTAAATTATGTATATATAATAAATTATTATTGTGATTATAATTATAATTTAGATTATAACTGTAGCTTTATTCTTTTAGATTAGATTTGAATGAAAGAATGTAGATTGTTACTTGGATATGATACATTGAATCATAATAACCATAGTAACCATAGTAACCATAGTAACCCATACATGTAAATGAAACACGTAGATCCATAGTGATTACACACTCATAATTTAGTGCACGTACTTATTCCACTAAATGTGAATAGACTAATTCTTCTTTGTGGCTTTGCTGTTCATAACACAGCTATTATTACTATTCAATTACGAGCACCATCGAGACGGGACCCCTACACAGTTGGGAGTGCATTCCTAGCGTTACAAAGCACTCCAAATGTTCGTAATTGGTGTCGGATAAAAACGTTGATGGTTTTTCAGTTACCTTTGCCCTAAATATAGAGCAGGGGGGATGGGATTTTAAAGGGTGTGTCCCCCCTTAATGGAGGTTCAAAAGGTGCTCAGCCCCCTCACCACCCACACAATCTGGTGTGTAGCTGAGACATTTCTGTTGCTGTTAAACCCGATATCATGGGTGTAGCTGGTGCCAACATGCAATTTGAATTAGTTTTATGAAGCACTTGGGGACTTTCAAGTCCTGATAAGCAAGTTTCTAGAATTAGTACTTCATGTTGGAAAATGAGCCAAGTTTTGGGTGCAGAAAGTGAATGTTGGTCAAGATATCAATAGCTGAGATGCCAGTGTTAGAAATGGGAAGAACTTTGAAAAACAAGCTCTAAGGGTTAAGATATTAAATTTTGGTATTGAAGTATTACTGAAACTAGTACCAATGAAGAAATGCATGTGTTATTGATTTAATAATTTAACAAACCGCTTCCATCCATATACCTCTATTATACATAAGTACTTACACAGTTACACTGCTGCAAAGCAAGATACAAAGTTGCTGTACACCTTGTTTGCTTTTTTGGTTTACATGCATATATGTTAATCACTTTTATTTTTGTATAAAGATTTATTCTTGTTTTTGCGAACTTTCATTATATTGTAAGTCAAAGTATATATTATAGCATTAAAGTACAATTTATTGGAAGTAAGTATATAGAATGAATGGCAAACAAGGGGTGGGATACAAGCTGCAGCATAGTTTAATAATGATACTAGTATTATGTTACTGATTTCTATTATTCATGTGTTGTGAAGTGAATGATATTCATGTGTTATGATCTTCTCATATTACAAGTAGTACAAAGTCCATGGATCTGGGAAAGAGGATAAACTGTAACTTGATCTTCTAGGCATGTCCAAGTAGCCAAGTACTAACACACTGTACTTTAACTTAGAATGATAAAAATAAATGGGAAGGTATGAGTATATGAGTGCAAGGCTGACCATGTATGTATCACATATCACACATATACTGCTTTAACAACTTAATTGGCTCAGTTGCAGTTATATATTTAGAGGTGGGATAACAAGATAGTTAACATGCGTGCAGGATAGCAACAATCATGTTATGCTATAGCTACATATAGTAGAAAAGACTTAAACTGGTACTGCAACTGAACTTACTGAAACAACTGCATTGTAGAGAATTCATCCACATCCACATCCTTTGATGTACCATCTCCCCACATGGCACCATTATATTTGCTAAAAAGACAGTCAGTAAGTGGAGGCACATTATAACTAAACTGCACAGAGACTGTGTTTGTTTTAGCTATAGTTTACAATATTACAAATGTCACTCAACATATGGTTTGCTTCAGATGTAGTTATATAATTATAATTGAGCTTATGTACTGCATGGAGTGTAGTAAAATAACGTTAACAGTACAGTACCAGTACTATGTTGCTTTGAGTTTCTTTCAAATTATGGCTAGTCACAGGAACGCAGCCAATGGGTACAGTATATATGTTTGTAACATAGGTGTGGTCTAACCATAGTGTAGTCAGGGTTAAAATTTGGTGTTAATTTGTAGCCACACCCATTAATTAAAGTGGCTGCGTTCCTATGACTAAGCTCTCTCTGTTTCTTTTATGACACAGGAAGATGTACCAGAAAGGAACGAATGAGATTCAGACAGAACCAAGTGACATAGTCACTTTTAATAATTTACTAGCTGAAAAGTCAAAAGAGATGATCATACAAGATAACTCTCAGAAAGCGAAGATGATGATGATCAAAGTTACTCACCTCCATTACAGCTACAAATCAACAAAGAGAATACTCCTGATTATTTAGAAGATGAGATGATCAAGACTACACCTAGTAGTACTTTTTCTAAAAGGATTACTCCCAATAGTCGAGATAGTAGAGGGAAACGACGAAGTAGTGATAAGGTAAATTATGTATTTATTATTATTATTATGATTATTAAATTATAATTTAGATTATAATTGTAGCTTTATCTTTAGATTAGGTTTGAATGGAAGAGTGTAGATTGTTAACCACTCTACAGCATGATTTGTCAAGTGTTACTGATACAGTGAGTCATAGTAACCATAGTGATAGTAACCATAGTAACCTAATACTTGTTATACTTGAAGTATGTAGATCCACAAGGATTCTATGCCCATACTTTGGTACATGTACATATTCTGACTTGAATTTTCAGCACAGTAGTGCTACATGTACAGTACACTACTTTACTAGTACATGTACATGTACATTGCATATAAACTATACACGTAATGAAGTCTACAACTAAAGTTTACTAAGCTACCATTTTCAATTTGATGTTTTAAAAGATGGTTGGTAAGTCTATTATCAGTATAGTTTATATTTCAGTTCACCTGGTTGTTTGTTCACTGAATCAAATCTAAATTGAAATTAAGTATATTATAATGTCTTTTGTTAGGCTCCCTTCCAAATGACTTTGAGAATATGGGATGCCTTTCTGTTTGAAGGAGAAGCTATTCTTGTGTCTATGTCACTGGTTTATTAAAGATTCATAGGAGTAAGTCACACATTACAATATACCTTAAGACTACTTTTAATTGGGTGTAGTAATATTTAGTGATTTTAGCAACTAACGTAATGATCACTGAAGTTAGTACAAGCTAAACAATATAATTATTTTATTAGGCATTTTAGGTATGGCCCAAAAATGAACTAAAATTAATGGTGCTAAATTCAAGGATTTAAAAATCACTAAATTTAGTGGATGCATTTAATAGTAAGCTTAAGATATCACCTGTCACATCTACTAAAGAAAAGTAATTAAGTAAAGCTGGATTGAGGGGCCTTTTAGTATATATTCGAATATCATATGTTCCTTAAATCAAAAAATTGGTACGGGTTCACCTACTTGAAATTTATTAGAGTAGAAGTAGGCAAACTGGTACTATCAAATATGCTTGTTTCTGGTGAAATATTAATTATTAGCTCACTGTTTAGTTCTATTTGACAATTAGAAATGTTTATAATACCAAATTTGAAATTAATATCTGAATATTAGAATGTAGTGTGAATGGACCCATGGGTTATAACTGAAACAGCCTGTAGTTAGACCTTTGTAGTGTTGCTGTTCATATTGTAGCTATTATTCTCAATTCATTATCTATTTGCTTTTCTACTTGAAGGACAACTGGTTAGAATGAGAGAAGATGAGATAAGATTATTCCTTCAAGAATTAAACAGAAGATATTTTGTGAAACTGTGAAAGAGTGAGTAGCTTCTATCAACTGACTCAATTTAAATCTATTTTAAATACAAAAAGCACATGAAAAATACATGTATTTTGTCTATAATATAGTCTAACATTTTAGTCTCTGCTTTATCTTAAAAAAGAAAGAAAGGTCTTCAATGAATCCTGTGAAATATTCAACAAAGAAATGTCCTCAGAAAAATTACACGTGTGTGAATCACTTGCACAGCACATAACTTGAAATAGGTGGAGCTAGAAAGTAACTTTCTTGGTAAGAATGCTTGGAGCCAGTGCTCGATGTTGTAGCCAGCACTACTTCAATTGTGTTTGATTTGATGCAGAGCTTTCCTAGCGATAGTCATGATACAGTAGCATTTATGTTTAGATGTGTGTGGTTGTCCCCAGGAGTCATCTCAAGTCTGGAAACAGTAACTGTGAGTGATATAAATTGTCATAACTTTATAACTGAAAGGTTTTAGCAAAATCCTCTTGTTATGTTTGTTCCTTGTATAATTTTAAGTCAGCCAGTAGTTCATACACACTAATGTTCATAGTTTTACAAGAAATTTTAACTAAAAATAGTACAAATAGCTATATAAAGACCTGTAGTTAGGAGCACTTTGGAGAATTTTTCACTATGGCAGATGAATTCATTTTCCCACCAATATTTACATAGACTGTATATATATTAACTTGGTACCCCCTGGCCTATCCAACAAAGTAACTTAGTGGTCCCCGTTCCTGTCATCATTAATTTCCTATGCTTCATTTTACAGTAGACGCAGGTATGTAATCATCTCTATTGGCCAACCCCTATGTCACATTAATCCATAGAGAACTGATGTCACATATATATGTGACATTTGACCCCTACACAGTTGGGAGTGCGTTTCTAGCGTTACAAAGCATTCCAAATGTTTGTAATTGGTGTCAGGGAGAAACCCATGAAAATGGCTTAAAAAGTTAATTTTTTGGTTGCCTTTGGTCTAAATATAGAGCACTGGGGGAATTTTAAAGGGTGTGTCCCCCCCTTAATGGAGGTTCAAAAGATGCGCGGCGCCCTCACCACCTACATAATCTTGTGGGTAGCTGAGACATTTCTGTTGCTATTAAACCCGATGTTGTGTGTGTAGCTGGTGCCAATGAATTAGTTTTATTAAGTACTTGGGGACTTTCAAGTCCTAATAAGCAAGTTTCTAGAAGTAGTACTCCATATTGGAAAACGAGTTGAGTTTTGAGTACAGAAAGTGAATGTTGGCCAATTTGAAAAACAAGCTCTAAGGGTTAAGATATTAAATTTGGTATTGAAATATTACTAAAACTAGTACCAATGAAGAAATGCATGCGTTATTGATTGAACAATTTAACAAACCACTTCCATGCATGTAACACTATTATACATAAGTACTTACACTGCTGCAAAGAAAGATACAAAGTTGCTGTACACCTTGTTTGCTTTTTTGGTTTACATACGTATGTTAATCACTTTCATTTTTGTATAAAGATTAAGTTTTTATTCTTGTTTTCGCGAGCTTTCATTATATTGTATGTCAAAATATATATGATAGCATTAAAGTGCAAATTATTGGAAGTATATATATGAAACAAATGGCTAACAAAGGGTGGCATGCAAGCTGCAAAACAGTATAATAATGATACTAGTATTATGTTACTGATTTCTATTATTCACGTGTTGTGCAGTGAATAAAAAAAATGATATTCATATGTAATGATATTCTCTGTGTTGTGAAGTGAATAATATTCATGTGTTATGATCTTCTCATATTACAAGTAGTACAAAGTCCATGGATCTGGGAAAGAGGATAAACTGTAACTTGATCTTCTAGGCATGTCCAAGTAGCCAAGTACTAACACACTGTACTTTAACTTAGAATGATAAAAATAAATGGGAAGGTATGAGTATATGAGTGCAAGGCTGACCATGTATGTATCACATATCACACATATACTGCTTTAACAACTTAATTGGCTCAGTTGCAGTTATATATTTAGAGGTGGGATAACAAGATAGTTAACATGCATGCAGGATGGAATACAATAAAATAACGTTAACAGTACAGTACCAGTACTATGTTGCTTTGAGTTTCTTTCAAATAATGGCTAGTCATAGGAACGCAGCCAATGGGTACAGTATATGTCGTAACATAGGTGTGGCCTAACCATAGTGTCATTAGAGTTGAAATCTGATGTTATTTTGTAGCCACACCCATTAATTAAAGTGGCTGCGTTCCTGTGACTAAGCTCTCTTTGTTTCTTTTATGATACAGGAAGATGTACCAGAAAGGAACGAAAGAGATTCAAACAGAACCAAGTGACATAGTCACTTCTGATAATTTGCTAACAAAAGACAAAATGATCATACAAGATAACTCTCAGATTCAAGAAGATCATTGGAGATGATGATGATCAAAGTTACTCACCTCTATTGCAGTTACAAATCAACAAAGAGAATACTCCTGATTATCTAGAAGATGAGATGATCAAGACTACACCTAGTAGTACTTTTTCTAAAAGGATTACTCCCAATAGTCGAGATAGTAGAGGGAAACGACGAAGTAGTGATAAGGTAAATTATGTATTTATTATTATTATTATGATTATTAAATTATAATTTAGATTATAATTGTAGCTTTATCTTTAGATTAGGTTTGAATGGAAGAGTAGATTGTTAACCACTCTACAGCATGATTTGTCAAGTGTTACTGATACAGTGAGTCATAGTAACCATAGTGATAGTAACCATAGTAACCTAATACTTGTTATACTTGAAGTATGTAGATCCACAAGGATTCTATGCCCATACTTTAGTACATGTACATATTCTGACTTGAATTTTCAGCACAGTAGTGCTACATGTACAGTGCACTACTTTACTAGTACATGTACATGTACATTGCATATAAACTATACACGTAATGAAGTCTACAACTAAAGTTTATTAAGCTACCATTTTCAATTTGGTATTTTAAAAGATGGTTGGTAAGTCTATTATCAGTATAGTTTATATTTCAGTTCACCTGGTTGTTTGTTCACTGAATCAACACTATACTGTCTTTTGTTAGGTTTACTTCCAAATGGCTTTGAGAATATGGGATGCCTTTCTGTTTGAAGGAGAAGCTATTCTTGTGGCTATGTCACTGGTATTATTAAAGATTCATAGAAGTAAGTCACACATTACAATATACCTTAAGACTACTTTTAATTGTGTGTACTAATTTTTAGTAACTAACGTAATGATCACTGAAGTTAGTACACGCTAAACAATATAATTATTTTGTGATCATTTTATTAGGCATTTTAGGTATGACCCAGCACTAAAATTAATAGTGCTAAATTCGAGCATTTGAAATCACTAAATTTAGTGGATGCAATTAATAGTAGGCTTAAGATATTATCTGTCACATCTACTAAAGAAAAGTAAGTAAAGCTGGATTGAGGGGCCTTTTAGTATATACTCAAATATCATGTTCCTTAAATCAAAAAATTGGTATGGGTTCACCTACTCGAAATTTATTAGAGTAGGAAAAAATGAAGTAGGCGAACCTGTACTATCCCAAATCAAATATTCTTGTTTCTGGTGAAATATTAATTATTAGCTCACTGTTTAGTTCTATTTGACTACTAGAAATGTTTATAATTTTGAAATTAATATCTGAATATTACGATGTAGTGTGAATGGATCCGTGTGTTATAACTGAAACAGCCTGTAGTTAGACACTTCTTTGTATATATTGTTGCTGTTCATATCGTAGCATTACTATTACAACTATTCATTATCTATTTACTTTTCTACTTGAAGGACAACTGGTTAGAATGAGAGAAGATGAGATAAGAATGTTCCTTCAAAGATTAAACAGAAGACATTTTGATGATGATGTCATTATTACAGAATTGGAATCCATGCATTCCGAGCTAGTAAAATCCCATCTTGCCATGCCCCCATTGATAGTGGAACTACAAGATATATCACAACTAAATTGTGAAGCACTAGAAAGGGTGCGTTCCAACCCTCTTTCCCCAGATGCCTCTATTCCAACACACAGCGATATCCATGTACTCTCAAATGGTCTAACCCCTTATAATAATGGTCATCATGCTATTGGTCCAGTCAGATAACTTTAATATCACCATAGCAATATAATTAATAACTAGCTATTGACCAGACCTCAACAGTGTATTGTATAATTAATTAATTTTTTGTTTACCAGTTTTATTATTAAATAAACAAATTTGTTTATTATTATTATTCATTGTGTATTGTTGGTTTTTTAATATCACAATTAGTAATTAATTATATATTCTTGTTGTATATTATTATTGATATTATTAATAATGTATTTCAGATTTCTTTTTCAGTTTTGTATTATAAAGTGCTTCAATGTTTCAAGTTCTGTTAAATTGTTGTTTTAACTATTATACAATTCACTTGATCATGAATAGGAGTTTGAACACAGGTTTGTGCATGTGCAGTGCGTAAAATTTTGGGAGTTTCTTCGTAGCAGTCACTGGAAACAAAACCACAACCATCCATTATTTATAGTAACCAAACAACATAAATATAATGATACTGTCTAGAATGTATGATGTAATGCAATGACTCTTACACGAAGAATTAAGGACCCAAAAATTGATAAGGACAAGTATATTGATGATTAGTTTCTCATCTGGGGGAGATTTTATGTCATTCACAATATGAACTAATTATTTTGTGTGTTATTACAAGTATAATTATAATAAAACAATGGAATTCAAAAACACATTTTGTGATGTCAAAGTTCATAAAGCAACAGCCAAAACCTCTAGACCTAGGACTTGCTTAAAACAAATAGTGACAAAAAATTAATACTACTCAAAAAGACAATCTTATAAAAAAAAGCTATGTTGTAAAGTTATTATGTTTCTAATGTCAAGATGCAGCAATTCTGTTACTTCCCTCGGAACCATTTAATTCCTGATTTGACTGCTTTAACTACTCTCCATGATCGTTGACTGTCATTTTCTTCCAAAGGTGCATCCACTGTTGGTTGTGTAGTAGTTGGAATTATCTCCTTTGGTAGTAATGGTACAGGTATCTCTTCGCTAGGCTTTACTGATAACATTGTCTTCCACCAGCTCTCTGCTTCTTCTGCTGAAAGCTCTTGTGGCAGTTGTCCACTAGTTTTCTTGATAAGCTCTGCTCGTGTTCTCACTTCTTCATAGTAAGAAATACGCTCTCTATAACCTGCTTTCCTCTCTTGTTTCTCTGATTCAATCAAAAGATCAATGTATTCCACATCAGTCAAGGGGTTTGGTTTTAAGGCAATCTCATCCAAACGTTGAGTACAGTGATGAGCTTTTTGAATGTTTTGTAGAATCATGTTAAAAATATCTTGTATGTCTTTTTCTATATTTGCAATTATACTCTCTTGTTGTGTTTTGCCTTCTACTGCTTTGTCATATCTTTCTTTGAGGTCATTATAATGCTTGGTCACAGCTACTTTCTCAATTTCTAAACGATATGGCATGTTACGATGCTGTTGCCACACACATTTTCCCGGACAATTCTCACAAGTTGTATGTTTATCTTTTCGGTTTTTCATTGCAGCACACCGATACTTCTCACCATCATCTGATATGCGACAAGGAAAATGACAAGTGAAGTTGCATTTAAGGCAATTTGTAACATATTGCCCAGTTTGGAGTACAATTTCTTTAATTTGAGCCTCCTCCACTACATAGGTGAAGTCTTTGTTTGCTTCTATGTTTGCTTTATTATCTTCCAAAATTTTCTTTGTTTGCTTCAGTTCATCAATTTTTGACATGCCAGCCTGTATCTGTTTTTGGAGGCCAACTATAATGGTTTCTAGTTGTTCTCTCTGAGTGAGCACCTCTTGAGACAATTTTATACTTACAGATTTCGCTTGAGTAAAGTAGTCAAAGAATTCATTGAAACTCACAGCACCCATGTCCCAGAACATTTCGTCAACTTTTTCGGTGGATGGTGGAGCATAAAGAGCAGAGTTGTTAAATTTAAATTTCTCTTTGTAAGGAATTTCTGCTTCATCAATAGCTCCAATGACAGGTGGTTTAGCACCATCAGCAAATGTGATCATGATAAAGATATTATCTTTGACATCATTACCAAATACAGATAGGACAGAATCAAATATATACCGTTGTGTTGGAGTAAGACGTCCTAAAGTTGCATTTGCAACAAATCCAATACCATCCAAATGATCAATGCCATTAGGACCAGATGTAGAAAAGAACTCTTTAATTTGACGTGTGATTTCTTGATCTCGTCCAATACCTTCAGTATCACCAAATCCTGGAGTGTCCACAACTGTCAACGAATGTGGAAATTTGAAACCATTCTGCTTAGGAAAGGAATAGGCTGTGATCCACTTTGTTACGCTTTTAGTTTCAGATTGGACTACCTCATTAATGAGTTTAAAACGAAACTCATCTTTCCACTCAACTCCAAATAAATAGTTAATCATACCATTGATCAAAGTTGTCTTACCTGCTCCAGTAGCTCCAACTACCATAAGCACTTTGTGTGTTTTATGTCGTGATATTTTACCAAACTCATACTTGGCAAGTTTCTGCTCATCTGTTCTAGCTACTTCCTTCATAGGAACCTGGTATACAACTGGCGAATCATTGATTCTAGTGCATTGGGACACAATATTTATTGCAAGACGGAATGGTTTAGTGCCAATAACATCACTAGTAACACTTTCTGGCCCATCACCAAACTTGGACTTGGCTCTTACCTTGAAGTAGTAACTTTTCTTGGGATTCAATTCATCGACTACAATTTTCTCCTCAGCACCTTCAGTTTTTCTGGCAATATTCCATGGCCAAAATCGATGTTTGTCATCTGAATAATACGACACTTCATAATATTGAACATTTTCATAGTAATGATCTGGCTTAGACCACGATAGTGTAATACAGTCATGTTCAGCTGAATCACATTTGGGTTTACCAGGTTGGCTTGGTATCGGAGATCGAGTTTTAATGACATCACTAATGTCACTATCCTTGCTAACCCCATCTTCACTTTCAGCTTGTACTTTGAAGCGATAGCTTGTATTAGGAGATAATTGACTGACCGTAAAAACTTGTTCAGTACTTTCGGTTTTTACTTTGATCTGTCTGCCTTCAAACAAATATAAGATAATATAGCTTTGCACGTGATTGATGTAATGTTCTGGTTTTGCCCAAGTTAATGTAATTTGGTCGTGCGTTACTTTAATAGCTCTTGGTTGACCTGGTTGGCTTGGTAATGCTGCATCAGTTGAAATAATCTCACTAACTTCACTTTTTTCACTGCTTCCTGTGTTGTTGTGAGCTTGAAGTCTGAAAATATATGAAGTCTTAGGAAACAAATCAATAATTGTAATATTCTCTTGCTCTCTAGTAACCTGGACTGTTTTCCATTTATTTAGTGGATCATTTTGGGAATGAAAATCCACTGAATATTTCTCAACATACTTTGCATACTGAGCAGGTTTAGCCCATTGAAGTGTAACAGATTTCTCTGTAACAGAAAGGCACTTAGGCTGACCTGGTGGACTTGGTATTGGGATTGAGGTCGTGATTGTACTACTGTCAATACTCTTTTCACTTAACCCATCTTCACATTCAGCCTCTACTGCAAAACAGTATCTTGAATTAGGTGTCAATCCTACGATTACTATTCCTTCTTCTGTGGTACTTTCCTGATAATACTGCCATGGCTTATCAGGTACATCGAGAGAACAGTAACGTACAATATAGCCTTTGATGACTTCAGTGTACTTATGTGGCTTGGTCCATCGCAATCGAACACTATCATGACTAATATTGTCAACAATAGGCTGTCCTGGAGGACTAGAAACAATTGCAATTGTCATGGCTATGTATTCTGTGCTTTCATCACCAAACTGACAATCCAGGGTTTGAGCTTGTACCTTAAAAACATACGTTGTTTTAGGAGATAAATTTTGTATGACACTATTTACTGCTGCATCATCAGTATCATAAGTTGTCCATGTATCTGTTCCAACTGTTTTTGATTGATAAGAGACTCTATAACTCTTAATGTAAGAGTGATTCCTAGGCTTGCTCCAACTGAGCTTAATACTGTCATGCATCACATCTGAAGCAATTAGCTGCCCTGGTGCACCAGGTAATGGGAGCTTTGTTTTAATACTTTCACTGACTTCACTTTCCTCACTGAGTTCACGATTACATTCTGCTTGTACTTTGAAAAGATAAAAAGTGTTAGGATGCAATTTATCAATTGTGATGTGTTCCTCAATTCCATCTGTCTGTTTAAACTTCCAGTTTGATGTTCGATCATTTTCTGGTAAATAGAACACTTGATATTTTTCCACATATTCATGATTTTTATCTGGTTTACTCCATTTTACTTCAATAGTGTCACTGGTTACACTATAACAACAAGGAATACCTGGAGGTCCAGATACTGGTAACTTGGTTGAAATGACACCAGTCTTCATGCTTTCTTCACTTTTTCCAGCTCTACAAGTAGCTTGTACTTTGAAGCGGTAGTTTCCTTTAGGTTTCAGTCCATCAACGAGCACTCTCTCCTTTATATTATCAGTGTCATAGGGCTTCCACACTTCTGATTGTTCATCTAGAAAAAGACAGTAAACTGTGTAAAACAGCACACTACTAGCATGTTTCTGAGGTTTAGTCCACTCTAGTTTTATGGAGTTATGTGATATATGGATAGGAAAAGGTGTACCAGGTCCAGAAGAAAGTGGTGGTTCAGTCATAATAATTTTACTCTCTGCACTCATCGCACTATCTCCTGCATCACATATAGCTTTTACTGTGAAGCTGTATTTTGTTTCTGGTTTCAACTCATCGATTAATTGTGTTTCTACGACACCATTGGTCTGCTTGTGTACTATATGATTATCGTCAACACGGCAACAGAACACTTCATACGAGGTGACACTCTCTGGATGATTTTGTGGCTTACTCCATTTAAGTTCAATCAAAGTATCAGTCACCTTAACTATATTAGGCTGTCCAGGTGCGGAGGAAAGAGGTGCCTTTGTCACAATGATCTCACTGGTTTGACTTTCACAACTAAGTCCAGCATCACATATAGCTTTTACTGTGAAGCTGTATTTTGTTTCTGGTTTCAACTCATCGATTAATTGTGTTTCTACGACACCATTGGTCTGCTTGTGTACTATATGATTATCGTCAACACGGCAACAGAACACTTCATACGAGGTGACACTCTCTGGATGATTTTGTGGCTTACTCCATTTAAGTTCAATCAAAGTATCAGTCACCTTAACTATATTAGGCTGTCCAGGTGCGGAGGAAAGAGGTGCCTTTGTCACAATGATCTCACTGGTTTGACTTTCACAACTAAGTCCAGCATCACATATAGCTTTTACTGTGAAGCTGTATTTTGTTTCTGGTTTCAACTCATCGATTAATTGTGTTTCTACGACACCATTGGTCTGCTTGTGTACTATATGATTATCGTCAACACGGCAACAGAACACTTCATACGAGGTGACACTCTCTGGATGATTTTGTGGCTTACTCCATTTAAGTTCAATCAAAGTATCAGTCACCTTAACTATATTAGGCTGTCCAGGTGCGGAGGAAAGAGGTGCCTTTGTCACAATGATCTCACTGGTTTGACTTTCACAACTAAGTCCAGCATCACATATAGCTTTTACTGTGAAGCTGTATTTTGTTTCTGGTTTCAACTCATCGATTAATTGTGTTTCTACGACACCATTGGTCTGCTTGTGTACTATATGATTATCGTCAACACGGCAACAGAACACTTCATACGAGGTGACACTCTCTGGATGATTTTGTGGCTTACTCCATTTAAGTTCAATCAAAGTATCAGTCACCTTAACTATATTAGGCTGTCCAGGTGCGGAGGAAAGAGGTGCCTTTGTCACAATGATCTCACTGGTTTGACTTTCACAACTAAGTCCAGCATCACATATAGCTTTTACTGTGAAGCTGTATTTTGTTTCTGGTTTCAACTCATCGATTAATTGTGTTTCTACGACACCATTGGTCTGCTTGTGTACTATATGACTATCGTCAACACGGCAACAGAACACTTCATACGAGGTGACACTCTCTGGATGATTTTGTGGCTTACTCCATTTAAGTTCAATCAAAGTATCAGTCACCTTAACTATATTAGGCTGTCCAGGTGCGGAGGAAAGAGGTGCCTTTGTCACAATGATCTCACTGGTTTGACTTTCACAACTAAGTCCAGCATCACATATAGCTTTTACTGTGAAGCTGTATTTTGTTTCTGGTTTCAACTCATCGATTAATTGTGTTTCTACGACACCATTGGTCTGCTTGTGTACTATATGATTATCGTCAACACGGCAACAGAACACTTCATACGAGGTGACACTCTCTGGATGATTTTGTGGCTTACTCCATTTAAGTTCAATCAAAGTATCAGTCACCTTAACTATATTAGGCTGTCCAGGTGCGGAGGAAAGAGGTGCCTTTGTCACAATGATCTCACTGGTTTGACTTTCACAACTAAGTCCAGCATCACATATAGCTTTTACTGTGAAGCTGTATTTTGTTTCTGGTTTCAACTCATCGATTAATTGTGTTTCTACGACACCATTGGTCTGCTTGTGTACTATATGATTGTCGTCAACACGGCAACAGAACACTTCATACGAGGTGACACTTTCTGGATGATTTTGTGGCTTACTCCATTTAAGTTCAATCAAAGTATCAGTCACCTTAACTATATTAGGCTGTCCAGGTGCGGAGGAAAGAGGTGCCTTTGTCACAATGATCTCACTGGTTTGACTTTCACAACTAAGTCCAGCATCACATATAGCTTTTACTGTGAAGCTGTATTTTGTTTCTGGTTTCAACTCATCGATTAATTGTGTTTCTACGACACCATTGGTCTGCTTGTGTACTATATGATTATCGTCAACACGGCAACAGAACACTTCATACGAGGTGACACTCTCTGGATGATTTTGTGGCTTACTCCATTTAAGTTCAATCAAAGTATCAGTCACCTTAACTATATTAGGCTGTCCAGGTGCGGAGGAAAGAGGTGCCTTTGTCACAATGATCTCACTGGTTTGACTCTCACAACTAAGCCCAGCATCACATATAGCTTTTACTGTGAAGCTGTATTTTGTTTCTGGTTTCAACTCATCGATTAATTGTGTTTCTACGACACCATTGGTCTGCTTGTGTACTATATGATTGTCGTCAACACGGCAACAGAACACTTCATACGAGGTGACACTTTCTGGATGATTTTGTGGCTTACTCCATTTAAGTTCAATCAAAGTATCAGTCACCTTAACTATATTAGGCTGTCCAGGTGCGGAGGAAAGAGGTGCCTTTGTCACAATGATCTCACTGGTTTGACTCTCACAACTAAGCCCAGCATCACATATAGCTTTTACTGTGAAGCTGTATTTTGTTTCTGGTTTCAACTCATCGATTAATTGTGTTTCTACGACACCATTGGTCTGCTTGTGTACTATATGATTGTCGTCAACACGGCAACAGAACACTTCATACGAGGTGACACTTTCTGGATGATTTTGTGGCTTACTCCATTTAAGTTCAATCAAAGTATCAGTCACCTTAACTATATTAGGCTGTCCAGGTGCGGAGGAAAGAGGTGCCTTTGTCACAATGATCTCACTGGTTTGACTCTCACAACTAAGCCCAGCATCACATATAGCTTTTACTGTGAAGCTGTATTTTGTTTCTGGTTTCAACTCATCGATTAATTGTGTTTCTATGACACCATTGGTCTGCTTGTGTACTATATGATTGTCGTCAACACGGCAACAGAACACTTCATACGAGGTGACACTTTCTGGATGATTTTGTGGCTTACTCCATTTAAGTTCAATCAAAGTATCAGTCACCTTAACTATATTAGGCTGTCCAGGTGCGGAGGAAAGAGGTGCCTTTGTCACAGTGATCTCACTGGTTTGACTCTCACAACTAAGCCCAGCATCACATATAGCTTTTACTGTGAAGCTGTATTTTGTTTCTGGTTTCAACTCATCGATTAATTGTGTTTCTACGACACCATTGGTCTGCTTGTGTACTATATGATTGTCGTCAACACGGCAACAGAACACTTCATACGAGGTGACACTTTCTGGATGATTTTGTGGCTTACTCCATTTAAGTTCAATCAAAGTATCAGTCACCTTAACTATATTAGGCTGTCCAGGTGCGGAGGAAAGAGGTGCCTTTGTCACAATGATCTCACTGGTTTGACTCTCACAACTAAGCCCAGCATCACATATAGCTTTTACTGTGAAGCTGTATTTTGTTTCTGGTTTCAACTCATCGATTAATTGTGTTTCTACGACACCATTGGTCCGCTTGTGTACTATATGATTGTCGTCAACACGGCAACAGAACACTTCATACGAGGTGACACTTTCTGGATGATTTTGTGGCTTACTCCATTTAAGTTCAATCAAAGTATCAGTCACCTTAACTATATTAGGCTGTCCAGGTGCAGTTGAAAGCGGTGCTGTAAGATGATTGTTACTGCTGGTATTGAACATACAAGCTTGTGTAGCAAGCTCAGCAGTTTTAGCTGTTATACTCTCACTTTTTATACTCACTCCAATTTTGGAAACAGATTGCAATTTGAAGTTGTAATATGAATTCGGTACGAGTCCATTGATTGTTATTTCTTGTTGTAATGTTTCACCTGTTGTGTTGATTGATTTTACTTCATCCTGTTTGGTACTATAAAACACTCTATAGTACAGTATTGAAACATTTCCATGTTGTGGCCTATCCCAAACTAGATCCACACTATCGTGTTTCACATTGGAGACTCGTGGCTTACTTGGAGGAGATGGTGGTTCGAAATCTTCCATATCAGAATGGCCCATTACATAGGGAACCAGAGCAACAGCTTTTGTGCAAGGAGCTTGATTTTCACTCGTATCAGTAATAATAAAATTGATATCTTCATTACCAGCGTTAGCTCTTGCGAATTGAGAAAATTGATTTATTTTAAGTGTCAAATATTTCTCGACGTCATCTTTCTTGTACCATGGGCATATAGGATTCTTCGATACTTGGTTGATTTGTCCTCTAGAACTTAAGTATGATGCCATTCTTGTGAGACTAACATCATCTTTTCCGACAGCTTTGAACTCAAAACTAACAACTATCTTGGTGAAGTCATAAACTGCAGCACTGTATTTATCTGGAGCAAATGCAAACTGCACACCTATATAGAAATGAAACATTAATTTGGTAACAGTTATACAATTGCTGTAATTGATCACAACTTCCTTGATAACTATGCATACTTGAGCACATGGATGGCTCTACAGGTCATAAAAAGAACACAACTGAACTTTGTTATTACTGACTGACTCAGACATTGACCATCAATTACAACCTCATGGGGACTTTAACATAGTGTGGCCCTGCCACCGGATATGTTTTTCTTAATAATTATAATTATTTTGTTAATGGGTATGATAATCTATAACTTAAAGTTTTAACAATATTCATTATCATTACATGATGCATAATTCAGCATGCCTGCTATGCATGACAATCACTTTCTAGCTCTACCAGTTTCATTTTATGATTCAAACATAATTGTGCACATGGAGGTTCATTACACTAGGGGGACAGTAGAGGCTAAGATGGAAGACCTAATTATAATAATATTTGCATGTATTAATATTTATCCATGATTGTATATATAACTATGATTACTTGTAGGCACTCACCTGGAATTTTTGACAATTCTTCCAAGCATTTAGCAAGAAGCGAAACCTCACATTCCTTCTCTTCCAACCAACTATGAAGTAGTTGAGGATAGAAAGGGGAATTGCGATAATTTTCAAATAGCTTAGCCAGTTGTGTCTCTTCCTCTTCTCCACTATGTATCTTCGATAACAATTGAATTATAAGATCGAGGAAAAATTTTCTGTGTCGAGTTATCATGCTGCTAAAATGAGAAATCTGTTTTTCAATCACAGAAAAATACTGACTGACTTCTTTCTTCAAAAGACTGCTGCAGATCGTCTCAACTTCACATACTTCTTGTACAAACATGTCTGTTTGAATAACCCAATCAGCACTTATTTCTTTCGATAGTTTGGGTGTACCACCAAATGTGCTCAATGGATGAAGGCATACCTGCTTTGGTACAACGCTAGGATTATCTTCTCTGATAGGTGCTAGTAATGAAATACTCTTACAGAATTCAAGAACACTCTTGATATTAGCAGGCTTTGCTGTAAATGGTAAATCCCCATAATACTTAAAATGTATTTCGTCTGCAATCAGTGCCATCTCAATATTGGAGGCAGTATCAATAGCGTCGCGTAACAGGACAATCTTTTGCTGAAGTCGGTTGTAAATTGTGTGATAATCCTCCGGATTAGCTACGTCTTCGTGAAAAAGGAAAATGGCCTCAGCTCCATATAATATTCCTGTAGTAACATGAGTAGCTCTAACGTCTAAACACGACAAACTGTCAGTAGGTAGTGTGTCGAGGTTTAGTTGAATAATATGAGAAGTACACGAGTAGCGCAGGGCAACTTGAGCTTGTTGTTTACAAAATCCGTAATCGTGTAAACACTTTGCAGACACTGAAGAATCACTATTAATTAGACCAGCATATAATTTTAATCTCAGACTATGTTTGATCTCCAGGCGGTCTGCTACACTAGAAAGACTGTCTTCACCAATAACTTCAAAGCGGGATTCAATTTGTTGTGAAGTCTCGATCGGAAATTTGTCGCTCCATGAAGTCGCATCGAAAATACTATCATCTCGAAAGTTGTACAAAGATCCTAATTGTAAAGGACGTCCTAATGAGGATATCCATTCACCACCTTCCAGGCTCATGACTTGCCAGTGTCGTGTACTATGGTAAATAAGAACGAAGTTCAATTTAAATACGTGGACAGTATTACTGGCTCCACCCTATTGATGATATCTATCTAATTGATTCGCAGTAAAATATGGCTGACAGTTATGTATCCCTTAGTCTCGCGTAGCCAGACCCATCCCACTGCAAGCGAGGGGAAGGGTCTGGTAAAAGCCTGTAGTGCAACTTGTCCCCTGCACCAAGAATTCGACGCGCCAATCAAAGATCCACACGTCATTGTAACCCACGCAATTTGCTACATAGTACACGCGATACCACGAGGTGAGTGCATCATAACGTGGGCGATACCGTAACACATGTTGGGCTTCATTGACAAGTTGCACTACAGGCTTTTACAGACCCTTCCCCTCGCTTGCAGTGGGATGGGTCTGGCTACACGAGACTATGTATCCCTAACATGTATAAAATAAATATATAATTATAATTATATATATATATAGCGACATTATAATTATAATTATATATATATATTATAATAATTATTATTATTATTCTTGGGGAACTCGAAGTATGATGATTTTTGGCAGGGTATGTATACTTGTATATATATATATATATATATATATATATCTTTGCTCCGAATGCCTAACATCAAAATGTCTAATACTCGGGTTAAGATGCAAACTGTTTAGATGTGATGGGAGTTTGGTCACTCTACAAAGCCTCAAATCGCAAATATTATCATTGCGATAATCATACAAAGATCCTAGTAGGAAATTATGCCATAGTGTGGTTATGCATTCACCATCTGCCATGCTCATGATGTCTGGTTCTTGCATGTAGATCTATATCTATTTCTGGCTCCACCTTATTAATTATAATTCCAGCTACACATCATCCTGTGACAATTATAGTTAAATGGATTATAGTAATTGTATAATAATAAATTTTACCATAATTTAAATTTTCTTTTAGATTTCTTCCATATGTCTATTTATTGATTCAGGCCCCTTGGAATGACATCATTTTCTTAACTAAATTATAACATGCACAATGAGTCAAGTGACATTCCAGTAATTAAGATTACCTTATAGTAACTACTGTGCACATAAATCGATCATAGGGATATAGCTCTTTTGGGACATAAATATCTGTTAGTTTATAGTGAGATATGATGCTACACTGTAAAAATGAATTAACCCTCATTTGGTTACATATGCATGAGTTTCAATTCCTCCTAAGACTATATAAATCAATGCTGCTTTCTTGTCTAGCTATTACAAGTAGTAATTTGATGTTGATCTATATAGTATATAAAGTACATGCCAGAATGGTACAATACAACGTACGTGTAAACCATAATAATTACATACATGTGCTTTCAAATATCTGTGGAGCACATCACGTTATTTGCTACAAATTCATGTATATTAATTAATTACTCTGGAATGAGCTATAACATCTGTTGTTTTCGCGAATTGAAATACTAATATAATACACCACAGGTTGTACCTACAATACTATGCTATGTATATAGCTACATTGTATTAATATGTTTGTTACCATATGCCTTGTTATATATGACATGTACTTTATACTAGTCAATATAGATCAAATGAACTGTGACTTGTAAATATTACACTGCAAAATAGTTTGGGTATTTCAACCAATCAGTTGGCTACCTCAATTGCCATATCCATTACTGCTGAATCGAGGTGTTGAAGAGTAGGCTTTTGGTGTTGGAATGTTGTTCACAATGATAAGTAAATTAGTCATGATTCACAGTTTATGTCAGTACTTCCCTACTATAAATTTACATAAGAACTGTCATCATATCAGTCATCCTCCACTATCAATTTACTTAGTCATTGTGAACAACAATATTTCAACACCACAAATGCAAACTTGCTTACCTTTCAACAGCTTAATACAGCAGTATGGCATATTATAAATTGGCATGCAATTGAGGTAACCAACTGATTGGTTGAAATAACCAAACTCTTTTTGAAGTGTACCTAGCAGGAAAAATAAATCTGCGTGGAGGAAAATATAATTGCTTTGAAACTCTGTAACCAACTGAAGGTTATAAACTTAAAATTACTTTGTATATAGTGATAACTATACATTCAAAATCTAATAACATAGAATTGTGCATATTCTAACATATTGCATACACCTAATGCATGCAGGAAGTTCTCATCTCTTAGTTAGTCCATTGCTATATGTTAGCTCTAATAATTTATATATGTTGAATGAGTATGTATTACAGACAAAGTACTGTACTATGCATATGTGTATGTTTGCCTAGAGCTGGTACTGATAGTTAGATGTACATAATTATATGTATAATTAATTAATTATGTGCACGTACATTATAATATAATTGTCTAGCGACCTTGCAGTACAATTCTTTGCTGCTCATGTATATTGGTATATAGTATACATACTAGGTCAGTAGACAGGTATGTACTACTGGGTATAATGTTGAACATTGTCATAATATACAATATATATTGATTTGAAACTCAGGATTCCATTCAATCACAGTCAGTATTTCTCCTACTACTAAGAATGTAACATTGTGTTAGGAGCATGTACTTTAGTACTCACATCAGCAGTTAGCTAGAACAGCTATTAGTTGGTGTTTCTAGAAGCTGCTTTTGTACAGGTCTGTAGTTGACTTCATGTACTGTATAATGTGACTAATGAGCACATTTCTTTTATGATTGAATTCACTAATGTTCTGTTATGTGCCATTCAAATTATTTCACTCAGGCAGAAATGATGCAACTTCCTTTATAACATATGTAACATATGATATAGAAAGTGATTCAATTGGAATGGCACTGCAAGCTATAAAAAAGTCTGTTTTTACAGTGAATTATAAAATATCACTTATACAAGTTATTAACTTACTATGCATTACATCATACTTACACTCCCATATGTTATTTTGGTCACCAAATATATTGAGTCAGCACTGGTTATGTGTATGGCCATTTTCCCTGATGTGTACTAATTCCTGTTTTCATTATTATTTGCATTCCTTTATTTATTCACCTCCTAGGTCAAGTATTGAATTGAGTTGCATGGCTAGTGCCTGAAAGTAATGCTGTAATCATGTGAAATTTTAAGAAAGTGTCCATGACATTCTTCCAACCATGCAATGAGTGTATCACAGATGTCTTGTACGTTATACAAGTAGAGAGAGCAATGAACATACTGAAGATGCATGTGTTTCCATGACAACTTATGGTATGCCTGAGGAATTCTGAACGAAGTTATGTTAATTCCACCAGTCTGCCGTCTCGCAAGCCAGACTTCACCCTTTTTTTTTTACCCAATTGCGATATTGACCACACAGTATATTTTGTAAAACTAATAGTACTATTTAGTAGGTTAATAGAGATCTGTAGCTGGTGCTCTTTTGTGAATAATTTATTAGAATTTATCACTATGGTCGATGAGCTCATTTTTCCTTAAGTAAGCCATATTCGTGCATTGCAATGCATGGTAGTTGATTAAGGGTTTTATCCCTCCTCAAGTTTTCTGTACACTGTATTTATTGAAATACTAAAGGTGTGCCATAAAACCATGGGGGCACAGGAGGCATGCCTCACCACCCCTCTTACCCACTTCACCAAGGCCAATATTCACATAGACTGTACAGATATTAACTCAGTGCCCCCTGGCCCATCCATCCCTGTCTACAGAGTAACTCAGTGCCTTCCATTCTTGTAATCATTAATTTCCTATGCTTTTGTAATTCTCTCCATTTACAGTAGACACAAGTAAGTAATCATAATTGTAAACTTAACGTACCATTTTAGATTATTTATTAGAAGACAATACTTATACATGTTATATAATTGCCATTCATATGCAATGGATGTGATTACAGTAATACCAGGAGTAGCAAGGACAAAGAAGTGTCCAACTAAAATACTTCAGATACCAGAGTGTCTAATCATTTTAATTTTGTAATTTTATGCCTGTGGACTGGTTTAAATTAAGTATCTTACTGTTCCACTGGGAGAAGACTATTAGTAATCACATATGTATGAAAAGAGTATGTAATATTATAGGTTTGTACTTTGTAGAATAGGTAATGCATGAAGATAACTATACTTATAACTATGATGTGCATGTAATTAAAGTTTATATCAAAATTAGTTCTCTAACTTGTTGCATTATCACATTAGTAAATGTGTGTCTTGTTTTCTCTAAACTGTATTTGTTTTCATTCAGAAGTAAGCTATTACAATATAATACACCTCCGCCTTTGCTCTATAAAATTAAAATACACAATGTTGTTTCACAGTTGACGGAAAAAATTGGAATCATAGTATTGTTTAGTTTTCATGTTAATTATTAGTTCATTAGAAAAGAATATTATAAAAACTGGTGATTACTGTATAGCGGGATATTTTCATGGGATCTAACTTTTGTGTTTTCCGGCCATTCCAAGAATATTTAACTCACGAAATTTTGTGATGGGTGGAGTTTGAGCAATATTGATTGAAAAACGAAATTTTGACCCACAAAAATCAAATATTGATCAAAACATAAAAATTAGACACCACAAAAATATCCCACTATACAGTATTTCAATGCTTGCTAGTCTGTCTTCCCTGTACAGAATGAGGCATTTAAAGTTTTTGATCAAAATCATTTAGTGGAAAACTGGTCCCATTTTGTATATTAGGTCATATACACTATTGATATAGTTTACCAGTCAGGAGTGTATCATCTTAAATGGACACTTACTAGGATGATTTCTAGCAATATCATTTGCTAGTCCATGCATATTTATCAAAGGACTCTTCAGGGCTTGAACAATTGATGCCCAAGATGTACATCCAGTTTTTAGTGAGCACTCAAGAGCCTTACGTTGGCGGTCAAGAGTTCTGGAATAGTCATATTCAATTCTCTCAAGTTCTGCAATAGGTACCTTAATTTGGAAAATAATATTGTAGTAATTCATAAATATAGATTTTGAACATTCATCAATACAAATCCTGTGAAGTTTAATTCAAAATGCTAAAGATGAACTGACAGCTATATAAAAATTTTAAAAATCACACTTGGTGTCATTGTCAACTTCTCCTATTGGCATCTTTAGAAGTATTTCAGTAAGTGATGTCTGCCTTGGTTTAGTTATATGAACTGTCAGTTTGTGTAGCATATTTAAGATGAATTAAACCTCTCCAGATATATAATCATGGATCTTCAAAATCAACTATGAAGGTACCTTAAGTACAAGACCAAAATTACACCAGTCAGTAACTGTATGAGTTGATTCCATAACTATGGCCAAATCATCCACTGAATATGGAATATAACAAATAAAAGAATGTGGATAATCCAGAATCTTTACCTGTTAGTGGTGTGTCATCCACTTCACTTGGCAGTGACTGTAGGTCTATGGAGATTAGAAAGTGTATTAAAATAGAAAGAAAAAAAGTTTTGAAACATGCGACGAATTGGCTCAGCAATAATTAGTATGTGCACCAGGCATTGGGAATACATGTCTTACTTTTATTGACAATTTATAATTAAAAGTGCCAATAGGCCAAACAGCAGTCCTAACCACAGGAGTAAAAATGAGCTACAATTTGCTTATTTGGAAGTTTAGGTCAGTACATACTTAGTGGGTTAATTAATTTTACCAAATACCTTGTGGAGTGTTTCGTGGAGGCAATAATAAATTGAAGAAGTCATTTGGATGTTCAGCACCGATCATATCAATTCGGATTGATAAACAACTGATAGGTGGGTCTTCTGAGCAGATGAAATCAAAGTGACAATTTGGGTACCCACAAGATTTGAGTGGGTTGAAATTATCAATTTGATCTCGAGTAATCTAAAATGTGAATTCTCAGTATTAAAGCATATCATATATGAAAGAATATCATGTATTTTTATTTAATTTTATTTAATTTTATTTGGAGAGGAAGTCCCATCAGCCTCTGGCTGGTCTACCTCAAACAATACTGAATTGCATATGTATAATATAAGCCCATTTTTTGGCTGTGCCCAATACTCCTAATCATGCAACACTGAACAGTTCCCATCATATTAACGTTCCTGCTTAGTGTTGCAAGACAGTAAACTGAGCGGCAAACCACTCAGTCACTACTGATCACATGTATTACCTCATATGATTTTCGTGGAGTCATTGTCCAGGGATGCTGCGTGGCATTGCATGGCTTTAATTCAATAGATGTTGCTTCTTTTTTAAGTGTTACACACTGGTCTACGTATTTCTCATATCTGTCAAATGATTCTCTAAGAAACTAGGAAAAAAAAGAAACATCATATTTACAATTATAATTAGTATAACAGTAAGATAAGTACAGTATTGGCATTATTGACAACACAGCAAATAAAACAGCAAAACTATGTAATGAGCTCTAAAAATCAACACACTAACTTGTTTACAAGTTGCATCATCTTTTGTTATTACAAACATCATCTCAATTTCTCGAATAGATGCTGAGCTAAAAAACACTTGTGAACAATAACGCTGCCTCGGACGTCTTCTGCAAAATATGGTGACAATTTTGGAGTGGAGACTACGGAGTTTAATACTGGCAAACATATTGGATATGCTGAAAGATGATCCTTCATCTTCTTTTTCAAGCATGTAGGGTGGTTTGCTAGAGGTATCGGCAGAATAGACACTATAATCACCACACTCTTCATCTGCATCAATGACAGCATGATGTCCAAGACGTAAGGTGGCTTCCTTTTTCAACTCCTGAGAGCAATTAAGTTGATATATACCACTCACCTGATGCAAATCAGGTGGAAATGTAATGTCACCATCAATGACGCTGTTAGCCTGAAGCTCTGCTGTTTCCCCAGCAGGTAGAGATCCTTCAGGTACCTCGATACGCAAAGCACATTTCTGTGATTGAAAGGTGTTATTCTTATGTGCAATAAAGGTGAATGTTTCTTTATCATGTATTTCCAGAGAATCTGAAGAAAGAAAGTGGCAAAAAATTACCTCAAATCTGTGAATTATGAAGTGCGAAGTAATATAATATTTATTAAAATGTATCTCTAATGAAGAGCAACTTAATTCAAATATCATTATATAATATATACATATATATATATATACTATAGCTAACAGCCACATCAAAGTTACCGACAGGTGTTATATACGCGATATACACCCAACCACAGGTGGATATGAAACCACAGGCTGATATAAGACCTATAATAATATTCATAATGGATTGCATCAGTCTGAGCATGTGGTGATGGGCAATACCTATTTTCTTAAATTACTCAGAGCATGCGCAGTCAAGTTGTAAATTTAAAGAGTTGGAGACAAATGGAAAAAGGAGTGTAGAGCCGTAGATGTCAGGTAACATTGATGTACATGTTAGGTATAGAATATATTATATATAGCATGGCTTCTTGGTGTGTATCAGCAATATCAGCCCTTTACACCTCCATAGCAGCCCTCGGCTTCGCCTTGGGCTAATATCTCGGGGTTCAGGTCTGATATTGCTGATACACACCTCGAAGCCATGTTATATATATTACATATATTGTATGATGGTGACATCATCCCTTTGATGTGGTGAGTCCTATATATTGTATATAGACCTTCCATTTGCACACTATGCAGGAGATGTCACCATCATACAATATATTGTATATAGTACGCTAATAGGTCCTATATACTGAATATAGGACCCTCGTTTTGTGTCCTCGGATGTGATATAGCCCTCGCAAGCTCGGGCTATATCACATCCTTGGACACAAAACTCAGGTCCTATATTTTGTATATAGGACGTATTAGCATACTATATAATATACATATATATAGTATCAGGAGCCCATGAAAAAACCTGTGGTTTTTTCATGGGCTCCTGATAGTATGATGGTGACATCATCCCTTTGATGTGGTGAGGTCTACATATTGTATATAGACCTAAGAGGAGGTCTATATTTTTTAATATAGACCTCTCTGTGTACACTATGCTGGAGATGTCACCATCATACAATATAGTATACTAATAGGTCCTATATACTGAATATAGGACCCTCGTTTTGTGTCCTCGGATGTGATAAAGCCATTATATATGTCTATTATATATGTCTATTATATAGTATGCTAATAGGTCCTATATACAAAATATAGTTTTGTGTCCAAGGATGTGATATAGCCCGAGCCTGCGAGGGCAATATCACATCCGAGGACACAAAACGATGGTCCGTATATAGGACCTATTAGCATACTATATACAATATATTGTATGATGGTGACATCTCCTGCATAGTGTACACAGAGTGGTCAGACAGGTCTATATGTATACGTTATAACATGCCTACGAGTGCTATATCAGATTTATAATCACCTCGCCCTCAGGCCTACGGCCCTTGTGCTTGGTGATTATAAATCTGATATAGCACAAGTAGGTGTGTTATAATTAATATATTTCCCGAAAGACAAGACTGTTAATGTCTGTTGCTTCTCCTACCGTGTTGTATGCACTTTGGAAAAGGTAAGCGTTGTTTTCTTGTAGTCTGTTTTGACGGCAGGTTTTATATCTGACCACAGGGTGCTATATCTCATTTATAAACCTGTGGTTTACTTTGATGTTTCACCGTATCGGGATATATTAAAAAATATAGATTTCCTGTTAGGTCTATATACAATATATAGATTTCACCACATCAAAGAGATAATGTCACCATCATACTATATATATATATAATTGGGAAGTAGTACCACAAATTGTTACATGGTTAAAATCTGGAGACATGCAGACTAAAGATTTAAGAGGAAGCTAAAACATTTAATGAACACTTTTTTGTGAACTAGCTGTTTCCACTCCTTTACAAGAAGTGTAACATCCAGATAAACAGTACTTTAGATTCTTGTTTGAAAGAATTATTTAACTGATTTGGTGTGTTGGTGTAGGATATCAATTGCTTGACACTCCTTGTGCCAGTACTCGTAGGCACCTGACATAATGAATAACAAAATAATAATGAATACCTTGTGAACTGTCCCTGGGTAAAAATACATGGAAGAAGTGATTTGGTCTTTCAACTCCTACCAAATGAAACTTCATCTTTGCTTGTCTTGGTGGCAAAGCTGAAGGCCAGCGAAACTTGACGTAAAAGTGTGGAACACTTAATAATATTATTGAGTGTTGAAGGGAGAAATCATCAAGTTTCTTCCTATCGATCTGATAAAATAATGATGAGGATGTAATTAAAAAAGCATGATTTCATAGCAGAATCAACTTATAATATTTAAAAAAAAGGAAATACAACCTTTACAATCCATAGGTGTCACATACATGATTATGTACATACACAATAATCCACACAGTCTATTTCCCAAGAGTTCATAGAAATAGATTTGTTTTCCAACTGGATGTATGTTGCATTTTCTTCGAGCTCTACTATTCGAGGAGCATCTTTCAGATAGTCAGAAAATGCACTCTCAAAAAACTAGACCATAAAAACATAAAAGCAGGATATCATAACTACTGGCAAAAGTACACACCATCTTATATTGGGGGATGTCCTTAACTATAACACAAATCATCTTCCATTCCGTATTAAGTGGATTAGCCTTGTAAAACACTTGTGAGTAGTATCGCCCCTAGGTTGTTTAGATTCAAATAATTTTATATAATTGCATTATTATACGCTATATATACACTCACAGGCTAGTACAGTGTTTTTGATAAGCTTATATGACGCACCATTGGCCCATAGAGCTTCTTATTTGGCACTGCACAGTTCTCTCTCTGGGCCAGTGGCACAGTTAATTATGATTGTATTGTCAGTAACAGCATTAACTATTCGTTAATTGGCTTAAAATGCATTCTCAATGGTGCACACACTAACCATCTTTGAGCCCATTTTCAAAAGTTATCAAAAACTCTGGGCTAGTACATAGTGTGAAATCGGACCGTTAGAATATTAATATGAAAATCAAGGCAGTGTAGAAAGTTAACAGATAAATTGTTTTCATAGTAAAGTTGAATATTTACTCACCGACTTGTATTGCAGGAAAATAAATATGAAATGTAGAAAGAACATAGAAATATTACAAAATTTCATACAATTAGTACTTTTTATATACTCACCCACTAGTGTAAATTAAGAATAGGGTATTGTTCGAAAATGAGCATGCAATGTAAAGAAAAGAAAGAGCATCAAAAACTTCATACAATTATATAGTACATTTTATATACTCACCCACTAGTATAAATTAAGAATAGGTTATTGAGAATGGGTATGCAATGTGAAGAAAAAAAAGAGCATCAAAAACTTGATACCATTATATAGTATTTTTTATATACTCACCTTCTAGTATAGATTAAGAATAGTGTATTGTAGGAAAATGAGTATGCAATGTGAAGAAAAGAAAGGACATAGAATCATTACACAACTTCCTACAATTAGTACTTCTTATATACTCACCTCCTAGTATGGATTAAGAATAGGGTATTGTTCAAAAAAGAGTATGCAATGTGAAGAAATGAAAGAGCATCAAAAACTTGATACCATTATATAGTATTTTTTATATACTCACCTTCTAGTATAGATTAAGAATAGTGTATCGTAGGAGAATGAATAAGTAATGTGAAGAAAAGAAAGGACATAGAATCATTACACAACTTCATACAATTAGTACTTTTTATATACTCACCTCCTAATATAGATTAAGAATAGGGTATTGTTCGAAAATGAGCATGCAATGTGAAGAAAAGAAAAATCATCAAAAACTTCATACAACTATATAGTACTTCTTATATACTCACCCACTAGTGTAGATTAAGAACAGGGAAAATGAGCATGCAATGTGAAGAAAAGAAAGGAAATAGAATCATTACAAAACTTCATACAATTAGTACTTTTTATATACTCACCTCCTAGTATAGATTAAGAATAGTGTATTATAGGAGAACAAGCATCAAATGTGAAGAAAGAAAGAACATAGAAAACTTAGTACTTTTTATATACTCACCATCTAGTGTAGATTAAGAATAGTGTATTGTAGGAAAATGAGCATGCAATGTGAAGAAAAGAAAATACATCAAAAAATTCATACAATTATAGTACTCTTTATAAACTCACCTCCTAGTATATAATGTATTGTAGGAAAATGAATATGCAATGTGAAGAAAAGAAAGGACATTGAAAACTTCATACAATTAGTACTTTTTATATACTCACCCGCTAGTAAAGATTAAGAGTAGTGTATTGTGGAAGAATGAGCATGCAATGTGAAGAAAAAAAGAAAATAAAAAACTTCATACAATTATTAATTTTTATATACTCACCCACTAGTGTAAATTAAGTATAGCATATTGTAGGAGAATGAGTATGCAGTGGGAAAAAAACAAAGAACATCAAAAACTTCATACAATTAGTACTTTTTACATACTCACCGTCTAGTTTAGATTAAGAATAGTGTATTAATTGTAGGAGAATGTGTATGCAATGTGAAGAAAAGAAAGGACATAGAATGATTACAAAACTTCATATAATTAGTACTTTTTATATACTCACCGCCTAGTGTAGATTAAGAATAGGGTATTGTAGGAGAATGAGTATGCAATGTGAAAAAAAGAAAGGACATAGAATCATTATACAATTAGTACTTTTTATATACTCACCCACTAGTATAGATTAAGAATGGTGTATTGTAGGAGAATGAGCATGCAATGTGAGGAAAAGAAAGGACATAGAAAACTTCATACAATTAGTAATTTTTATATACTCACCAGCTAGTAAAGATTACGAGTAGTGTATTGTAGAAGAACAAGCATGCAATGTAAAAAAAAGAAAGAACATAAAAAACTTCATACAATTATATTATAGTAATTTTTATATACTCACCCGCTAGTATAGATTAAGAATAGGAAAAATGAGTATGCAATGTGAACAAAAGAAAGGACATAGAATCATTAATAAACTTCAAACAATTAGTACTTTTTATATACTCACCCACTAGTGTAAAGGAGAATGAGTATGCAATGTGAAGAAAACAAAGAACATCAAAAACTTCATACAATTAGTACTTTTTATATACTCACCTCCTAATATAGATTAAGAATGGTGAGTGTATTGCAGGGAAATGATTGTGCAATGTGAAGAAAAATTAAAGGTCATAGATAAATTACTGATGAACTAATAATAAATTTTCACTAATCAGAGCATTTACGAATGTATTTCACAAAACATAAGTATTTGCGATTTAAATCTAAATTTCCATCACGTAAATAGTAGGTTTATAACAATTTCGGTGTACAATTTACAAGCTGAAACACCCAATGAATAACATAGAAGCAAAAAAATGTTCTCTACACTAAGCTATTTGATTTGGGGATTGCGTGTACTGTCCACTCACAAAATAATGAATTTGAATGTCTTAATTACAATTGTGATTGATCGTAGATGCGAAAATCATTCATTTCACAAATAATAACTTTGTCAAATGCTTATATTCGTTACTTTGCATTTTTTACAAGTAGACAAGTAAATTTGGACTGTTATTTGGTGTATAGGAAGTGCAAAAATTGCTTCACCTAAATACCAAATTTAGTTAGTTTCAAGTGGCAGATTGACAAGAATTTAAATGAAAGCATTTGAAATACCAAATGACTGTTTTTCACATCCACAGTCACAATTGGAGTGTTCTAACATCGGAATGAGTGTTTGAATTTTGAAGTATGAACACAAATACAATGTGAACAAGAAATTACATGCATGAAGTATACATATAATACATAGCTGTAATTAGGACACTAACTTCATCCATGATCCAAATTAGAACAATGAGAACTATAATCTGTTAATATAGAATATGATTGATGAACACAAAATAATTGAATATTGTCAAAATTGCAAAATTATTACCTGTGAAATTTTAGAGCTATATGATATGACGATACTCTATTCTATACAATTATTGTGTACATGTGATAAGATATCATATTGCAGGTAACTTCAACTCTTTGGAAACCAAGTCAACTTGTTGAGACAGTGAAAGTGTTCTTTTTTCCAATCTACATAGAAAAATGTTAATGAGAATAATTTACCTACTCTCCCCTGGTTAATAAATATTAATAACTCCAAAAAGTGTGTGTCAGCCCCTCCTTCTTTATTGCAAAGAAGGCGGGGCTAACTTCTAGGGGTGTGGTAAATGAAATGTTGACCACATGTTGTATGCCCAATATAAAAGAGGAGGGCTTGTTTCCTTTCGTAGTTACAGGAACTTGTTACTGTTGTTAGGAAGATGGATGAAGAACGTTATCTAGATCCCACGTCAATGCCGCAACATATTGATGAAGGAGAGACAAGATACCAGCAAGAAGAGGGGAGATATGAAGTGAATGAGGAATGGACAGAAGCCATTGTAAGAGAAGAGGAATATGGTGAACTAGAGAAAGATGATATCATAATTGAGAATACAGAAGAAGTGTATGAAGTAGATGATGAGCAACAGATGGAACTTCAGGATGAGTTGGAGAAAGGAACAAATCAGATTCAGATAGAACCAAGTGATATACTCACTTCTGACATCGTAAATGAGGGTACAGAGACTGATGTGTATGGAGAAGATGATGAGGCACTTCAGGATGAGCTGGAGATCAGGAATGAGAATACAGAAAAAGAAGTATATGAAGAACACGTTGAGCAACAGCTGGAACTTCAGGATGAGTTGGAGAAAGGTACAAATGAGATTCAGATAGAACCAAGTGATACACTCACTTCTGACATCGTAAATGAGGATACAGAAACAGATGATGAGCAGCTTCAGGATGAGTCAGAGATCATAAATGTGAATACAGAGGAAGAAGTGTATGAACAAGAAGAAGATGAGCAGCTTCAGAATGAGAAAGGAATAAATGAGATTCAGATAGAACCTAGTGATATACTCACTTCTGATAATTTGCTAACTGAAAAGACAAAAGAGATGGCCATACAAGATAACTCTAAGATTCAAGAAAATGGAGATGATGATGATCAAAGTTACTCACCTCCATTACAGCCACAGATCAACAAAGAGAAGACTCCTGATTATTTAGGAGATGATGAACAGCTGATGATCAAGACTCCGCCTAGTAGTACTTCTTCTAAAAAGATTACTCCTAGTAGCCGAGATAGTAAGGGGAAACGACGAAGTAGTGATAAGGTAAACTATGTATTTATTATTGTTATTATTGTGATTATTAATTGTTATAAATTATAATTTAGATTGTGCTTTATCTTTAGATTAGGAGAGTAGATTGTTAACCACTCTACACCATGGTTTGTAAAGTGTTACTTGGATACAGTGAGTCATAGTAACCATAGTAATCTATATAGATCCACAAGGATTCTATGCCCATACTTTAGTACGTGTGCATATTCTGACTTGAATTTTCAGCACAGTAGTGCTAAATGTACAGTACAATACTTTACTACATGTACATGTACATTGCATATACACTATACATGTAATGAATACTACAACTAAAGTTTAGTAAGCTACTATTTCAATTTGGTATTTTAAAAGATATTTGGTAAGTATATTATCAGTATAGTTTATACTTCAGTTCACTTGGTTGTTTATTCACTAAATCAAATCTAAATTGACACTAAGTACCACTATACTGTCTTTTGTTAGGTTCCCTTCCAAATGACTTTGAGAATATGGGATGCCTTTCTGTTTGAAGGAGAAGCTATTCTCGTTGCTATATATGTCACTGGTATTATTAAAGATTCATAGAAGTAAGTCACACATTACAATATACCTTAAGACTACTTTTAATTGGGTGTAGTAATTTGTAGTGATTTTAGCAACTAACGTAATGATCACTGAAGTTAGTACAATCTAAACAATATAATTATTAATTTTGTGGATCATTACCCTCGCCGCGAAGCGTAGGTGGAAGGGTACGGTAATCATATTGTGTGTCTGTGTGTCTGTGTGTTCGCAAAATTTTAGGAAATCTACGAACATTGGTGGCTCCAACGAGCTACTGGCAGACTTAAAATTATACAAGGATCAAAAATAACAACAGGCTTTTGCTAAAACCTTTCGGTTATAAAGTTATGACAATTTTTATAACTCATGGTTACTGTTTCCAGACTTGAGAAGACTCTTGGGAACATCTGGACACATTAAACATAAATACTCCTGTATCATGACTATCACTAGTAAAGCACTACATAAAGCAAACAAAACTTGGGTAGTGGTTGCTACAACATCGAGCACTGGCTCCAAGAATTCTCCATTACTTTCAAGCTCCGCCTATTTCAAATTTTTAAGTCATGTGCTGTGCACGTGACTCGAACTTCAGCAATCAGCAGTTTTGAGGACCTGTCTTAGTGCTCTAGGCTCTTTTTATAGAACATTTCACAAGACTAATTGAGGATCTTTCTTTCTTTTGTGAGATAAAACAGAGACTGAAATGTAAGACTTATAGTATAAACAAGGAAGAGACTAGTATAATCATACTAAAGTCTTTCAGTTATAAAGTAATAAGTACTGACATGTTAGTTTATATAATTATATATATAACTATTATTGTATTATTATAAAAACGAACATGCCAGTACAATTTTATTACTTTATATAAACCATCTGAAGTAAATTACTTTATATAAACCATCTGAAGTAAACCATCATTATTATATAACCCTATAAATCAGTGAGCAATGATATATATATATATATATACATAATTATAATCTTTTGGCATATTATATTTTTAAAAAAAAGATTATATTACTTTGCCACAAAGGCGAGGGTCCCGTCCCGACGGAGCTCGTTTTATTAGGCATTTAGGTGTGGCCCAGCACTAAAATTAATAGTGCTAAATTCGAGCATTTAAAATCACTAAATTTAGTGGATGCAATTAATAGTAAGCTTATGATATTACATGTCACATCTACCAAAGAAAAGTAATTAAGTAAAGCTTGATTGAGGAGCTTTTAGTATATACTCAAATATCATGATCCTTAAATCAAAAAATTGGTATGGGTTCACCTACTCGAATTTATTAGAGTAGGAAAAAACGAAGTAGGCAAACCTGTACTATCCTAAATCAAATATGCTTGTTTCTGGTGAAATATTATCACTGTTTAGTTTGTATTTGACTACTAGAAATGTTTATAATACCAGATTTCAATTAATATCTGATTATTAGAATGTAGCGTGAATGGACACATGGGTTATAACTGAAACAGCCTGTAGTTATACACTTCTTTGTAGTGTTGCTGTTCATATAATAACTTATTACTATATAAACTATTCTTAATTCATTATCTATTACTTTTCTATTTGAAGGACAACTGGTTAGAATGAGAGAAGATGAGATAAGAATATTCCTTCAAGAATTAAACAGAAGACATTTTGATGATGATGTCATTATTACAGAATTGGAATCCGTGCATTCTGAGCTAGCAAAATCCCGTCTTGCCACGCCCCCATTGATAGTGGAACTACAAGATATATCACAACTAAATTGTGAAGCACTAGAAAGGGTGCGTTCCAACCCTCCTTCCCCAGATGCCTCTATTCCAACACACAGCGATATCCATGTACTCTCAAATGGTCTAACCCCTTATAATAATGGTCATCGTGCTATTGGTCCAGTCAGATAACTTTAATATCACCATAGCAATATAATTAATAACTAGCTATTGACCAGACCTCAACAGTGTATTGTATAATTAATTAATTTTTTGTTTACCAGTTTTATTATTAAATAAACAAATTTGTTTATTATTATTATTCATTATGTATTGTTGGTTTTTAATATCACAATTATTAATTAATTATATATTCTTTATTATTGATATTATTAATAATGTATTTCAGATTTCTTTTTCAGTTTTGTATTATAAAGTGCTGCAATGTTTCAAGTTCTGTTAAATTTTTAACTATTATATAATATTATATAATTTACTTGATCATGAATATATAGGAGTTTGAACACATGATTGTACATGTGCAGTGTATAAATGTTTGGGAGTTTCTTCGTAGCAGTCACTGGAAACAAAACTATAACCATCCATTATTTATAGTAACCAAACAACATAAATATAATGATACTGTCTAGAATGTATGATGTAATGCAATGACTGCTACACGAAGAAGGACCCAAAAATTGATAAGGCCAAGTATATTGGTTTCTAATCTGGGGAGATTTTATGTCATTCACAATATTATGATCATCAACTAATTATCTTGTGTGTTATTATAAGTATAATTATAATAAAACATTGATAATCAAAAACACATTTTGTGATGTCAAAGTTCATAAAGCAATAGCCAAAACCTAGGACTTACTTAAAACAAATAGTGACAAAAATTAATACTACTCAAAAAGACAATCTTATAAAAAAAGCTTCGTTATAAAGTTATTATGTTTCCAATGTCAAGATGCAGCAATTCTGTTACTTCCCTCGGAACCATTTAATTCCTGATTTGACTGCTTTCACTACTTTCCATGATTGTTGAGTGTCATTTTCTTCCAAAGGTGCATCCACTGTTGGTTGTGTAGTTGGAATTATCTCCATTGGCAATTGTACAGGTATCTCTTCGCTAGGCTTTACTGATAACATTGTCTTCCACCAGCTCTCTGCTTCTTCTGCTGAAAGCTCTTGTGGCAGTTGTCCACGAGCTTTCCTGATAAGCTCTGCTCGTGTACTCACTTCTTCATAGTAAGCAATACGTTCTCTATAACCAGCTTTCCTCTCTTGTTTCTCTGATTCAATCAAAAGGTCAATGTATTCCACATCAGTCAAGGGGTTTGGTTTTAAGGCAATCTCATCCAAACGTTCAGTACAGCGATGAGCTTTTTGAATGTTTTGTAGAATTATGTTAAAAATATTTTGTATGTCTTTTTCTATATTTGCAATTATACTCTCTTGTTGTGTTTTGCCTTCTACTGCTTTATCATATCTTTCTTTGAGGTCATTATAATGCTTGGTCACAGCTACTTTCTCGATTTCTAAACGATATGGCATGTTACGATGCTGTTGCCATGCACATTTTCCCGGACAAATCTCACAAGTTGTATGTTTATCTTTTTTGTTTTTCATTGCAGCACATCGATACTTCTCACCATCATCTGATATGCGACAAGGAAAATGACAAGTGAAGTTGCATTTAAGGCAATTTGTAACATATTGCCCAGTTTGGAGTACAATTTCTTTAATTTGAGCCTCCTCCACTACATAGGTGAAGTCTTTGTTTGCTTCTATGTTTGCTTTATTATCTTCCAAAATTTTCTTTGTTTGCTTCAGTTCATCAATTTTTGACATGCCAGCCTGTATCTGTTTTTGTAGGCCAACTATAATGGTTTCTAGTTGTTCTCTCTGAGTGAGCACCTCTTGAGACAATTTTATACTTACAGATTTCACTTGAGTGAAGTGGTCAAAGAATTCATTGAAGCTCACAGCACCCATGTCCCAGAACATTTCGTCAACTTTTTCGGTGGATGGTGGAGCATAAAGAGCAGAGTTGTTAAATTTAAATTTCTCTTTGTAAGGAATTTCTGCTTCATCAATAGCTCCAATGACAGGTGGTTTAGCACCATCCGCAAATGTGGTCATGATAAAGATATTATCTTTGACATCATTACCAAATACAGATAGGATAGAATTAAATATATACCGTTGTGTTGGAGTAAGACGTCCTAAAGTTGCATTTGCAACAAATCCAATACCATCCAAATGATCAATGCCATTAGGACCAGATGTAGAAAAGAACTCCTTAATTTGACATGTGATTTCTTGATCTCGTCTAATACCTTCAGTATCACCAAATCCAGGAGTGTCCACAATTGTCAACGAATGTTGAAATTTGAAACCATTCTGCTTAGGAAAGGAATAGGCTGTGATCCACTTTGTTACGCTTTTAGTTTCAGATTGGACTACCTCATTAATGAGTTTAAAACGAAACTCATCTTTCCACTCCACTCCAAATAAATAGTTAATCATACCATTGATCAAAGTTGTCTTACCTGCTCCAGTAGCTCCAACTACCATAAGCACTTTGTGTGTTGTAAATCGTGGTATTTTACCAAACTCATACTTGGCAAGTTTCTGCTCATCTGTTCTAGCTACTTCCTTCATAGGAACCTGGTATACAACTGGCGAGTCATTGATTTTAGTGCATTGGGACACAATATTTATTGCAAGACGAAATGGTTTAGTGCCAATAACATCACTAGTAACACTTTCTGGCCCATCACCAAACTTGGACTTGGCTCTTACCTTGAAGTAGTAACTTTTCTTGGGATTCAATCCATCGACTACAATTTTCTCCACAGGACCTTCAGTTTTTCTGGCATCATTCCATGGCCAAAATCGATGTATGTCATCTGGGTAATACGACACTTCATAATATTGAACATTTTCATAGTAATGATCTGGTTTAGACCACGATAGTGTAATGCAATCATGTTCAGCTGAATCACATTTGGGTTTACCAGGTTGGCTTGGTATTGGAGATCGAGTTTTAATGACATCACTAATATCACTATCCTTGCTAACCCCATCTTCACTTTCAGCTTGCACTTTGAAATGATAGCTTGTATTTGGAGATAGTTGACTGACTGTAAAAACCTGTTCAGTACTTTTGGTTTTTACTTTGATCTGTCTGCCTTCAAAGAAATATAAGATAATATAGTTTTGCACTTGATTAGTGTAACATTCTGGTTTGGCCCAAGTTAATGTAATTTGGTCGTGGGTTACTTTAATAGCTCTTGGTTGACCTGGTTGGCTTGGTAGTGCTGCATCAGTTGAAATAATCTCACTAACTTCACTTTTTTCACTGCTTCCTGTGCTGTTGTGAGCTTGGACTCTGAAAATATATGAAGTCTTAGGAAACAAATCAATAATTGTTGTATTCTCTTGCACTCTAGCAACCTGGACTGTTTTCCATTTATATAGCATATCATTTTGGGAATGAAAATCCACTGAATATTTCTCAACATACTTTGCATACTGAGCAGGTTTAGCCCACTGAAGTGTAACAGATTTCTCTGTAACAGAAAGGCGCTTAGGCTGACCTGGTTGACTTGGTATTGGGATTAAGGTTTTTATAACAGGGCTGATAGCACTCTTTTCACTTAACCCATCTTCACATTCAGCTTGTATTGTGAAACAGTATTTGGAATCAGGTAATAACCCTTTCACTAAATTTTCTTCTTTTAAGCTACCATCCTGATAGTACTGCCATTGCTTATCAGAAACGTTAAGTGAACAGTAACATACAACATATCTTTGGATGACTTCAGTATGTTTATCTGGCTTGGTCCATTGCAATCGAACACTATCTTCACTAATAACATCAACATTGGGCCGTCCAGGAGGACCGGGAATAATAGGTTTTGTCATGATTTCATATTCTTTGCTTTCAGTACTAAACTGTCCATCAAGAGTTTGTGCTTGTACTTTAAAAACATATGTGGTTTTTGGCAATAAGTTTTGTATGACAGCGTTTTCTTCTGCATCTTCAGTATCATACGTGTTCCATGTATTAGTTATAGTTAAATCAGATCGTGATTTATAAGAAATTTTATAATTTTTTATGTGAGAATCCGACCAATCTTTTCGCCATCTTAGCTTAATACTGTCGTGTGATGCATGAGAAGCTGATGGCTGTCCTGGTGCACGAGGTAATGGAAGCATTGTTTTAACACTTTCACTGACTTCACTTTCCTCACTGAGTTCATCATTACATTCAGCCTGGACTTTGAATAAATATGAAGTGTTGGAAAGTAATTTCTCAAGTGTAATATGTTTTTCTTTTCCTTTTGTCAATTTAAACATCCAGTTTGATGTTCGGTCATTTTCTGGCTTATACAACACTTTATATTTTTGCACATATTCAGGATTTTTATCTGGCTTACTCCATTTCACTTCAATAGTGTTACTACTTACACTACAACAAGAAGGAATACCTGGAGAACCAGATACTGGTAACTTGGTGGAAATGACACCGGTCTTCTCACTCTCTGCACTTTTTCCAGCTCTACAAGTAGCTTGTACTTTGAAGCGGTAGTTTCCTTTAGGTTTCAGTCCATCAATAAGCATTCTCTCCTTTATATTATCAGTGTCATAGGGCTTCCACATATCTGATTGTTCATCTAGACAATGACAGTAAACTGTGTAAAATAGCACACTACTAGCATGTTTCTCAGGTTTAGTCCACTCTAGTTCTACGGAGTTATGTGATATATTGATAGGAAAAGGTGTACCAGGTTCAGAAGAAAGTGGTGGTTCAGTCTTAATAATTTTACTCTCTGCACTCATTGCACTATCTCCTGCATCACAAATAGCTTTCACTGTAAAACTGTATTTTGTTTCTAGTTTCAACTCATCGATTATTAGGGTTTCTACTACACCATTGGTCTGTTTGTGTACTATATGATTGTCGTCAACACGGCAACAGAAGACTTCATACGAGGTGACACTTTCTGGATGAGTTTGTGGCTTACTCCATTTTAGTTCAATCAAAGTATCAGTCACATTAACTATATCAGGCTGTCCAGGTTCGGAGGAAAGAGGTGCCTTTGTCACAATAATCTCACTGCTTTGACTCTCACAACTAAGCCCAGCATCACATATAGCTTTTACTGTGAAGCTGTATTTTGTTTCTGGTTTCAACTCATCGATTATTAGGGTTTCTACTACACCATTGGTCTGTTTGTGTACTATATGATTGTCGTCAACACGGCAACAGAAGACTTCATACGAGGTGACACTTTCTGGATGAGTTTGTGGCTTACTCCATTTTAGTTCAATCAAAGTATCAGTCACATTAACTATATCAGGCTGTCCAGGTTCAGAGGAAAGAGGTGCCTTTGTCACAATAATCTCACTGCTTTGACTCTCACAACTAAGCCCAGCATCACATATAGCTTTTACTGTGAAGCTGTATTTTGTTTCTGGTTTCAACTCATCGATTATTTGGGTTTCTACTACACCATTGGTCTGTTTGTGTACTATATGATTGTCGTCAACACGGCAACAGAAGACTTCATACGAGGTGACACTTTCTGGATGAGTTTGTGGCTTACTCCATTTTAGTTCAATCAAAGTATCAGTCACATTAACTATATCAGGCTGTCCAGGTTCGGAGGAAAGAGGTGCCTTTGTCACAATAATCTCACTGCTTTGACTCTCACAACTAAGCCCAGCATCACATATAGCTTTTACTGTGAAGCTGTATTTTGTTTCTGGTTTCAACTCATCGATTATTTGGGTTTCTACTACACCATTGGTCTGTTTGTGTACTATATGATTGTCGTCAACACGGCAACAGAAGACTTCATACGAGGTGACACTTTCTGGATGAGTTTGTGGCTTACTCCATTTTAGTTCAATCAAAGTATCAGTCACATTAACTATATCAGGCTGTCCAGGTTCGGAGGAAAGAGGTGCCTTTGTCACAATAATCTCACTGCTTTGACTCTCACAACTAAGCCCAGCATCACATATAGCTTTTACTGTGAAGCTGTATTTTGTTTCTGGTTTCAACTCATCGATTATTTGGGTTTCTACTACACCATTGGTCTGTTTGTGTACTATATGATTGTCGTCAACACGGCAACAGAAGACTTCATACGAGGTGACACTTTCTGGATGAGTTTGTGGCTTACTCCATTTTAGTTCAATCAAAGTATCAGTCACATTAACTATATCAGGCTGTCCGGGTTCGGAGGAAAGAGGTGCCTTTGTCACAATAATCTCACTGGTTTGACTCTCACAACTAAGCCTAGCATCACATATAGCTTTTACTGTGAAGCTGTATTTTGTTTCTGGTTTCAACTCATCGATTATTAGGGTTTCTACTACACCATTGGTCTGTTTGTGTACTATATGATTGTCGTCAACACGGCAACAGAAGACTTCATACGAGGTGACACTTTCTGGATGAGTTTGTGGCTTACTCCATTTTAGTTCAATCAAAGTATCAGTCACATTAACTATATCAGGCTGTCCGGGTTCGGAGGAAAGAGGTGCCTTTGTCACAATAATCTCACTGGTTTGACTCTCACAACTAAGCCCAGCATCACATATAGCTTTTACTGTGAAGCTGTATTTTGTTTCTGGTTTCAACTCATCGATTATTAGGGTTTCTACTACACCATTGGTCTGTTTGTGTACTATATGATTGTCGTCAACACGGCAACAGAAGACTTCATACGAGGTGACACTTTCTGGATGAGTTTGTGGCTTACTCCATTTTAGTTCAATCAAAGTATCAGTCACATTAACTATATCAGGCTGTCCAGGTTCAGAGGAAAGAGGTGCCTTTGTCACAATAATCTCACTGCTTTGACTCTCACAACTAAGCCCAGCATCACATATAGCTTTTACTGTGAAGCTGTATTTTGTTTCTGGTTTCAACTCATCGATTATTTGGGTTTCTACTACACCATTGGTCTGTTTGTGTACTATATGATTGTCGTCAACACGGCAACAGAAGACTTCATACGAGGTGACACTTTCTGGATGAGTTTGTGGCTTACTCCATTTTAGTTCAATCAAAGTATCAGTCACATTAACTATATCAGGCTGTCCGGGTTCGGAGGAAAGAGGTGCCTTTGTCACAATAATCTCACTGCTTTGACTCTCACAACTAAGCCCAGCATCACATATAGCTTTTACTGTGAAGCTGTATTTTGTTTCTGGTTTCAACTCATCGATTATTTGGGTTTCTACTACACCATTGGTCTGTTTGTGTACTATATGATTGTCGTCAACACGGCAACAGAAGACTTCATACGAGGTGACACTTTCTGGATGAGTTTGTGGCTTACTCCATTTTAGTTCAATCAAAGTATCAGTCACATTAACTATATCAGGCTGTCCAGGTTCAGAGGAAAGAGGTGCCTTTGTCACAATAATCTCACTGCTTTGACTCTCACAACTAAGCCCAGCATCACATATAGCTTTTACTGTGAAGCTGTATTTTGTTTCTGGTTTCAACTCATCGATTATTTGGGTTTCTACTACACCATTGGTCTGTTTGTGTACTATATGATTGTCGTCAACACGGCAACAGAAGACTTCATACGAGGTGACACTTTCTGGATGAGTTTGTGGCTTACTCCATTTTAGTTCAATCAAAGTATCAGTCACATTAACTATATCAGGCTGTCCGGGTTCGGAGGAAAGAGGTGCCTTTGTCACAATAATCTCACTGCTTTGACTCTCACAACTAAGCCCAGCATTACATATAGCTTTTACTGTGAAGCTGTATTTTGTTTCTGGTTTCAACTCATCGATTATTAGGGTTTCTACTACACCATTGGTCTGTTTGTGTACTATATGATTGTCGTCAACACGGCAACAGAAGACTTCATACGAGGTGACACTTTCTGGATGAGTTTGTGGCTTACTCCATTTTAGTTCAATCAAAGTATCAGTCATATTAACTATATCAGGCTGTCCAGGTTCAGAGGAAAGAGGTGCCTTTGTCACAATAATGTCACTGCTTTGACTCTCACAACTAAGCCCAGCATCACATATAGCTTTTACTGTGAAGCTGTATTTTGTTTCTGGTTTCAACTCATCGATTATTTGGGTTTCTACTACACCATTGGTCTGTTTGTGTACTATATGATTGTCGTCAACACGGCAACAGAAGACTTCATACGAGGTGACACTTTCTGGATGAGTTTGTGGCTTACTCCATTTTAGTTCAATCAAAGTATCAGTCACATTAACTATATCAGGCTGTCCAGGTTCGGAGGAAAGAGGTGCCTTTGTCACAATAATCTCACTGCTTTGACTCTCACAACTAAGCCCAGCATCACATATAGCTTTTACTGTGAAGCTGTATTTTGTTTCTGGTTTCAACTCATCGATTATTTGGGTTTCTACTACACCATTGGTCTGTTTGTGTACTATATGATTGTCGTCAACACGGCAACAGAAGACTTCATACGAGGTGACACTTTCTGGATGAGTTTGTGGCTTACTCCATTTTAGTTCAATCAAAGTATCAGTCACATTAACTATATCAGGCTGTCCAGGTTCGGAGGAAAGAGGTGCCTTTGTCACAATAATCTCACTGCTTTGACTCTCACAACTAAGCCCAGCATTACATATAGCTTTTACTGTGAAGTTGTATTTTGTTTCTGGTGTCAACTCATCGATTATTTGGGTTTCTACTACACCATTGGTCTGTTTGTGTACTATATGATTGTCGTCAACACGGCAACAGAAGACTTCATACGAGGTGACACTTTCTGGATGAGTTTGTGGCTTACTCCATTTTAGTTCAATCAAAGTATCAGTCACATTAACTATATCAGGCTGTCCGGGTTCGGAGGAAAGAGGTGCCTTTGTCACAATAATCTCACTGGTTTGACTCTCACAACTAAGCCCAGCATCACATATAGCTTTTACTGTGAAGCTGTATTTTGTTTCTGGTTTCAACTCATCGATTATTAGGGTTTCTACTACACCATTGGTCTGTTTGTGTACTATATGATTGTCGTCAACACGGCAACAGAAGACTTCATACGAGGTGACACTTTCTGGATGAGTTTGTGGCTTACTCCATTTTAGTTCAATCAAAGTATCAGTCACATTAACTATATCAGGCTGTCCAGGTTCGGAGGAAAGAGGTGCCTTTGTCACAATAATCTCACTGCTTTGACTCTCACAACTAAGCCCAGCATCACATATAGCTTTTACTGTGAAGCTGTATTTTGTTTCTGGTTTCAACTCATCGATTATTTGGGTTTCTACTACACCATTGGTCTGTTTGTGTACTATATGATTGTCGTCAACACGGCAACAGAAGACTTCATACGAGGTGACACTTTCTGGATGAGTTTGTGGCTTACTCCATTTTAGTTCAATCAAAGTATCAGTCACATTAACTATATCAGGCTGTCCGGGTTCGGAGGAAAGAGGTGCCTTTGTCACAATAATCTCACTGCTTTGACTCTCACAACTAAGCCCAGCATTACATATAGCTTTTACTGTGAAGTTGTATTTTGTTTCTGGTGTCAACTCATCGATTATTTGGGTTTCTACTACACCATTGGTCTGTTTGTGTACTATATGATTGTCGTCAACACGGCAACAGAAGACTTCATACGAGGTGACACTTTCTGGATGAGTTTGTGGCTTACTCCATTTTAGTTCAATCAAAGTATCAGTCACATTAACTATATCAGGCTGTCCGGGTTCGGAGGAAAGAGGTGCCTTTGTCACAATAATCGCACTGGTTTGACTCTCACAACTAAGCCCAGCATCACATATAGCTTTTACTGTGAAGCTGTATTTTGTTTCTGGTTTCAACTCATCGATTATTTGGGTTTCTACTACACCATTGGTCTGTTTGTGTACTATATGATTGTCGTCAACACGGCAACAGAAGACTTCATACGAGGTGACACTTTCTGGATGAGTTTGTGGCTTACTCCATTTTAGTTCAATCAAAGTATCAGTCACATTAACTATATCAGGCTGTCCAGGTTCGGAGGAAAGAGGTGCCTTTGTCACAATAATCTCACTGCTTTGACTCTCACAACTAAGCCCAGCATTACATATAGCTTTTACTGTGAAGTTGTATTTTGTTTCTGGTGTCAACTCATCGATTATTTGGGTTTCTACTACACCATTGGTCTGTTTGTGTACTATATGATTGTCGTCAACACGGCAACAGAAGACTTCATACGAGGTGACACTTTCTGGATGAGTTTGTGGCTTACTCCATTTTAGTTCAATCAAAGTATCAGTCACATTAACTATATCAGGCTGTCTGGGTTCGGAGGAAAGAGGTGCCTTTGTCACAATAATCGCACTGGTTTGACTCTCACAACTAAGCCCAGCATCACATATAGCTTTTACTGTGAAGCTGTATTTTGTTTCTGGTTTCAACTCATCGATTATTTGGGTTTCTACTACACCATTGGTCTGTTTGTGTACTATATGATTGTCGTCAACACGGCAACAGAAGACTTCATACGAGGTGACACTTTCTGGATGAGTTTGTGGCTTACTCCATTTTAGTTCAATCAAAGTATCAGTCACATTAACTATATCAGGCTGTCCAGGTTCGGAGGAAAGAGGTGCCTTTGTCACAATAATCTCACTGCTTTGACTCTCACAACTAAGCCCAGCATCACATATAGCTTTTACTGTGAAGCTGTATTTTGTTTCTGGTTTCAACTCATCGATTATTTGGGTTTCTACTACACCATTGGTCTGTTTGTGTACTATATGATTGTCGTCAACACGGCAACAGAAGACTTCATACGAGGTGACACTTTCTGGATGAGTTTGTGGCTTACTCCATTTTAGTTCAATCAAAGTATCAGTCACATTAACTATATCAGGCTGTCCAGGTTCGGAGGAAAGAGGTGCCTTTGTCACAATAATCTCACTGCTTTGACTCTCACAACTAAGCCCAGCATCACATATAGCTTTTACTGTGAAGCTGTATTTTGTTTCTGGTTTCAACTCATCGATTATTAGGGTTTCTACTACACCATTGGTCTGTTTGTGTACTATATGATTGTCGTCAACACGGCAACAGAAGACTTCATACGAGGTGACACTTTCTGGATGAGTTTGTGGCTTACTCCATTTTAGTTCAATCAAAGTATCAGTCATATTAACTATATCAGGCTGTCCAGGTTCGGAGGAAACTGGTGCATTTGTGTGAATAACATTACTGGTAATTGGTGTAGGAAGCTCAGCTGTCTTGAGTTCTACACTCTCACTTTCAATGCTCACCCCAATATTGCCAACAGCTTGCACTTTGAAGGTGTAATATGAATTTGGCTTTAAGTCATTGACTGTTATTTTTTCTCCGGACACGATTAGTGATTTTAATTGACCCTGTTTGGTAGTGTAAGTCACTTTGTAGCTTACATATAAATCACTTGTACATTGTGGCTTTTCCCAAACTAGATCAATGCTGTCATGTGTCACGTTGGACACTTGTGGCAGACCTGGAGGAGAAGGTGGTTCAAAATCTTTTTGATCACATTGGCCCATAACGTAGGAGACCAAAGCAACAGCTTTGTCAGAGGGAGTTTGATTTTCACTTGTATCAGCAACAATAAAACTCAAGTCTTCATCATCAGCATTAGCTTTAGCAAAACTAGAAAACTGACTTAATTTAAGTGTCAAGTACTTCTTTATGTCATTTTGCTTGTACCATGGGCATATAGGATTCTCTGATCCTTGGCTAGTTTGCACACCTGTGTTTAAATATGATGCCATTTTTGCCAGACCAACATCATCATTTTTGACAGCTTTGAACTCAAATATAAGGGCATTTGTAGTCAAGTTAACAACTGCTGCACTGTATTTATCAGGAGCAAATGCGAACTCCACACCTGTGAAAATGATAATAATAATAATGATAATAATAATAATGATACTAATAATAATAACAATAGTTCATGAATAGTTAAAAAGAAAGTAAGTGAATCTAAAAGCTTACCAGGAATTTTGGACAATTCTTCCAGGCAATGAGCAAGAAGTGAAATCTCATATTCTTTGTATTTCAACCAAGTACGCAGACGTTCAGGATAAAAAGGAGAATTATGATACTTTTCAAATAGTTTAACCAGTGCTATCTCTTCTTCTTCCCCACCACGTATCCTTGGTACCAATTCGGCTAGAGAATCCAGGAAAACATTTTTATGTCGCACTATCATACGGTTAAAACAAGAAATCTGTTGTTCGATTACGGGGAAATACTGGTGGAGATCTTTCTTTAACAGACCGTTGCAATTTGTCTCGATTTCGTAGATATCTTGCGCGAGCGATTCCGTTTGAATAACTAAGTCAGTGCTAATTGCTTTCACGTATTTGTTGGGTACGTTACTATGGAATCTACTCAAGGGATGAAGGCATACCTGTTTTGGTACAAGAATAGGGCTGTCTTCTCCTATGGACGATAAAGTCTTACAAAATTCGACAGCACTGTCGTGTTGAAACGGGATATCGCTATAATATGTGAAATTTGCTTGATCTGCAAAAAGGTGACGTGCTATCTCATCGATGTTTGATGAAGCTTCAAGAGCATTGCGTAACGTAAGGACATTTTCTCGAAGTTGTTTATAAACTGTGTGGTAATCTTCCTGACGGTCTACATTTTTGTGAAATAGGAAAATTGCCTCGGCTCCATATAAAACTCCAGTAGTAACATGAGTAGCTGGAACGTCTAAACTCGGCAAACTATCATTAGGTAGTAATAGTGTATCGAGGTTCAGCTGGTTCTTGTGGGAAGTGCACCAGTAACGCAAGGCAACTTGAGCTCGTCGTTTAGAAAATCTATAATCGTATAAATACTTTGCTGAGCCAGAGAAATTATTAATCAGACCTCCAAATAGGCTTAATCTCTGGCTTTCTTTGATATCTAAGCAGCGTGCTATAGTAGTAAGACTGTCTTCAGCAATAATTTCAAACTTTGAAATAAAATGTTTACTTGCAATGGGTGTTTGGTCGCACCAGAAGGTAGATCTAGTATCGCAAATATTATCATTGCGGTAATCGTACAAAGATCCTAATACGAATTGACGCCCTAATGTGGCTATCCATTCACCGTCGTCTCCTAGATTCATGTCCTAGGACTATTTTGGAGACTAAACTGAGCTACACCCTTCTACAGACTAAACTGAGTTGAACCCTCCTCTCACACACTTTAAAGTCTGTGCATGCATAATTATATTCACGCTTAGATACATGTGGGACTTCAAGATTAAGATATTAAATTTAAATATTACTGAAACTAGTACCAATGAAAAAATGCATGCGTTATTGATTAACAATTTAACAAACGCTTCCATGCACGTAACTCTATTATACATAAGTACTTACACTGCTGCATGCAAAGCAAGATACAAAGTTGCTGTACAAATTGTTTGCTTTTTTGTTAATCACTTTCATTTTTGTATAAAGATTAAGTTTTTATTCTTGTTTTCGTGAACTTTCATTATATTGTATGTCAAAGTATATATGATAGCATTGAAGTGCAAATTATTGGAAGTATATAATGCAAACAAGGGGTGGGATGCAAGCTGCGTAATAACGAGCGCCGTCAGGACGGGACCCTCGCCTACGTGGCAAAGTATAACAAAGCATAACAAAGCACTACAATTTTTTCAAAATATAACAAAGTTTGTGTATGAAACAAACAATACTTTTGTTACATGGAATACTCATATAAATTTGAAAAACATTTATGGGCATAAAGGTTGATTTGCAAATATTATCATTGCGATAGTCATACAAATTAAGGTCCTAATAGGAAATGACACCCTAGTGCGGTTATCCATTCACCATCTGCCATGCTCACAGCGTCATTTGATCCTTGCATGTAGAGTCTATATACTGTTATTTGTTGCTCCACCTTAATTCCAGCTATATGAGTCATCCTGTGACAATTATATATAGTTGTATAATTAATAATTTTACCAATATTATATTTAAAATTATATAGAGGGATACTTTAAAAACATATGAATAAAACCCTTGTATTTTGATGACATATAGTGACATGAACTGCACAGAAACCCTCAACAGTGAATGTTGTACAAGAGACTAAATAGTATGTAGTACTCATAATAGTCTCACATTGAGAGTATATTCCAAGTGAAGATGGATGTATGAGCTCTCCATTTAAGTTATATATAATAATTATACATATAGCTACATCTTAATTGTTATTGTGACATTGTAAACTAAATCAAAGTGAAGACAAGATAATTTCATTCACAAAATGAACATATTGAATTCACATGAGGTGTAATAGAGAAATTAATTGTATTATAATGTTAATAAAAATTAGGAGATGTGTTCTAGGATAGCCAAAAGAAAAATTATAGCATTCTTCAATATTTGTGAGCACGAATACATATATAAGTATAATATATTAATTGTACTATGATTATACTTATATAATTATGCTGAATGCCTTCATACTCCTCGTTTACTTAACTGCATTCATTCTCTAATATTACAAGTGTATAATCACATGTTTAGTGGTGAAGTACATAATAATTATTATGTTCATGCATTCAATATAGTAAGCACCTAATCCTATGAAACACAACAATTTTTGCACTAAAGTAGTGTATAACACGTGACATGTAATAAGTTTATAGCACTTCCGTAGTCCTATATATATACACTACCCATTGACATGTCAAGAAGCATGACAATAATTATAATGGTGAAATATTTAGCTTCATGCCCTATCAACTAAATTCTATCAAAAATCTCTATATTTGCACTTCCATAGTAATAATTACTATTACACTAAACTCAAATTTTTAGACTACTCAACAAAACATTTCAAGAAGTATAAAGTGAACATGATAACCTGTCTTTAACCTAATGTTGCTGATTACAATGATGAAATAGGAAGGTTCATGCTTTAAGTATCGTATGCACTTAATCTGAGCAAACATTTCTGGTTTAGCGCTACCATATTAACAATCACAATATTTATAACACATCGCAACTTACTTCAAATTTTGCACCGACAAATGTCAAGTAGCATGATGTTACTGCAACAACCAGTCTTCAACCCCAATGTTGCTAAATAAAACGGTGAAATATAATGTATAGGTTCATGCCTTCACTATTGAAGCACTAAATCCTATAAAACATATGCATGTCTATGAAATCCCTCAAAGAAAATGGCCTGATGAACTGAAATTTGCTTGCTCTGGGCCTGTGATGAGTTCATTGTAAATAAGTTAATAATAATAAATTATTATTTTAGATCTATATTCATTAACAGTTCAACCCACTACTACAATTAATATATAACCAGTTTAATAAACTTGTTAGTAGAAATGAATATACACATGTACACACACATACACAAATATGTAATGAATATTATTATTATGAAGCAATAATATTATTATTCATAGTTGATAAACAAGTCACTTGATATGTTACTTTCCCAAAAACATCGTCATGGCAACAAAACATAATAAACCTTATCTGACTTTCCTAATTCCTGTTACTAATCTTTTTTTCAGTGATGATTATGTTTATATACACATCCTTTATTTTTAAATATGTATTTGTATATCTAGTGAGACTTCTTTATTACAAGTTCAGTATCTCTTCCTCTCTTGTATCTGAATCCTCCAGCCTTCCATGTTGTCCACAATGTCCAGGCTGTCCAGCTCTCACCTCTTCTATACTTAATCATATCTTGTTGTCCTCTCTCCCTTACCAAGGCCCAGTAGTATGGAAACAGCTAGTCATAGAGGACGTTGTCAAATACATTTATAGAATGTCTGGTAAATTATAACTGAACTGTATACAAAGTATACGAGGAGCAGGACAAGAGTGATGAAAATCAACAGATCAGTAATCAGTTCAAGTGTAAATTCAAGAAATGTCTATATATATAATACTTGTTTGAGATCAAAACATTTTAATTGTTTATCATATGTATAATACTTACAAGTCTAGTAACGTCAACAGTGGCTTTTTATATGATCACTCACTGCAGCTATAATTAAATTAAAAATATTAATGAATATTATAATTACATGATGTACATAGAGGTAATGATCATAACAAGAGAATGGACTCATTACTTGTTAAAAGTTTATAACTGTTGACTGATCTGTGGAAATGACAACATGTAATCAAATCATTATAATGATGTGTTTATCACACAATATGAATATCATTATAATTATACTATTATTCACCAATATTGCGCAGTTAATAAACTTGATGATAACATCACACAATCAAATACACATGTACACTTTTTACATTTTGGTGCACACACACACACACAAAGATGTCACTAACCTATCTAACATGTACATGTCATGTGTTACTGGTCCATCATTTCTTAAACATGATCCTGTACTGTTATTGTGTGATGAGACACAATAATGATCATCATTATCACAAAGAACACAACAGCAATACAGTTTTACAGTAGACACAGGCAAGTAATAATGTGTTATGTAATCCAATTCGATGCACATTATAATGATATCACTTTTTCTAAGATTCTTTCAAGTTTATCTATGTCAGATTGTACATCTACTGTTACCATTTCCTCTTTCACCATAGTTCTGCTTCTTTTGCTGATAGTCCCTTTTGGCCATTATTAGTTTGTTTTTAGTGATATATTCAGCTTGCGTTCTGACTTCTCTGGCTATAAAATGTTGATTTATGTAAACCTTGACTGACCCTCATGCCATTAATACGTAACTTAACGTACTACTTTAAATATTACATTAAAACAGAGAATATACATTAAAATACATGCTATTTAATTGTCATTGATATGCAATGCACATGGCTACCGTAATACCATTAGTGCCAAGGTGGAAAGAAGTAGTTACTCAGTCTAATTGTTTTGATATTTAGATGCCAACATAAACAACCAGTTGTGTGTATACAGTAGGACACTCCTTCGTGGTTTTGCTATTTTTGGTCTTGTAGTCTCACTATACAACCTCTTCATTCACTATAATTATATCTATTAATATTACTAGTGAATTCGAAGGTTAGAGTGAGAGAAGAAAGAGAAGACACTTTGATAATATTTACATGATGTTATCATTACAGTGTTGAACATAGTGATCCATGTACTATCAAATGGCCAAACGTCTTTTAATAATGTCATGATCATGAGAGTACTATAGCTCATACATGCTCAACTGAGGTGTACAACACGTATAGCCAGCCAGCCTTACACAAATTTAAAGTGCTTTGGGACTGAAATATTTTACTGTTTCAGTGGGAGAAGACTATTAGTAAATTAGAATTTGTTATCTCGTATTCCCCTTAAGAAATGCATGAAAAAAAATAAAGTTTAATGTGTAATATTATAGGTTTGTACATTGTGGAATAGGTAATGCATGAAGATAATTATAATAACTAAGCTTATAACTATGATGTGCATGTAATTAAATGTATCAAAATTACTTCTTTAACTTGTTACATTATCACATTGGTCGATGTGTGTTCTGGTTGTGTTGATTGGTATTTCCTTTCATTCTGAAGTAAGCTATTACCAAAACTATGACTGCAACCACAATAATAAACTTCCACATTTGTTGTTGTTGTTGTTGTTGTTGTTGTTTTCGATGCTGTTGTGGTTTTCTAATACGCTCTATAAAAATAAAATACACAATGTTGTTTCATAGTTAATAGTTGATACAGAAAAACTTGGATTTAATAGTGTTATTAACTTATTAGTATGAGACATAGGCTTTCAGGTTTAGCTTGTTTATTGTATAAACTGGTTTACAAATTATTTTGAGATAAAAAATCAAACGATTATAATTATAAGTATTATTTTATTGCTTGCTAATCTGTCTTTTGTATCTAAAAAATGCTATACAGTTCTTATAATTATACCAAATTTTGTTGATTTCCCTGTACTAAACATGGAGTGTTTGATCAAAACTTACTTTGCGGAAAATTGGTCTCTTTTTGTAAATTAAGTAACATATAAGCTAATTGCATAGTTTACTGGATCTCTGGTCAGGAATGTATCAACTTAAATAGTAAATGCAAAGCAGGCTTTTGTTTAAAACGTTTGTTGGGGGCAGAATTGAATTTGAAAGACTATGGAAGGGGTATTGTGCTATGCCTATTGGCAACTAAATTTCAATGGGGGGTGAACACCACCCCCCAAAAAGGAAACCGAACCACATTGAACACTTACTAGGATGTTTTCTAGCAATCTCATTTGCTAGTCCATCCATATTTATCAATGGACTCCTCAGGGCTTGAACGATTGATGCCCAAGATGTACATCCAGTTTTTAGTGAGCACTCAAGAGCCTTTTGCTGGCAGTCAAGAGTTCTGGAATAGTCGCGTCCAATTCTGTTAAGTTCTGCAATAGGTACCTTAGTTTGGAAAATGATATTCACTTCATAATTAGATTTAGAACATCTATCAATATAAATTTTGTGATTCAAAAGAAAAGTCAAAATACTGGAGACACAAAAAAATGACCCTTCATAATTATATCTAAAGCAAGGCAGATCATATAATTAAATTTAAAATATTAAAAATGCACACTTGGTGTCAACATTGATTTCTTCCTTTGACATGTTTAAGACTATTACACTGAGTGTTTAGAATTTTCTCTTGAATTAAGATTTATATTGATGAATGTTGAAAATCTACTTATGAAGGTACCTTAAGTAAAAGACCAAATTTAGACCAATCAGTGACTGTAGCAGTTGATTCCATAACTGTAGGCAAATTTTCCACTGAATGCAGAATATAACAAATAAAAGAATGTGGATAATCTAGAATATTTACCTGTTAGTGGTTCGTCATCCACTTCACTTGGTAGTGACTGTAGATCTATGGAGATTAGAAGCAAATTAAGTTTGAAGCACTAGACAAATTGTAATTATTGTGTACACCATGGCCAGGCATTGGGAATACATCTTGAATCAATTAACAAGGAGCTCTTACTGTCAATGACAATATCAAGGACCAATTGGCCTAAAAGCATACAATCTGTTTGGACCAATGGTACAATAAGTGAGCTTATTAAACACAGTGAATTGAAAATTAAACTGCTGTTTGCCTATTCAGTCAATTGAAAGTTTAGGTCAGTACATACAGGGCTAATTCAACTAGATACCTGATGATACTTGTGGAATGCCTCATGGAGGTAATAATATACTGAAGAAGTCATTCGGATGTTCAGCACCTATCATATCAAATCTCATTGATAAATGACTGATATGTGAGTCTTCTGAGCAGATGGTGACAATTTGGGAAACCACAAGATTTGAGGGGGTTGAAATTATCAATTTCATCTTGAGTAATCTAATAATTAATAAACATTAATGTGAATTCCAAGTATTAAAACATACTGTACATGAATGAACATCATGCATTTTATTTTTATTATGGACAGGAAATAACATTATCTGGTCTACCTGGGGGTCCTCAAACCACACTCAATTGTTTTATATGTGTATATATATATGCCCAAGTTTGTGGATCGAGCTAGACCCAGTACTCATTGAATTGTCATACAACACCAACAGTTCCCACTATATTAATGTTCCTGCTCAGTGTTGCAAACCACTCAGTCACTACTGATCCCATGTATTACCTCAGATGATTTCCGTTCAGTCATTGTCCAGGGATGCTGAATAGCATTGCTTTGTGGCTTTATTTTAATAGATGTTGCTTCTTTTTTTAATGTTACACATTGCTCTACATATTTCTTATGAGACAAATGATTCTCTAAGAAACTAGGAAAAAAAGAAATATCATAATTACAATTAGTATAACAGTAAGATAAGAATATTATTGGCAACACAGCAAAAGTAACAGCAAAACAATGATATATATGTAATGAGCTCTAAAATCAACACACTAACTCGTTTACAAGTTGCATCATCTTTTGTTATTACAAACATCATCTCAATTTCTCGAATAGATGCTAAGCTGTGAAAGACTTGTGAACAATAACGCTGCCTCGGATATCTTCGACAAAATATGGAGAAGATTTTGGACTGGATACATCGGAGTTTAAAACTGGCAAATATATTGGATATGCTGAAAGATGATCCTTCATCTTTTTTAAGCACATATGGTGGTTTGCTGGAGGTATCGGCAGAATAGACACTATAATCAGCACACTCTTCATCTGAATCAATAACAGCATAATGTCCAAGATGTAAAATGGCTTCCTTTTTCAACTCCTGAGAGCAATTAAGTTGGTATATACCACTCACCTGATGCAAATCAGGTGGAAATGTAATGTCACCATCAATGACGCTGTTAGCCTGAAGCTCTGCTGTTTCCCCAGCAGGTAGAGATCCTTCAGGCAAGTCGATACGTAAATCGCATTTTTGTGATTGAAAGGTATTATTCTTATCTGTATCGAAGGTGTATACTTCTTTATCATATATTTGCAGAGAATCTGAGGGAGACAAATGGTAAAATATGACCTCAAATCTGTGCATTATAAAGTGATATTAATGAATATTTCCAAATATTTAACTGTAATTGGGAACAATGATCACTTTTAATTTGAATATCACTTCTTTGCAAGCAACACAGAACACAGCAGAGTCTAGTTGCAAAGATATTCAGCTACAAGTTACCATAGGTAGGTACTGCTATGCTGTTAAAATTCTGAGACAGGGACCAAAACATTTTAGCTTTGAATTGCTTCCACTCGTTTTCCAACAAGTGCAATACTCTGAATTATCTTTTGAAATTAAATTTAATGTTTGAAACAATTATCATGGTGTGTTAGTGTAGGATATCAACTGTTTGACATTCCTTGTGGCAGTACTCATACAGTGCATAATCAACAACAAAATTAAACAAATAATGAACTACCTTGTGAACTGTCCCTGGGTAAAAATACATGAAAGAAGTTATTTGGTCTTTTGACTCCTACCAAATGAAACCTCATCTTTGAAAGTCTTGGTGGTGAAGTTAACAGCCGTCGGAACTTGACGTGAATGTGTGGAAGTTTTGATGGGTAATAAGCAGGGAATGCATTAAGCTCCTCTATGCCAATCTAATAAAATAATGAATCTTTTCAATGAGGATGTAATGAAAAAAACACATAATTTCATAGCAGAAGCAACAGACAAAATTTACACCGAAGGTAATACGACCAGATGTACAATCCATTGTAATGCAGTATGTGTCACATACATGACTATGTACGTACACAATTATCCACATAGTCTATTTCCCAAGACTGTACAGAAGTAGATTCCATTTTCAACTTGATGTGTTTTGCATTTTCTTTCAGCTCTACTATTCGAGGAGCATCTTTCTGATAATCTGGATATCCAGTCTCAAAAAACTAGAATAGCAAATCATAAAAATATTATAAGCAAGATGTCATATCTACAAGACAAAAGTACAAACCTCCGTAAATCTGGGGATGTTCTTAACTATAATACAAAACATCTCGTATTCCGTATTAAGTGGATTAGCCTTGTAAAACACTTGAGAGTAGTATTGTTTCTTTGTTGATTAGATTCAAATATATATAGTTGTAATTATATTATGTAACATTATATAACATATACACTCACAGGCTAGTGAATAGTATGAAATTGTATCATCAGAATAATAGTATGAAGATCGTAGAAAGGTAACAGATAAATTATTGCCATTGTAAAGATAAATATATACTCACCTCCTATTATAGAGTACGAAGATCATAGAAAGGTAACAGATACATTTTTGCCATTGTAAAACTAAATATATACTCACCTCCTATTATACATTAAGGAAAATAAATATGCAATGTGAAGAAACAAATGGACATGAAATCACGATAGACCTCAATATTTATATACACTCACATGCTAATAATCATAGATTAAGAATAGTGTATTGCAGAAATGAGTATGCAAAGTGAAGAAAAGAAAGTACATGGAATCATTACAAACTTCATATAATTCAGTACTTTATATACTCACCCTCTAGTATAGATTAAGATTAGTGAATTGTAGAAAAATGAGTATGCCATATGAAGAAAAGAAAGGAAATAGAATCAAAATAAAACTTCATACAATACTTTTTATATACTCACCCACTAGTATAAATTAAGATTAGTGAATTGTAGGAGAATGAATATGTAATGTCAAGAAAAAGCATCATTACAAAATTTCAGTAATTTTTATCATACTCACCTGCTAGTAATGATGAAGAATAGTGTATTGTAAGAGAACATGTATGCAATGTGAAGAAAAGAAAGGACATATAATCATTACAATACTTCATACAATTAGTACTTTTTATATACTCACCTCCTAGTATAGATTAATAATAGTGTATTGTAGGAGAATGAATATGCAATTGGAAGAAAAGAAAGAACATCAAAAACTTCACTCAATTATATAGTGCTTTTAATATACTCGTGAAGTGTGGGGGGGTGGTGTACGTTTTTTATGGTCAAGGGTGGGTATTGGGCGTTTGTTTTATTTTCAAGTGTAAGGGTTGGGAGTATGATTTAAAGTCAAGCGTGGGACTTGTGTGTGTGGTTTAGGATCAAGTGTGGGGCTTGGGGTGTGATTTAGGGTCAGGTGCGAGGCTTGGGGTTGTGATTTAGGGTCAAGTATGGGGCTTGGCATTGTGTTTTAGGGTCAATCGTGGAGATTTGTTGTGTAGTTTAGGGTCAAGATTGGGGTTGTGGCTGTGTTTTAGGGTCAATATGGGATTTGGGGGTGTGTTTTAGGGTCAAGGATGTGTCTTGGGTGTGGTTTAAGGTCAAGTCTGGGGTTTCTGCTTGAGGTTTAGGGTGAAGTGTGAGGCTTATGGGTGAATATTAGGGTCAATTTTGTGGCTTGGTGGATTGTTCTATGGTCAAGTGTGAGGCTTGTGGGCGTGGTTTAGAATCAAGTGTGTGGCTTGTGTGTGTCATTTTGCGTCAAGGTTGGTGCTTGAGGATGTGGTTCACTGTAAAGAAAGGGTTTTGTGGGTGCAGTTTTGGCTCAACTTTGGGGCTTGGTGGTGTACGTGTTTTAGGGTGAAGTGTAGGGTTTGTAGGTGTGGTTTAAAGTCAAGTGTGGGGCTTGGGGATGTGGTTTAGAGTCAATTTTGGGAGTTGGTGTGTGATTTATGGTTACGTGTGGGGCTTGGGGGTGTGATTTAGGGTCAAGTGTGGGGCTTGGGGTGTGGTTTATGGTTACGTGTGGGGATTTGGGGTGTGAATTAGGTTCAAGTGTGGGGTTTGGGTGTGAGTTTTAGGGTCAATTTTGTGGTGAGTTACGGTCAAGTGTGGTGCTTGGGGGTGTGATTTAGGGTCAAGTGTGGGGCTTGGGGTATGGTTTATGGTTACGTGTGGGGATTTGGGGTGTGAATTACATGTAGGTTCAAGTGTGTGCATGGTTTGGGTGTGAGTTTTAGGGTCAAATTTAGGGCTTAGAGGTGTGGTTTAAGGTCAATTAAGTGGCTTAGAAATAAGGTTTAGGGTCAAGTGTGGGGCGTATGTTAGGGTCAGGGGTGAGACTTGGTGGTACGTGTGTTTTGGGTGAAGGGTGGGGCTTGGTGTGTGTATATGATCAATAGTGGGGATTGGTGTTGTGATTTAAGGTCAAGTGTGGGGCTTGTGGATCAGTTTTGGGTAAAGCGTGTAGCTTGAGGGGTGGTATATAGTCAAGGGTGTACTTGGAATTGTGGTTTTAGGTCAATTTTAGGGCTTGGGAATGTAGTTGAGGGTTAATTTTGCCTCCTAGTATAGATTAAGATATTATAAGAAAACAAGCATGCAATGTGAAGAAAAGAAAGGACATTTAATCACTTCATACAATTAGTACTTCAAATATACTCACCCCCTAGTATAGATTAAGAATAGTATATTGTAAGAAAATGAGTATGCAATGTGAAGAAAAGAAAGGACATACAATCATTACAAAACTTCATACAATTAGTACTTTTTATATACTCACCCACTAGTGTAGATTACGAATAGTGTATTGTAGGAAAATGAGCATGCAATGTGAAGGAAAGAAAGAACATAGAAAAGTTCATACAATTAGTGCTTTTTATATACTAACCTCCTTGTGTGGATTAAGAATAGTGTATTGTAGTATGAATGCAATGTGAAGGAAAGACAGAACATAGGTTCATTACTAAACATCATACAGTTTTATATACTCACCCTCTAGTATAATGTATTGTAGGAGAGTGAGTATGCATGCAATGTGAAGGAAAGACAGAATATAGATTCATTACTAAACATCATAAAGTTTTATATACTCACCCACTAGTGTAGATTAAGAATATTGTATTGTAGGAGAATGAGTATGCAATGTGAGGAAAAGAAAGGACATAGAAAAATTCATACAATTATATAGTACTTTTTATATACTCACCGGCTAGTGTAGATTAAGAATAGTGTATTGTAGGAAAATGAGTATGCAATGTGAAGAAAAGAAAGAACATAGAATTATTACAAAACTTCATACAATTAGTACTTTTTATATACTCACCAGCTAGTGTAGATTAAGAATAGTGTATTGTAGGAAAATGAGCATGCAATGTGAAGAAAAGAAAGAACATAGAATCATTACAAAACTTCATACAATTAGTACTTTTTATATACTCACCAGCTAGTGTAGATTAAGAATAGAGTGAGTATGCAATGGGAAGAAAAGAAAGAACATAGAAAACTTCATACAATTAGTACTTTTTATATACTCACCATCTAGTATAGATTAAGAATAGAGTGAGTATGCAATGGGAAGAATAAAAAGAACATAGAATCATTACAAAACTTCATACAATTAGTACTTTTTATATACTCACCTCCTAGTATAGATTAAGAATAGTGTATTGTAGGAAAATGAGTATGCAATGGGAAGAAAAGAAAGAACATAGAAAACTTTATACAATTATGTAGTACTTTTTATATACTCACCGGCTAGTGTAGATTAAGAATAGTGTATTGTAGGAAAATGAGCATGCAATGTGAAGAAAAGAAAGAACATAGAAAACTTTATACAATTATGTAGTACTTTTTATATACTCACCGGCTAGTGTAGATTAAGAATAGTGTATTGTAGGAAAATGAGCATGCAATGTGAAGAAAAGAAAGAACATAGAATCATTACAAAACTTCATACAATTAGTACTTTTTATATACTCACCAGCTAGTGTAGATTAAGAATAGAGTGAGTATGCAATGGGAAGAATAAAAAGAACATAGAATCATTACAAAACTTCATACAATTAGTACTTTTTATATACTCACCAGCTAGTGTAGATTAAGAATAGTGTATTGTAGGAAAATGAGTATGCAATGGGAAGAAAAGAAAGAACATAGAATCATTACAAAACTTCATACAATTAGTACTTTTTATATACTCACCAGCTAGTGTAGATTAAGAATAGAGTGAGTATGCAATGGGAAGAAAAGAAAGAACATAGAAAACTTCATACAATTAGTACTTTTTATATACTCACCCACTAGTGTAGATTAAGAATAGTGTATTGTAGGAAAATGAGTATGCAATGGGAAGAATAAAAAGAACATAGAATCATTACAAAACTTCATACAATTAGTACTTTTTATATACTCACCTGCTAGTGTAGATTAAGAATAGTGTATTGTAGGAAAATGAGCATGCAATGTGAAGAAAAGAAAGAACATAGAAAACTTTATACAATTATGTAGTACTTTTTATATACTCACCGGCTAGTGTAGATTAAGAATAGTGTATTGTAGGAGAATGAGTATGCAATGGGAAGAAAAGAAAGAACATAGAAAACTTCATACAATTAGTACTTTTTATATACTCACCAGCTAGTGTAGATTAAGAATAGTGTATTGTAGGAATATGATTGTGCAATGTGAAAAAAATTAAAGATCATAGATAAATTACTCATGAACTAATAATGAATTTTCACTAATCAGAGCATTTACGAATGACTATTCAAATATTTGTGTATCTCACAAAACAAAAGTATTAAATTTGTGATTTAATTCTAAATTTCCATTACTATCATGGTAAATAGTAGGTTTATAACAAATTCGGTGTACAATTTACAAGCTAAAACACCCAATGAATAACACAGAAACAAAAAGTGTTCTCCACACTAAGTTATTTGATTTGGGTTACGTGTACTGTGCACTCACAAAATAATTAATTCGAATGTACAATAATTATTGTGATTGATTGTAAATGCGAAAATCATTCATTTGACAAATAATAACTTTGTCAAATGCTTACATTCATTGCTTTGCATTTTTTACAAGTAGACAAGTAAATTTGGACTGTTAGTTGGTGTCTAGGAAGTGCGAAAATTGCTCATCTAAATACCAAATTTAGCTAGTTTTCTATACAAAATAGCAAACTAACAATCATTTAAATGAAAGCATTTGATTAAATACCAAATGACTGTTTTTCACATCCACAGTCACATTCGGAGTGTTCTAACATCGGAATGAGTGTTTGAACTTTGAAGTATGAACACACATGCAATGTGAACAAGAAATTACATGCATGAAGTATACATATAACACAATGCTGTAATTAGGACACTAACTTCATCCATGGTCCAACTTAGAACAATGAGAACTATAATCTGTTAATATAGAATATGATGATGGCAAGTTAAATAGATAAGTTAAGTATTTATTATTTTATTTTTGAGAAATTGTTTTCCAAACCAAAGACCTTATAGTTATTTTTCGTTCCCCTCTTTCAAGGTTCTTTTACAACTTTTGCAATGTCCGCATTATGTGTTTTATTTGGTTAACAACTTCACTATATATATGACTATATATATGACTACATATATATATATATATATATATATATACATTTAATGTTATTAAGTATTCATGAGGGGTGTGGTCAGTCATTGCACATTCACTTAACTTCAAATTTGGACAGGATTATACGATTCATACTAAACAATTTTGTCAGTCTTAACTTCATATGACTAATACTAGGCCTAGACAACTATTTTATTGTTATTTTGAACTGAAAAAACATTGCAAATGTTGTACAAGAACCTCGAAAAGGTAAGAAGAAAGGAAAAATAATTAACTATAATGGCTTAAATTTAGATAAGAAAATCAGGAATGATTATAGTCAACAAGAGAACCAGAGAAAGGAGGGGTCTGGCAGTATAAGCATATGGGTATGCAAGAGGAATTTGGTATGTTGTTGCTATAATGAATCCTTAAGTGCTTTTAAGTAATAAACTTATACTACACTGTAATTTTTAGCATATATGAGATGCTTCGCGAAAATAATGGTCCCACCCACCACATGTGAACATTATTAAATGAATGCGAAATAATTGAATATTGTCGAAATGCAAAACTATTACATGTGAAATTTAGAGCTATTCTGATATAATGCTACTCTATTCTATACAATTGTTGTTGTACATGTGATAAGATATCATATTACATAAAGGTAACTTCACCTCTTTGGAACCAAGTCAACTTTTTGAGACAGTGAAAATGTTCTTTTTTCCAATCTGTGAGAATACATGGAAAAATGTTAATGAGAATTTGCTTTTAACAATTACCTGCTTGATAACTCAAAAAGGTGTGTGTCAGCCCCTCCTTCTTTTGTGCAAAGAAGGAGGGGCTAGCTTTTGGGGGTGTGGTAAATGTAATGTTGACCACATGTTGTATGCCCAATATAAAAGAGGAGGGCTTGTTTCCTTTCGTAGTTACAGGAACTTGTGAGGAAGATGGAAGAAGAAAGTTGTCTAGATCCCACCTCAACGCTGCAAGACAGAAGCCATTGTAAGAGAAGAGGATCATGGTGAACTAAAACTGAAAGATGATATCATATTGAAAATACAGAAGAAGAAGTGCATGGAAAAGATGATGAGCAACAGCTTCAGAATAAGTCAGAGAAAGGAACAAATGCGATTCATTTAGAACCAAGTGATACACTAGTCTCGCAAGCCAGACTCCACCCCTAATAATCGGACAGGCGGGGAAGGAGCCTGGTGACATGCTGTTCAACTGCTCGTGCACAGAATGCTAATTTAATGCGTGGGAGAAAGAAGCCACACAAGCATTACTCCCACACACACGTGAATACATGTGGACAATGGAGGCTGTTTTAGAAACTGAATCGTTTTGTTTATGCTGTGGAATTCTTACATTACCAGGAAATAGACGAGTTTTGTTCTTTTGTTGCCGTTTTAGCTCTTCATACCCTAGAGACTGAGCAGCTTCATTTATAAAGTCTTCTATTGTTAAATTCGTCATAGATTGGGCTACTTTGCGAATTGCGTGGGATAAAGGAGGTGTGGCCAAGAATACAGTGATCTGATTGGGCTGCAAGATTCCTTGCGCCATGCACGAGCAGTTGAACAGCATGTCGCCAGACTCCTTCCCCGCCTGTCCGATTATTAGGGGTGGAGTCTGGCTTGCGAGACTAGCGATACACTTCTGATAAATTGCTAACTGAAGAGATGATCATACAAGATTACTCTCAGATTCAAAACGAGGATGATCAAAGTTACTCACCTCCATTACATTCATAAATCAACAAAGAATACTCATCATTATTAAGGAGATGAACATCAGATGATCAAGACTCCACCTATTAATTCTAAAACAACATGATTATACTGCTAATAGTAGCCTGAGGGGGAAAAGACGAAGTAGTGACAAGGTAAATTATGTATATAATTATAATAAACTATTATTTTGAATATAATTATGATTTATAATTTAGATTATGACTAGCTTTAGATTAAGTTTAGTGTACATTGATGACTACTCTACACTGACTACAGCATGGTTTGTTACTTGGATACAGGAGTCATAGTAACCATAGTAACCTTATGCACGTACATGAAATGTGTAGACCCATAGTGATTCCGTACCCGTAATTTATTACATGTACATAAATTGAATTATAGACACTTCTTTGTGGTTTTGCTGTTCATAATGTTAGCTGTTATTATTATTCAATTACAACTATTCTATATGTTTACTTTTCTATTTAAAGGACAACTGGTTATAATGAGAGAAGATGAGATAAGAATATTCCTTCAAGAATTAAATAGAAAACATTTTGATGACAATGTCATTACAGCAGAATTGGAATCTATGCATTCCGAGCTAGTAAAATCCCGTCTTGCCACGCCCCCATTGATAGTGGAACTACAAGATAGATCACAACTAAATTGTTAAGGACTAGAAAGGGTGCGTTCCAACCCTCCTTTCCCAGATGCCTCTATTCCAACATACAAATGGTCTAACCCCTGGTTATTATGCTATTGGTCTCTTTAATATCACCATATCAATATTTATAATTAATAACTAGCTATTGGCCAAACCTACACAGTGTATTGTATAATTAATTAAGTTTTTTTGTTAAAAAATAAAATAAATGTGTTTATTACTACTGTATTAATTAATTGTCTAATGTTTGTTTTTAATAATAATTATTATTGTCACTAAATTATGTATTGTTAATGTACTTCAGATTTCTTTTCAGGTTTGTATAATAAAGTGCTGCAATTGTTGTCTGATTAGTATAGATTCAGTTACAATATTATAGCATTACCTGATTGAAACATCAAACACAGAGTGATGTTGGGAGCTCTTTTGAGATCAGAATAATAATCACCTTGGTTAGCAGGGCATAAGGCTTTTATTTAACCCCTCCTGTTTTTTGTGCTGAAGCTGGCTACACACTATTGTTATTATAATGGCTCTAGCCTGAACTTTGCCTGTTAAGATGACATTGTTTCAGGACTATATATTAATTTTAGATTATGATTATGTAACATTTATAGCCAAAGAACTAAACTACAATACATACAATTGACAACAAGATCAGCAGTATATATAAGGATTCAACAAAACTGAAAACAAAAGTAAGTAATCAATCATAAAAATTATTAAAAGTGTTAATCCAATTCAATCCACATCCACATCATCATCATCGATATCTTCTAAAGGTGCGTCCACTGTAGTTGGATCAATCTTCTTTGGGAATTGTACAGGTACATCTGTGTTTACTTCTAGTGATAAAAAATTCTTCCACCATATATCTGAGGGTTCTTTTGGCAGCTCTCCCTTTGCTTTGATAATAAGTTCGGCTTGTTTTCTGACTTCTTTATAGTATTTGATGCGTTTTTCGAAGCCATCTTTCTTCTCCAGTTTCTCCGATTCAATTAAAAGGTCAATGTATTCCACATCAGTCAATGGATGTGGTTTTAAGGCAATCTCGTCTAAACGTTTTATACATCGATGAGCTTTTTGAATATTTTGAAGAATTTCGTTAAAGAAATCTTGTTTTTCTCTTTCCATGTTTTTAATCATACCCTCTGCTTGTTTCTTGCCTTCTACCGCTTTATCGTATCTTTCTTTGAGGTCGCTGTAATGTTTGGTAACTGTTTTTCTTTGCAATTCAAGACGATATGGCATATTGCGGTGTTGTTGCCATGCACATTCCCCAGGACAAACTTCACAAGTTGTATTTTCATCTTCTAGATTTTTCATTGCAGCACACTTATAAAATTTCCCCTTTTCATTAGCAATGTAACAAGGATGATGACAAGTGAAGTTACATTTAAGACAATTTGTAGCACGATCTCCAGGTTCAAGTTCAATTTTATGCAATTTAACCTCCTCCACTACATAGCTGAATTCTTCATTAGCTTTGATTTTTGCTTCATTGGCTTCCAACACCTTCTGTTCTTGCCCTAGTAGATCAATCTTTGACATACCAACCTGTATTTGTGTTTCAAGGCCAACTATAATAATTTGCAATTTTTCTCTCTGATCAAGGACCTCCTGGGACAGTTTTATGCTAACAGGTTTCATCTCACTAAGCCAGCCAAAAAATTTTTTGAAGCTCTCAGTACCCATGTCCCAGAACATCTCATCAAATTTATTATTGGATGGTGGAGAATAGAGAGCGGAATTGTTAAATTTGAATTTCTCTTTATAAGGAATGCAAGCTGCATCAATAGATTGCATGACTGGTTGTTTACCACCATCTGCAAAAGTGGTCATGATAAAGATATTGTCTTTAACGTCATTACCAAATAGAGATAGGATAGAATTAAATATGTACTTTTGCGTTTTTGTGAGACGTACATTTGTTGAACATGCCACAAACCCAATACCATCCAAATGATCGATGCCAGATGTAGAAAAGAACTTCTTGATTTGACTTGTGATTTCCGCATCCCGTTGCATACCTTCAGTATCGCCAAATCCTGGTGTGTCAATAATTGTCAGCGAATGTGGAAATTTGAAACCATTCTGTTCTAAAAAGGAATAGGCTGAAATCCACTTTGTTTTACTTTTAATCTGAACTTGTTCTTCCTCAATAATGAGTTTAAAACGAAACGGGTCTTTCCACTCAACTCCAAATAAATAGTTGATCATACCATTGATCAAAGTTGTCTTTCCAGCTCCAGTAGCTCCAACTAATAAAAGTACCTTCTGTTGTTGAATACTTGGTAACACTCCAAATTCATACTTGGCAAGCTTTTGCTCATCATTTTTTAGCACTTCTTTCATAAGTACCTGGTATGTAACTGGTGAATCATTAATTCTGGTACACCAAGGCACAATTTTTACAGCTAGACGAAATGGTTTAGTACCAATAACATCACTAACCACACTTTCTGGCCCATCCCCAAACTCGGACTTGGCTCTTACCTTGAAGTAGTACCCTTTCTCAGGAATCAACCCTTCAATTTTAATTTTCTCCAAAGCACCATTGGTCTTTTCAGCAATATTCCATGGCAATGATTGATGTTTATGGTACTCATCTTCTGAATAATACGACACTTCATAATATTGAACATTTTCATAGTAATGATCTGGTTTAGACCACGATAGTGTAATGCAATCATGTTCAGCTGAATCACATTTGGGTTTACCAGGTTGGCTTGGTATTGGAGATCGAGTTGTAATCACATCACTAATGTCACTATCCTTGCTAACTCCATCTTCACTTTCAGCTTGTACTTTGAAATGATAGCTTGTATTTGGAGATAATGTCTTGACTGCAAAAACTTGTTCAACACTTTTAGTTTCTACTTTTGCCCATTTTTTTCCCTTGGGCAAGTCAATACTATAAAAGATGGAGTAGCTTTGAACTTCTTCAGCATAATGAGCTGGTTTTGCCCAAGTCAATGTAATTTGGTCATGGGTTACTTTAATAGCTCTCGGCTGACCTGGTTGGCTTGGCAAAGCTGAATGAGTGCAAATCTTACTTACTTCACTTTTCTCACTTTTTCCTCTATGGTTTTCCGCTTGGACTGTAAACAGATATAATGTTTTAGGATATAATTCACCAATTAGGATACTCTCTTGCATTCCATTGATTTGAATTGATTTCCATTGATTGGGTGGATCATTTTGGGAACGATAATGCACAAAATAATTCTCAACAAAGTCGGCATTCCAAGTAGGTCTAGCCCATTGAAGTTGAATACTTTTGTCAGTAACAGAAAGGTGCTTAGGCTGACCTGGTGGATTTGGTATTGGGATTAAGGTTTTTATTTTGCGACTACTGACACTCTTTTCAGATGCTCCATCTTTACATAGAGCTTGTACTTGGAAACAGTAATTTGAATCAGGAGTCAATCCTTTGACTAAACTTTCTTCTACCACGTTAACCATACTGCTGTGCCACGGATGACCAGGTTCATCAAGGCAACAGTAATATACAATATATCTTTGGATGACTTCAGGATTACTATGTGGCTTGGTCCATCGCAATTGAACACTATCATGAGTAATATCATCAACGATTGGCTGTCCTGGAGGATCACATATTAGAGGATTTGTAGTGGTTACACATTCATTGCTTTCGTCACCAAATTGGCAATCAAGGGATTGAGCTTGTACCTTGAAAACATATGTTGTTTTTGGAGATAAACTTGATATGATGGCATTTTCTTCCGCATGTTTAGTATCATAAATGTTCCATTTACTAGTTAATTCAGGTTGTGATCGATACAAAACTCTATAACTCTTTATGTCATCATGAGAATCAGACCAATGCTTCCTCCAGCTTAGATGAATACTGTTATGTCTCACATTTGAAGAAATAAGCTGCTCTGGTGCATGAGGTAATGGCAGCTTAGTTTTAACACTTCCACTGACTTCACTTTCCTCACTGAATTCAGCATTACATTCTGCCTGTACTTTAAATAGATAATAAGTGTCAGGACGCAATTCATCAATCGTTATGTATTCTTCTGTTCCCACTGTCCATTTTGACTTCCAGTTTTCTGACTGATCATCTTTAGGTAAATAAAAAACTTTATACTTTTGAACATATTCATGGTTTTTTTCTGGTTTAGTCCATTTCACTTCGATACTGTTACTAGTTGCATTAAAAGAGCAAGGCTTGCCTGGTCGACCACATACTGATGCCTTTGTTGAAATGACATTACTAATCCCACTTTCTGCACTTTTTCCAGATGTACATTTAGCTTGCACTTTGAAGAAATATTGTGTTTTGGGAACCAGTCTATTAATAACTATACTCTCATTTACATCATTAGTGTGGTAAGACTCCCAATCATCGGGATCATTGCAACTATGGCAGTGAACAGTATAAAATTCAACATTATTTGGGTGATTCTCAGGTTTAGCCCATTTTAGCTCAATTGAAGTATCAGTTATGTTACCGGCATATGGTTTGCCAGGTGCAGACGAAATTGATGACTTTGTCTCGAAGATCTCACTGGTTTTACTCTCTGGACTAAGTCCAGCATCACATTTAGCTCTCACTGTGAACCTGTATTTTGTTTCAGGTTTCAACTTGTCAAATTTCATCACTTCATCAGCACTATTGGTCTTTGATATGTCCACTGCATTGTTATCGACATGGTGACATGAAATTTCATATGAACTAATGTTTTCAGAATGGGACTGAGGTTTAGTCCATTTCAGTTCAATTGAAGTATCAGTCACATCGACAGCAAAGGGTTGTCCAGGTGCTGAGGAAATTGGGGGTTTGGTCGGGACGGTTTTCTTTTCACTTGTTGCACTACATCCAGCCGCACAAATGGCTTTCACTAAAAAGCTATAACAAATGTCAGGTTGCAAGCAATCAATTATTTTCATTTCGTTGGCACCATCTGTCTTATAATCCTTCTTTTCTTCATTTTCCAAATTGGTACAAAATATCTCATAATAGATGACACTTTCTGGATGTTTCTCAGGTTTGTTCCATTTCAGCTCAATCAAAGTATCAGTGGTTTTAATTACAAAGGGCTTGCCCGGCGCAGAGGAAAGTGGTGCCTTCGTCACAATGATATCGCTGATTTGACTCTCACAACTAAGTCCAGCATCACATATAGCTTTCACTGTGAAGCTGTATTTTGTTTCTGGTTTCAACTCTTTGATTTTTTGTGTTTCTACGACACCATTTGTCTGTGAGTATACAATATGATTGTCGTCGACACGGCAACAGAAGACTTCATACGAGGTGACACTTTCTGGATGATTTTGTGGTTTACTCCATTTCAGTTCAATCAAAGTATCAGTCACCCTAACTATATTAGGCTGTCCAGGTTCAGAGGAAAGAGGTGCCTTTGTCACTGTGATATCACTGGTTTCGCTCTCACAACTAAGCCCAGCATCACATATAGCTTTTACTGTGAAGCTGTATTTTGTTTCTGGTTTCAACTTATCAACTATTTGTGTTTCTACAACACCATTGGTCTGTCTGTGTGATGTGTGATTGTCATCAACACGGCAACAGGAGACTTCATACGAGGTGACACTTTCTGGATGATTTTGAGGTTTACTCCATTTCAGTTCAATCAAAGTATCAGTCACCCTAACTATATTAGGCTGTCCAGGTTCAGAGGAAAGAGGTGCCTTTGTCACTGTGATATCACTGGTTTCGCTCTCACAACTAAGCCCAGCATCACATATAGCTTTTACTGTGAAGCTGTATTTTGTTTCTGGTTTCAACTTATCAACTATTTGTGTTTCTACAACACCATTGGTCTGTCTGTGTGATGTGTGATTGTCATCAACACGGCAACAGGAGACTTCATACGAGGTGACACTTTCTGGATGATTTTGAGGTTTACTCCATTTCAGTTCAATCAAAGTATCAGTCACCCTAACTATATTAGGCTGTCCAGGTTCAGAGGAAAGAGGTGCCTTTGTCACTGTGATATCACTGGTTTCGCTCTCACAACTAAGCCCAGCATCACATATAGCTTTTACTGTAAAGCTGTATGTCGCATTAGGTTTCAACTCATCGATTATTTGTGTTTCTACAACACCATTGGTCTGTCTGTGTACAGTATGATTGTCGTCGACACGGCAACAGAAGACTTCATACGATGTGACACTTTCTGGATGATTTTGTGGTTTACTCCATTTCAGTTCAATCAAAGTATCAGTCACCCTAACTATATTAGGCTGTCCAGGTTCAGAGGAAAGAGGTGCCTTTGTCACTGTGATATCACTGGTTTCGCTCTCACAACTAAGCCCAGCATCACATATAGCTTTTACTGTGAAGCTGTATTTTGTTTCTGGTTTCAACTTATCAACTATTTGTGTTTCTACAACACCATTGGTCTGTCTGTGTGATGTATGATTGTCATCAACACGGCAACAGGAGACTTCATACGAGGTGACACTTTCTGGATGATTTTGAGGTTTACTCCATTTCAGTTCAATCAAAGTATCAGTCACCCTAACTATATTAGGCTGTCCAGGTTCGGAGGAAAGAGGTGCCTTTGTCGCAGTGATATCGCTGGTTTGACTCCCACAACTAATCCCAGCATCACATATAGCTTTTACTGTGAAGCTGTATTTTGTTTCTGGTTTCAACTCATCGATTATTTGTGTTTCTACAACACCATTGGTCTGTCTGTGTACAGTATGATTGTCGTTGACACGGTAACAGAAGACTTCATACGAGGTGACACTTTCTGGATGATTTTGAGGTTTACTCAATTTCTGTTCAATCAAAGTATCAGTCACCCTAACTATATTAGGCTGTCCAGGTTCAGAGGAAAGAGGTGCCTTTGTCACTGTGATATCACTGGTTTTGCTCCCACAACTAAGCCCAGCATCACATATAGCTTTTACTGTGAAGCTGTATTTTGTTTCTGGTTTCAACTTATCAACTATTTGTGTTTCTACAACACCATTGGTCTGTCTGTGTGATGTGTGATTGTCATCAACACGGCAACAGGAGACTTCATACGAGGTGACACTTTCTGGATGATTTTGAGGTTTACTCCATTTCAGTTCAATCAAAGTATCAGTCACCCTAACTATATTAGTCTGTCCAGGTTCGGAGGAAAGAGGTGCCTTTGTCGCAGTGATATCGCTGGTTTGACTCCCACAACTAATCCCAGCATCACATATAGCTTTTACTGTGAAGCTGTATTTTGTTTCTGGTTTCAACTCATCGATTATTTGTGTTTCTACAACACCATTGGTCTGTCTGTGTACAGTATGATTGTCGTTGACACGGTAACAGAAGACTTCATACGAGGTGACACTTTCTGGATGATTTTGTGGTTTACTCCATTTGAGTTCAATCAAAGTATCAGTCACCCTAACTATATTAGGCTGTCCAGGTTCAGAGGAAAGAGGTGCCTTTGTCACTGTGATATCACTGGTTTCGCTCTTACAACTAATCCCAGCATCACATATAGCTTTTACTGTGAAGCTGTATTTTGTTTCTGGTTTCAACGTATCAACTATTTGTGTTTCTACAACACCATTGGTCTGTCTGTGTGATGTATGATTGTCATCAACACGGCAACAGGAGACTTCATACGAGGTGACACTTTCTGGATGATTTTGAGGTTTACTCCATTTCAGTTCAATCAAAGTATCAGTCACCCTAACTATATTAGGCTGTCCAGGTTCGGAGGAAAGAGGTGCCTTTGTCGCAGTGATATCGCTGGTTTGACTCCCACAACTAATCCCAGCATCACATATAGCTTTTACTGTGAAGCTGTATTTTGTTTCTGGTTTCAACTCATCGATTATTTGTGTTTCTACAACACCATTGGTCGGTCTGTGTACTGTAAGATTGTCATCAACACGGCAACAGGAGACTTCATACGAGGTGACACTTTCTGGATGATTTTGAGGTTTACTCAATTTCTGTTCAATCAAAGTATCAGTCACCCTAACTATATTAGGCTGTCCAGGTTCAGAGGAAAGAGGTGCCTTTGTCACTGTGATATCACTGGTTTTGCTCCCACAACTAAGCCCAGCATCACATATAGCTTTTACTGTGAAGCTGTATTTTGTTTCTGGTTTCAACTTATCAACTATTTGTGTTTCTACAACACCATTGGTCTGTCTGTGTGATGTATGATTGTCATCAACACGGCAACAGGAGACTTCATACGAGGTGACACTTTCTGGATGATTTTGAGGTTTACTCCATTTCAGTTCAATCAAAGTATCAGTCACCCTAACTATATTAGGCTGTCCAGGTTCGGAGGAAAGAGGTGCCTTTGTCGCAGTGATATCGCTGGTTTGACTCCCACAACTAATCCCAGCATCACATATAGCTTTTACTGTGAAGCTGTATTTTGTTTCTGGTTTCAACTCATCGATTATTTGTGTTTCTACAACACCATTGGTCGGTCTGTGTACTGTAAGATTGTCATCAACACGGCAACAGAAGACTGCATACGAGGTGACACTTTCTGGATGATTTTGAGGTTTACTCCATTTCAGTTCAATCAAAGTATCAGTCACCTTAACTATATTAGGCTGTCCAGGTGCGGAGGAAAGAGGTGTTGCAGCATGATTATGAGAGCGCATAGACACTTCTGTAACAAGCTTAGCAGTTTTAACTGTTACGCTTTCACTTTCCATACTCACTCCAATTTTGGAAACAGATTGCAATGTGAAGTTGTAACATGTATTCGGTACGAGTTCACTGATTGTTATTTTTTCTTGTAATGTTTCGCCTGTTGTGTTTATTGATTTTACTTCATCCTGTTCGGTACTATAAGACACTTTATAGTTTAGTATTGAAACATTTCCATGTTCTGGCCTATCCCAAACTAGATCTATACTATCGTGTTTAACATTGGAAACTCGTGGCTTACCTGGAGGAGATGGTGGTTCAAAATCTTCCATATCAGAATGGCCCATTACATATGAAACCAGAACAACAGCTCTCTCGGAGAGAGCTTGATTTTCACTTGTATTAGTAACAATAAAATTGATATCATCATTATCAGCATTAGCTCTTGCAAAATGAGAAAATTGACTTATTTTAAGTGTCAGGTATTTCTTTATGTCATCTTTCTTGTACCATGGGCATATAGGATTCTTCAATACTTGGCTGGTTTGTACTCCAGAACTTATATACGATGCCATTCTTGTGAGACCAACATCATATTCTCCAACAGCTTTGAACTCAAAACTAACAACTATCTTGGTGAAGTCATAAACTGCAACACTATATTCATCAGGAGCAAATGCAAACTGCACACCTACACAAATATAATTGTTATAATCAATAATCATGAAAAAGTGTCCCTGTGATTGCTTTGTGGTGTCCAACAAAATTTGCTGACTTCCTCATCTGAAACACACCAATAACCTAATTATTTTGATTACCTAACTTGCCTTATTTTTTAACCCTTAGAGGACTGAGCTTGTTTTTCAAAATTCTTCCCATTTCCAACACTGGCGACTCTATTGCATATATTTTGGCCACCATTCACTTTCTCTACCCCAAACTTGGCTCCTTTTCCAACATGGAGTACTACTTCTACCAACTTGCTTACCGGGACTCGAAAGTCCCCAAGCGCTTCGTAGGATTAAATTAAATACAGTGCTCTCCCTCTTTTGACTGGAACTGGGGCAAACAAAATGACCCCACTGCATGTTGCCACCAGCTACACCCACGATTTCAGGTTTAACAGCAAGGGAAATGCCTCAGGTGCCCACCAGAGCATGTAGGCGGGGCCCCCTAAACCGCAAATTGCATTAGCGGCAAGGGGGCTTCACCCCATTCGAACCCCAGTTAACGACACCCCTTTAAAAATTCTCCCCGTAGTCGTTATTTAGGCCAAAGGGCGGCCGAAAAACCATCAACTTTTTAAGCCATTTTCATGGGCTTGTGCCTGACGCCAATTACAAGCATTTGGAGAGCTTCGTAAAGCTAGGAACACACTTTGAACCATGTAGGGGTGAAATGTGACATCAGTCTTCTAAAGGTTAAAGGATCTTATAGAACTTGGGGTGTTGAACAGCTGGAGCACGCATTCTTTTACATGCCATGCCCATTAATTTGTGGAAATATTCATTTCACGGTTTTGGGTCAACCTGTCAAATTGTTTACAGATATGTTATTAATTATTATGGCCATCCCTATAATTGCTTTTCACGGGGTTTATATTACATGTTTGTGGCCACTTATTCGAGTATGGCTGCACATGTAATGTGCTACACACATTAAGTAAGTTGCATTATTGCAGGGGATAGCTTTTTTTAAAGGATCTTGTAGAACTTAGGACATTAACAGCTCGAGCTCTACAGACTACAAGCAAAAGCTAAGTTAGCTTATGTAGAAACAAATAGAACTAATAGCTGGCTATTCTACCTGAAATACATTCCTAAAGTTCTACAAGGTCCTTTAAAACGTAAGAAGAGTAGATAATCAAAATTATAACTATAATAGATGTTGTGTTTCAGGCTTGATAAAGTATTCATGATTACTGGACACCACAAAACAGTCAAAGGGATATTTTTTGCTTAATTTTAATAAAAATATTATACCGCAATCATAGCAAGGCCCTGCGGGCCATTAATCATATTTTGTAAATTAATATAACATTACTGCTTTTGTAAATGCTTACCTGGAACTTTAGACAATTCTTCCAAGCAATAAGCAAGAAGTGAAATCTCACATTCTTTTTCTTCCAACCAACTATGCAGATGTTTAGCATTAAAGGGTGATCTGTGATAATTTTCGAACAATTTGTCCAGTTGTGTCTCTTCCTCTTCTCCATCACGTATTTTTGGTAACAATTGGACTAGAGGTTGGAGAAAACATTTTCTGTGTCGAAATATCATGTTTTTAAAATGAGAAAGTTGATGTTTGATCACAGAAAAATACTGGCTGACCTCTTTTGTCAACAGAATTCTGCATCTCATCTCGATATCGTAAACTTCCTGTACAAACATTTCAATTTGAATAACCCAATCCGCACTTATTTCTTTCACTAATTTGGGAGTGCAACCAAATTTTTCATTCAATGGACGAAGGCATACCAGTTTCGGTACAAGGCTAGGATTATTTTCTCTGCTAGGTACTAACATTGCAGGTACACTCTTACAGAGTTTGACAGCATTCTCGATATTCAAAGCATTTGCTTGAAATTGGAAATCACCATAATACGTAAACGATAATAATTGATCTCCAATAAAGTATTGCTCATCGATATTCGAGGCAGTGTTAAGAGCATCACATAACTTCACAACTTTGTCTTGAAGGTGTCTGTAAACTGTGTCATAATCATCTGGGTAAGTCACCTCTTTGTGAAATACGAAAATTGCCTCAGCACCGTATAAAATTCCTGTAGCGACATGAGTAGCGGGAACGTCTAAACTCGACCCGCTATCTGGTAGTGCATCGAGGTTCAGCTGATTCTTATGAGTAGTGCAAAAGTAACGCAAGGCAACTTGAACTCGTTGTTTAGAAAATCTGTAATCGTATAAATACTTTGCTGAGCCAGAGAAAGTATCAATCAGACCTCCAAATAGGCTTAATCTCTGACTTTCTTTAATATCTAAGCGGCGTGCTATACTAGAGAGACTGTCTTCGGCAATAACTTCAAATTGAGATGCAAACTGTTTAGATGTGACGGGAGTTTGGTCGCTCCACAAGCTTAAGGTCGATTCGCAAATATTATCATTGCGATAGTCATACAAAGATCCTAATAGGAAATGACGCCCCAGTGTGGTTATCCATTCACCATCTGCCATGCTCACGACGTCGTCTGATGCTTGCATGTAGACTAGTATATATACTGCTTTTTGTGGCTCCACCTTGTTTCCAGCTATGCGTCATCCTGCGAGTTGTATAATTAACAATTTTACCAATAGGAAATAAAAAGTCCTCATATTGTGACGACATATAGTAACATGAACCGTGAATGTCATACAAGAATAATAGTCTCACATTGAGAGTATATTCTAAGTGAAGATGCATGTATGAGCTCTCCATTTTAGCTATATATAATTTATACTACATCTTAATTGTTAGCTCGTGACATTGTAAACTAAGTCAAATTGAAGACAAGATAATTTAATTCACAAAATTAACATATTCAGTTCACATGAGGTGTAATAGAGAATTGTATTATAATGTCAACAAAAATTAGAAGATGTGTTTATACTCTCACCAGGATATCCAAAAGAAAATTATAGATTTCTTCAATATTTGTGAGCACGAATACATATATAAGTATAACACAGTAATTGTACTATGATTATACTTATGTATATAATTATGCTGAATGCCTTTATACTCCGCGTTTATCTAACTTCATTCATTTTCACAAGTGTATAATGACATGTTTTTAGTGGTGAAATACATAATAATTGTTATGTTCATGCATTCAATATAGTAAGCACCTAATCCTAAACATGACAACTTTTGCACTAAAGTGGTGAATGTTACAGTATAACATGTGACATGTAATAAGTTTATAGCACTTCCATAGTCCTATATATATACACTACCCAATGGCATGTCAAGAAACATGACATAACTGTGCAACCAGTCTTTAACCTCAATGATGATGCTGGAAATATCTAGCTTCATGCCCTATCATCATAAGCAACTAACTCCTATAAAACATGCCTATGAAATCCCTAAGAATATGGCTTGATGAACTAAAATTTGCTTGCTCTGTGCCTGTGATGAATTCATTGTAAATGTAAAATTAAGTTAATAATAATAAATTACTATTTTAGATCTGTATTCATTAACAGTTCAACTACTACTCAACAATTAATATATAACCAGTTTAATAAACTTGTTAGTAGTAATGAATATATACATGTCACACACATACAAAAATATGTAATGAATATTATTATTATGATGCAATAACTAATATTATTCATAGTTGATAAACAAATCAGTTGATATGTCTATCCCAAAAACGTCGTCATGGAGACAAAACAGAATAAACAAAACATTACCTCATCTTATCTTCCTAATTCCTGTTAGCTACTAATCTTTTTTTCAGTGATGATTATGCTTATATACACATCCTCTATTTTTAAATATGTATTTGTATATCTAGTGAGACTTCTTTATTACAAGTTCACTATCTCTTACTCTCTCTGAATCCTCTGGCCTTCCATGTTGTCCACCTCTCACCTTTTCTATACTTAATCATATCCTGTTGTCCTCTCTCCCTCCTTACCCAGGCCCAACAGCCAGTCATAGAGGACGTTGTCCAATACATTTATAGAATGTCTGGTAAATTATAAACTAAACTGTATACAAAGTATACGAGGAGCAGGACAAGAGTGATGAAAATCAACAGATCAGTAGTCAGTTCAATATTTCCACACCCCTGCCCTAGTCTTTTCATCCTGTCCTCTCTCTATTCCTTTTATCTGTCAAGTTCCAATTTTTTGAATTCTGTCACCAACAATAATATTATTATATGAGTCAGAAAATATTTAAATATTTGTAAAACAAAAATAAATAGATTACATAATTATAATTAAAGATGTAGTATTTATTAATTAATATGTTATAAATTATGAATTAAAACAGAATGTATTTTACCATGGTTACTATTAAGTGATCCTTTGTAAATTCAAGAAATGTCTATATAATACTAGTTTAAAAAGCTTGAGATCAAAACATTTTAATTGTTTATCATGCGTATAATACTTACGAGTCTAGTAATGTCAACAGTGGCTCTTAATACTGGTACAAGATCACTCACTGCAGCTATAATTAAATTTAAAATATTAATGAATATTATAATTATATGATGTACATAGAGGTAATGATCATAACAAGAGAATGGACTCATTACTTGTTAAAAGTTTATAACTGTTGACTGATCTGTGGAAATGACAACATGTAATCAAATCATTATAATGATGTGTTTATCACATAATATGAATATCATTATAATTATACTATTATTCACCAATATCGCAGTTAATAAACTTGATAATAACATCACACAACCAAATACACATTTTGGTGCACACACACACACACAAAGATGTTACTAACCTATCGAACATGTACATGTCAAGTGTTACTGGTTCATCAATTCTTAAACATGATCCTGTACTGTTATTATGTGATGAGACACAATAATGATCATCATTATCACAAAGAACACAACAGCAATACAATTTTACAGTAGACACAGGTAAGTAATAATGAGTTACGTAATCCAATTCAATCCACATTATAATGATATCATTTTTTATTCTTTCAAGTTTATTTATGTCAGATTGTACATCTACTGATACCATTTCTTCTTTCACCATAGTTCTGCTTCTTTTGCTGATAGTCCTTTTGGCCATTCTTACTTTCTTTTTAGTGATATATTTAGCTTGTGTTCTGACTTCTCTGGCTATAAAATGGGTGGTTGATCACAGGGGATGGGAGTTGAGGTGAGGTGTTAAATATTTATTACATGTTGTATGTGGCATTCATGTGATGCTTAATGTGTTGATTTATTTAAACCTTGACTGACCCTCATGCCATTAATACGTAACTTAATGTACTATTTTAAATATTACATTAAAACACAGAATATACATTAAAATACATGCTATTTAATTGTCATTGATATGCAATGCACATGGCTACCGGAGTGCCAAGGTGGAAAGAAGTAGTTACTCAGTCTAATTGTTTTGATATTTAGATGCCCACATAAACAACCAGTTGTGTGTATACAGTAGAACACTCCTTCGTGGTTTTGCTATTTTTGATCTTGTAGTCTCACTATACAACCTCTTCATTTACTATAATTATATCTATTAATATGAATTCGAAGGTTAGAATGAGAGAAGAAAGAGAAGACACTTTGATAATATGTACATGATGTCATAATTACAGTGTTGAACATAGTGATCCATGTACTATCAAATGGCCAAACATCTTTTAATAATGTCATCATCATGAGAGTACTATAGCTCATACATGCTCAACTGAGATGTACAACACGTATAGCCAGCCAGCCATCCATCCTTACACAAAGTTAAAGTGCTTTGGGACTGAAATATCTGACTGTTCCACTGGGAGAAGCCTATTAGTAAATTAGAATTTTTTGTCTCATATTCCTTCAAGAAATGCATGAAAAAAATAAAGTGTAATGTGTAATAATATTGGTTTGTACTTTGTAGACTAGGTAATGCATTAAGATAATTTTAATAACTATAATTGTAACTATGATGTGCATGTAATTAAAGTTTATATCAAAATTAGTTCTCTAACTTGTTAGATTATCACATTGGTCGATGTGTGTTTTGGTTTTGTTGATTGGTATTTCATTTCATTTGAAGTAAGCTATTGCCAAAACTATGACTGCAATAATACCCTCCACATTTGTTGTTGTTGTTGTTGCTCTTGTTGTAGTTGTTGCTCTTGTTGTTGTAGTTGTTTTCGATGCTGTTGTGGTGTTCTAATACGCTCTATAAAAATAAAATACACAATGTTGTTTCATAGTTAATAGTTGATACAGAAAAAACTTGGAATCTATAGTGTTGTTTAGTTTCCATGTTAATTATTAGCTCATTAGTATGAGACAGACTTTCAGGTTTAGCTTGTTTATTGTATAGACTGGTTTACAAACTATTTTGAGATAAAAAATCAAATAATTATAATTATAAGTATTATTTTAATACTTGCTAGTCTATCTTTTCTATCAAAAAAATGCTATACAGTTCTTATGTACCAAATTTTGTTGAACATGAAGTGTTTGATCAAAACTTACTTTGCGGACATTCAGTCTCTTTTGTAAATTAAGTAACATATAAGCTAATTGCATAGTTTACTGGATCTCTAGTCAGAAATGTATCAACTTAAATAGTAAATGGAAAGTAGGCCTTCGTTTAAAACGTTTGTTGGGGGCAGAGTTGAATTTGAAAGACTATGGAAAATGTGGTATTGTCCTATGCCTATTGGAAACTAACTAAATTTTCAATGAACACCACCCCCCACAAAGGAAACCCAACCACATTGAAAACGTACTAGGATGTTTTCCAGCAATCTCATTTGCTAGTCCATGCATATGGATCAATGGACTCTTCAGGGCTTGAACAATTGATGCCCAAGATGTACATCCAGTATTTAGTGAGCACTCAGGAGCCTTTTGTTGGCGTTCCAGAGTTTTTGGATAGTCACGTATAATTCTGTTAAGTTCTGCAATAGGTACCTTAGTTTGGAAAATGATATTCACTTCATAATTAGATTTAGAACATCCATCAATATAAATCTTGTGATTCAAAAGAAAAAGTCAAAATACTAAAGACGCACAACAAAATGACCTTGTATAATTCAAGGCAGAAGAAGTATGACATCATATAATTAAATTAAAATATTAAAATATTATTTCTCTTGAATTAAACTTCTAATGATTTCTATTGATGGATGTTAAAAATCTACTTATGAAGGTACCTTAAGTAAAAAACCAAAGGTAGACCATTTAGTGACTGTATGGGTTGATTCCATAACTATAGGCAAATCTTCCACTGAATAAAGAATATAAAAGAATGTGGATAATCTAGAATATTTACCTGTTAGTGGTTCGTCATCCACTTCACTCAGCAGTGACTGTACATCTATGGACATTAGAAGCAAATTAAGTTTGAAGCACTAGACAAATTGTCGTAGCAATAATTATTGTGTACACCATGGCCCGGCATTGGGAATACATCTTGAGCCAATTAACAAGGAGCTTTTACTGTTAATGACAATATCTAGTCATAATTAAAAGGACAAAAATATTAATTGGCCTAAAAGCATACAATCTGTTTGGACCAATGGTACAATAAGTGAGCTTATTAAACACAGTTAATTGAAAATTAAACTGCTGTTTGCCTATTCAGTCAATTGAAAGTTTAGGTCAGTACATACAGGGCTAATTCAACTAGATACCTGATGATACTTGTGGAATGCCTCATGGAGGTAATAATATACTGAAGAAGTCATTCGGATGTTCAGCACCTATCATATCAAATCTCATTGATAAATGACTGATATGTGAGTCTTCTGAGCAGATGGTGACAATTTGGGAAACCACAAGATTTGAGGGGGTTGAAATTATCAATTTCATCTTGAGTAATCTAATAATTAATAAACATTAATGTGAATTCCAAGTATTAAAACATACTGTACATGAATGAACATCATGCATTTTATTTTTATTATGGACAGGAAATAACATTATCTGGTCTACCTGGGGGTCCTCAAACCACACTCAATTGTTTTATATGTGTATATATATATGCCCATGTTTGTGGATCGAGCTACACCCAGTACTCATTGAATTGTCATTATATTAATGTTCCTGCTCAGTGTTGCAAACCACTCAGTCACTATTGATCCCATGTATTACCTCAGATGATTTCCGTTCAGTCATTGTCCAGGGATGCTGAATAGCATTGCTTTTTGGCTTTATTTTAATAGATGTTGCTTCTTTTTTTAATGTTACACATTGCTCTACATATTTCTTATAAGAGACAAATGATTCTCTAAGAAACTAGGAAAAAAAGAAATATCATAATTACAATTAGTATAACAGTAACATTATTGGTATTATTGACAACACAACAAAAGTAACAGCAAAACAATGATATATATGTAATGAGCTCTAAAATCAACACACTAACTTGTTTACAAGTTGCATCATCTTTTGTTATTACAAACATCATCTCAATTTCTCGAATAGATGCTAAGCTGTGAAAGACTTGTGAAAGACTTGTGAACAATAACGCTGCCTCGGAATCTGTGAGAATACATGGAAAAATGTTAATGAGAATTTGCTTTTAACAATTACCTGCTTGATAATTATTAATAACTCAAAAAGGTGTGTGTCAACCCCTCCTTCTTTTGTGCAAAGAGGGAGGGGCTAGCTTTTGGGGGTGTGGTAAATGTAATGTTGACCACATGTTGTATGCCCAATATAAAAGAGGAGGGCTTGTTTCCTTTCGTAGTTACAGGAACTTGTGAGGAAGATGGAAGAAGAACGTTATCCAGATCCCATGTCAACGCCGCAACATATTGATGAAGGAGAGACAAAATCCCAGCAAGAGGAGGAGAGTTATGAAGTGAATAAGGAATGGACAGAAGCCATTGTAAGGGAAGAGGATCATGGAGAACTAATTGAGAATTTTGATATCATAAATGAGAATACAGAAGAAGTGTATGAAGAAGATGATGAGCAACAGATGGAACTTCAGGATGAGTTGGAGAAAAGAACAAATGAGATTCAGATAGAACCAAGTGATGTACTCACTTCTGATATCGTAAATGAGGGTACAGAGACTGATGTGTATGGAGAAGATGATGAGCAGCTTCAGGATGAGAAAGGAACAAATGAGATTCAGATAGAACCAAGTGATATACTCACTTCTGATATCGTAAATGAGGCTACAGAGATCGAAGTGTATGAAGAAGATGAGCAGCTTCAGGATGAGTTGGAGATCAGGAATGGGAATACAGAAAATGAAGAAGATGATGAGCAACAGCTGGAACTTCAGAATGAGTTGGAGAAAGGAACAAATCAAATTCAGATAGAACCAAGTGATATACTTGCTTCTGATATCACAAATGAGGCTACAGAGACTGATGTGTATGGAGAAGATGATGAGCAGCTTCAGGATGAATCAGAGGTCGTAAATGTGAATACAGAGGAAGAAGTGTATGGAGAAGAAGAAGATGAACAGCAGCTTCAGGATGAGAATGGAACAAATGAGATTCAGATAGATATACTCACTTCTGATATCGTAAATGAGGCTACAGAGATCGAAGTGTATGAAGAAGATGAGCAGCTTCAGGATGAGTTGGAGATCAGGAATGAGAATACAGAAAATGAAGAAGATGATGAGCAACAGCTGGAACTTCACGATGAGTTGGAGAAAGGAACAAATCAGATTCAGATAGAACCAAGTGATATACTTGCTTCTGATATCACAAATGAGGCTACAGAGACTGATGTGTATGGAGAAGATGATGAGCAACTTCAAGACAAGAAAGGAATAAATGAGATTCAGATAGAACCAAGTGATATACTCACTTCTGATGATTTGCTAACTGAAAAGACGAAAGAGATGCCCATACAAGATAACTCTCAGATTCAAGAAAATGGAGATGATGATGATCAAAGTTACTCACCTCCATTACAGCCACAATTCAACAAAGAGAATACTCCTGATTATTTAGAACATCAGATGATCAAGACTCCGCCTAGTAGTACTTCTTCTAAAAAGATTACTCCTAGTAGCCGAGATAGTAAGGGGAAACGACGAAGTAGTGATAAGGTAAATTATGTATATAATTATAATATTATTTTAATTATAGTTTTATCTCCAAGTTTCTGTTTGTTATAACTAATGATGCCCAGTGGATATTGTTACAATTATCAGTGGAGTCCTACGATTTAATCATGTGACATATAGTAACTACAATGCCCTCCTCTGTATAATCAGTATATGTATTATATGAATGCAGTACAATCTTATCTATCTATTTTATATATAGTTACTTACATAAACATTTCTTGCAGTTTAAACCAACAGTGGTGAAGCCATTTAGTTTCTCGTTAGACAAAAGACTAGATGAGCGTCAAAAATACGACAGCAAAATGCAGCGTGTAAGGAAGGCACAGGAAGATAGAGAAAAGCGCGAGAAAGAAAGGAGACAGAAAGAAGAGGAGGAAGAATTGAAACTTCAAAGAAAGAAGTTAGTACCAAAGGTAAAAATATGTAATGGATACATCTGTTCCAATTACCACATCAACTGTAAATGTGATAATAGATTGTGGCTGACTAGTAATGACATTGGCTTGACACTGCAAATAATATATACTACATGTATATTATAATACACTATATACAAACAGGAAATGAAATAACAACACAGGTGGTCTCCTCTACAGTAATAATCTATTATTATCTTTTCATGATTTAATAAAGTCTTGCTAATGAAACACTTATAATGGTTCATATGTGTATATACAGTCACAATATTTCTTGTACACATGTAGTACAATGTATGGTAGTGTTTGAGATTGAATTGCCAACAATGCCAATAAGCAGTATATATACATGTATGTGGTATAACCACAAAACCACAATCCCACTTCCAAATGTTGGCAGTGATCATAGCACCACCATCTGGGATGTTGGCAGTGACCATAGCACCACCATCTGGGATGTTGGCAATGACCACAGTGCTACATCTGGCATCAAGATGGTGTTCTACAATTAACAGTTCCAAGAGTCCACACAACAAGGATACTTCATGCTTTATATCTTTATCTCCTCATACACATATGGATTATGCTATCACTATGATGATGCCACACTGTTTGGCTAATGGTCCTCATGCTTGATATCATCACAATACCAATATACTCTATGTGGCATACATGTACAAGTGTATGTTCTTTACATGCCACTTCCATAGTGTCATGTATATATAACTTCTTAAACAAACATTTAGGAAAAGTAATTGAGCTTTTTAGATACCAAAATCCGATAACAATGGCTGATTGAGGAGTGTTTCAAGCCAATTGTTTATTGAAAATGTGGTCTCTTTCTGTACACATGTAATTATACAACTCTCGTGAGGGTTGCAAACTATATATACATGTACATGTATATACACACTTTGCTAATTAATCTTATTTACTATATACACACAGGCTAATCCAATATATCACCACATACAACCCAATATGTTACTACATACATCTATACACAGTTACACGCTTCCAATTTATATGCACATACATGTATAGGCTAACCCAATACATCACGTAAAACAATATACATGTACATGTATATACAGTTACCCACTCAGTAATTAATCTATGTACACATACATGTATATGCTAACCCAATACATCACATGTATATACAGTTAATTAATCCATAGGCTAACTCAATACGTCACTACAGACATGTATATACAGTTACACACTTCAATAACTAATCCTATTACACATACATGTACAGGCTAACCCAATACATCACGTATATACAGTATACATGTACCTGTATTTACATTTACACACTCGGCAATTAATCTTATTTATACATACATGTATATGCTAACCTAAGGATACATGTACAGGTACACACTTAGTAATTAATCTTATATATATACACACACACACAGGCTAACCCAGTACGTCACTACAGTCCTATCATGATCACACCAAGCAAGAAACCGTTAACTCTTCCAGATGGTCCTAACCTAATTTTGGAGTCTCGAAGGAGGAACCCAAAAGTTGGGGATCAAGAAAACAAGATCAAACACGTTCTGTAAATGTATCAGTAACGTACAGTACTGTTGTATAATTTGTCATTATTTGTGGTATTGTTATCACTTTGTATATTTACTTACTGAGTAACATTTGGCGTACATACTTTCACTACTTCATGTATTTTCAATAGATAGTTTCATTTCCAAAACAAGAAACATAAAATATCAAAATATATGCTAAAAATAAATAACTAATGAATATGTAACATCAGCAATTAAATAATTGTCTCACATGGAGATGTAGAGTGGCTAAATCATGTAACCTGTATAGTTAAGATTTGCTAATACTAATGGCTGTTAATACTGCTAATGGCACAACTACACTCAATGCTGGAATAGTTGGTAAAACCATGTCTGCTACCATTTGGGCAGAGCTTCTGCGTCTCTCTGTACCTGGTCTTTCTATGTCATCTGTTGATGAAGTAGATGAAGTATGTGTTTGATCATGTGATGATGAAGATGAAGATGCACGTCTTTGATCTTCTGATGGTGTAGAGGAAGAGGTGTGTCTTCTGTCATGTGATTGGTCATGTGTTTTTGTTTGTTTAATCATTGTAATATGTGTGAAGTGCATTTCGCTCTCTTCGGTATATTCTAAACCTGAATTATACTGGTTTTGTCTGGTTTCAGATCGATAACTAGTTTCAATTATCTCACTGTGTGTACAAACATTATTTTCCTCATTTTCATTTTCTTCCCATAATGGAGGATTTAGTCCTGACATCTTCCGAACTGAGTCCATTTTACTCTCACCTTCAATATTTGTGTTCGGAAAGACATCAGACATACTTGATATACTCTTCAAAGATGTTGTTGATTCTATACTACCTCTGGATAATTTAATGGGATAAGTACCGCTAATACAGGATTCTGTGTCAACAGATGATGTGGAAAGAATAATGGGTTTTTTGATGGAGCCTTCTTCATTTTGTTCAAATCTCTCCAAATGTTCCATTACCTCTCTACTGGTTTCAACTTTGATTACATCATCAGTGTCATGCGATCCTGGCGGTGTGACTGGTGTATCAAATACAGGCAAAGAATCTTTTCTTGGAGATTCTAATACAATAGTTGTGTTCTCTGGACTGTCTTCGTTTTCTATTTCATGATTGTCTGACAAGTTTTCAAAGTCATTCTTTTCAGTGAAAAGCACTTCAACACTTCGAGATTTCCAAAGTCCATTTAATGGGACCATTAGCGTTGATGAATTCACTTCCATTTCATGAGTAGGTGGATGGTTTTCAGATACACTGGGACCTAGATCTTCTACTGATGAAACTCGTCGTGGTGATGGAAACATATCTACAACCTGTATGAAAAGGAAAAATTAATAGTAATTAGTAGATGGGAATTCGATACCAAAGCACCTATACACTGTACTTTGATACCATGCCTGAAATTTCCAGTACGTATTGAGTCATGTCCAAGTATCAATACTCACTGCTCACTGATACTGATACTAGTCTAACACACCTATATTTTAACAAATACATTTTCACGGCGCTTTCACATTTTTAACTGAATTTGTATAAACTTTATATTAGCATGAGTATTATGTCCACATGCAGTATCAAGTATCAGTATCATACTCAATTCCATCAATACTGATTCCCAAACTACTTGGTATCGTGTCGAAATGAAAATTACTAGTATCACCCACCACTAAGATATACATCTACTAATATAAAGCATTTATATTAGTGATAGCATTTCATTGCTAGGGCCTAAAGGCTGATTCACATAATGATGCAAAGCCTTGCATTGCATCCATTGCATCGTGATAAAATTCGAAAAACTGATTGGTCAAAGACAGAAATCAGATCTATCCTTGCGCTACGTTGCATTGTCATGGCGATGAAGGAAACGCATCGTGGTTACAATACAATACCTAAATGTGATGCATAGAAATGCAAGGCTTTGCGTCATTATGTGAACCCGGCCTGATGATTATGACTTCACATAAAAATAAAATTAAGAAAATGAATTATACATCAAGCAAAACCTATGATAGTGGGGGTCACAAATGGATTTTATAATTAGTTGGGGAGGTCTGCATGCTTTAAGAACTGGTTCTAATTAATGGGAGAGATTCTCAAATTAATGGAAGAGACACTCAAAAGGGCAACAAGGGTTTTCCAATGGGGTCCTCAGTGAAATCCTGATTATCGAGATATAATTTATACTAATTACCTCTGGATGAACTACTAGGTTCTCAGTGAGTATTTCCTCAAGATCAGCTCTTTCATTTTTGTCAAACATGTCTGACCAGTCATCATAATCCCATCTTGTCTCTGGTCCAACAGGGGAAGCATCCCTTGATAACCCCTACATATTTAAGTTTAATGATGGTAATATTCACACATACAGTACAAACACCACTTTATTTACTCAAATTTATTTGTGTATTGAAGACACTGTCAGTATCTTACATATCTTACACAGTATATTAAAGGGAGAGGAGTGTAAATTCCTGCATTACACACATTTCAAACATAATCATAGCACACATTTAAAGTCTGTTACACATGCACTTTACTAAAATATGCACTACATAATTTTTATTATTATGTGATTGAATTTTTGATAAGTGATACTTTCCCACAATTTAATTTTGATTGAATCCAATTACTTGTCTATCCACCATTTTATACAGGAAGTCACTATTTAAGAAGCATATTACTATATAGTTCTTCCTGGATACCAAATTCAAAATGGTGGAATGAATTATTTTGCAGAAAAGTATCTTTTTTGATAATTAGTTCACATATACTCATATAGTATACACAGTACATATTAGTGTTGCTTTAGTATGGCAAAAAATGACCACTTTGAGTTATAGCTTTAGTATGTCTAATTTCGCATAAATTTAGTTATACATGTAGTTAACTTGATTAATTAACTAAAATCATATTAGGCTTACCAAAAGGGTTTAGTTAACTAGTGTCCATTATTGACCATTTTTAATGTTAGTTAGTTATAGTTATAGTACACTTTAATTTGGCTATATATAGTGTAGTTAACTAAAGTCATAAAGCCTTACTAAAATGGATTTTAGTTATAGTTACATCACTAGTGCATGTGTATGTACATTTGTATAATAATACAATACACTAACCAGTTGCATAAAAAAATTAGCTGTGATATCTTCGACAGCTTTTGCTGTGAATGTTTGAATCTTATCTTGTAGATCAGGTAATTTTTCCCACAATCTTCTCCCTAAACAAGTGATCAGAAATGCTTGTTCCTGTAAATAATTGCTCTGTTTAGCTAAACTATGTGTGACTTTAGTAAATGCAAGATACGATAGTTGATCTTTCAGAGCATAGAATATTGCTTCCTGGAAAGCTTTTTCGAGTTTACTTCCAAACTGTTCTTCAATCGTTTCGCTAAGCATTAGAATTTTGTATGAAACAAAATCGTCTAGTGTAGGCTTATGGTTTAGTATATGACAATACTCTAGAAAATTAGGATCATCCCATGCTTCTTCTGGTATCAAGTCTTTACGAGGTTTTCGACGAGGATTTTCAGAGCCACTAGAGTCAGTCCGGGTCTGTTTATGTTGAATATTCAATTCTGAAGGGTCGAAATCTTTGCTAAGGGGATGTGTATTGCTACGATTCCTTATCACAGGAGTGAAGCTTGGACTCAAGGGGTCATATGCGGGAGTGTTAAATGATGAGTCTGAAATCTGAGGTGATGTAACAGAGTGACGCAAATAACAGTAGCTATTTGATGAAGTGCTTTCTGCAGATTCTTGAGATGTGTCTCGAATGAATCTACTTTGGTAGGAGTCTAACCACGACCATGTGCTCTGCTCATTAACAATATCATGATTAGTATGCATTGATGATATCATTGGAATATCATCTTCAGTTTCATATTTATATTCATCTTTCTGATCATCTATTTCATTTTCTTCCCTATCCTCCTCCTCCTCCTCACATTCCTCATTGTTATCGTCATCTTCATTGTCTTCAACACTACCAAAAGTCATACTACTATGGCTGCTCTGACTAAGGTATGATGAAGTTACTGAAGATGAAGAAATTGATTGAGAATAATTCAATGGTTTAGTGTCATTTTGAGAGATTGGAATAGAGACCTCACTACCAATAGATTCATGATGGTTATCTCCTTTATTAACATGTTGTGAAGTCATTTGAAAAGACTCAGAGAGTTCCTCACACTTTGAAGATTCAATCTTTCTTTCTGCAACCTTCACTTCACGAAGTCTCTCTTCTTCATAAATCACCTTTTCATAAGTCTCCGGATTCCCCTCTTCTTCACCATCGAGTTGTACAGTGTGTATTTTAGTGGGTTGTGCATCTGAGCTTCCTGTAATATGTATGACATTATTAAGAGGGCTTTGTAGATGAAATTTGGAATCTTGAACAATTAATGGAGCATCTTGTACAGTTGCTGTTGAAGAAACACTTTCTACCTCTGACAATTCTTCTATTGTGTCTTCTAGGGAATCCAGTGAAAGAGAATTGGGAATTTGCATGCTTTTACTGAAATGTTGCTTCTTCATTCTCAATGCCCCAAATGGTATGTGTTTACTGTCATCATGTGTAGTTTCAATTTCCTGACTATCAAATGAAGCATTCTTTTTAATGTATGGCTTCCTACCATGAAACAGTGATCGCTTTTTATGAATGCTTACTGGTTTTGTATTTTCGCTAAGGGAACTTCCCCCATTGGAAGAATGAGGCTGATTTGGTGAGAGACTTGAAGACGTAAACATCAAATCAGCATTACTTCTAACTTGTTGTACACGAATTTGCTCTGCTCGAGCAATACTGTCTAATTGCACTGTTGTTAGACGTTCTAAAACCCGTTTAGATCTGGATGGAACACTAAAAACAGTTTCAACAAGTGCCTGACTTCGCTTTTGTACACGATTCTGAATATTATCATCTTTTTCTGTTTGGCAGTCTGTCACCAGTACATTCCTGCCTCGTTTCTTGATGTGAATACGTGTTTTTGGTGGTATTTTTAGACGAAATAGTTTACGAGCTGTTTCGTATGCTTCTTGTGGATGTTGCAGTGACTTCTGCACAATATGTCTATCCCTAAATATATCAATACACATAAATATAATGAAAATACATAGATGACTATAATTATGAAGAATGGACAAATAGAAAGACGAATCAGTGAACATATAATAGATACTCACACATCTAATGGAGGAACTAAATGAAGCACAAATTGGTAAATATTTTTAGCTCTAATTTAATCGTTTAAACAATCTGTGAGATACAGTACATTAAACTGTGTTGTTCATCACCAAACGTAATTAAAAAGCTGGTGATAGTTCTAAATTTAACAGTGGCTAATGAAATTTTCTTATAATCACAAAAGAACAAACTTAGGCTAACCGACGAATTGATTCTAAATTACAGACATAACAACGAAGGTATTGTTTCTATAAACTATCTTTCATGTATACAATTTTATTATAAACATGGTGAACTCATATTTGAAAACTACTGAATGCTAAGAATTATGTACGAGGCAACAACGCTATGGACAAGGTGTTACTGTCATAATATTAGCCACATCAAAAAAGGGAAATGTAAACACTCATAGACTTGGTTTATGCAAGATCATGATCATGTTATGTACACAGAGACAGACAGACACACACAACAGCTGAGAGGTTGGTTACTCACCTAAGTTCACTGAGTTCTGTCAGTTGATTTGCTACTACTTCGGGTACATTCTTCAAACCATCCCAACCAACAAATGACGACTTTGTAAGCTTGTCACCGTGAGAGGACGAATCCAGTCCTTTCGAAACTCTTTTATTAATCCTGAATCTCTTCTCGCTCATATTTGCTGCCAACTTAGTCCAACAAAGTTTCGAATTCAAAGCCTCCTTCACCTTCCCCATTCGCTCTAACTCTTGCAGTTCCTCGGCGTTCATTTCGTTTCTCTTTTCCAACACAGCCTCTAAATGCAAATCTGTGTTTACCGTAAAATCGATGTTATGTTCCTCTAAAGTGGTAAAGCTTAGTGCAGACATTCTTTTGACTTCCTTGTTAGTACTAGCCCCACCTGCAGAAGCGTAGGTGTGAGCAACGTCATGAATATTTGCGAAAATTATAATTACTGTCGTTTCCAGTAATTTTGCAACGGCGCTCTCAAACCGGAGATGACGTAATTATACTTACAATAGTAAACATTACAGCAAACACCACATGATCAGAGTAAATTGATTGGCTAAATGTTATACCACACCCATTCCCGCTTTGACATTTTTTGTTGCAAGATTGATGCAAATGACAGTACCTATAGCACTTTAAAACAGATCACGTGAGTTCACCCAATGAAATCAGTTCAAATCACTCTACACTCTCTGCTAGACAGGGGGGGGGGGGGGCAGGGAGGGCAATTGCCCCCCCCTAAGTTTTTACTTGTAAGAAAATTTATTTGAAAATTATAAAAAATAAATTTTTGTGAGTTGTTTACACAACTATAACAACTGGTCAATCAGTTTACCTACTGAATGCAAACATAATTGTGCGTTTAAAATTTGGACGCTTATTATTGCACATATAGTACATAGTGCAGTAAACTTAATTAAGTGACCACACCTCTCATGAATAATTAATACCCCCAAAAACATTTTGTGGCGTGCTTTGCGTGTCGAGTTTGCCCTACCTCATCAAATTTCTAGACCCGCCCCTGCTGCTAGATGGCTAATCCTCTGTTGTTGGCACAACTTCAGCGAAATCAGCATTCTATGGGTACACCTATTTCAATTGCTAATATTGCCAATAGTCAAGTTATAGGCACTGCAGCGTTTTCTTTCGCAAGATGTCATTTTTTTGAATTCAAAGTATATTGGCACCAGCAGTTAGTTGCACGTGATCACTCCATAATACATGTTGCAAGAAGTCCAAAAAGCTCAGTATAAGGTTGTAACATCCTGTTCAGAGAGGAAGTACCACACCTACTTAATAGAATACTACTATGCAATCACTGGGTCTTGCTGTTACAACACCCACCAATGTGGTGTGGCATGTGCCATTCTGTTGTTCAAAACGTATACGCTTTGTTGGATGTGGTCTAGTGGTGCTTTGATTCAAGTGTCCAACATTTGATGTTAGCTTTAAGTTAGCTTAGAGCTCTTTTAAATAAATAAATAAAAAGTACGGGATTAGAATAGCATATAGCACATTAGATGATTTACACGTTACAAAGATCATCCAAAATTGGACGATTTATTAAAATTATTAAAATCATCCAAAATTGGATGATTTATTAAAATTATCAAAATCATCCAAAATTGGATGATTTCTTCGATTTCTTAAAATCATCCAAAATGGGATGATTTATAAAAATTACTAAAATCATCCCAAATATGGTGATTTATGAAAATTATTAAAATCATCCAAAATTGGATGATTTATTAAAATTATCGAAATCATCCAAAATTGGATGATTTATTAAAATTATCAAAATCATCCAAAATTGGATGATTTATTAAAATTATCAAAATCATCCAAAATTGGATGATTTCTTCGATTTCTTAAAATCATCCAAAATGGGATGATTTATGAAAATTACTAAAATCATCCCAAATATGGTGATTTATGAAAATTATTAAAATCATCCAAATTTGATTTATTAAAATTATCAAAATCATCCAAAATTGGATGATTTATTAAAATTATCAAAATCATCCAAAATTGGATGATTTCTTCGATTTCTTAAAATCATCCAAAATGGGATGATTTATGAAAATTACTAAAATCATCCCAAATATGGTGATTTATGAAAATTATCAAAATCATCCAAAATTGGATGATTTATGAAAATTATTAAAATCATCCAAATTTGGATGATTTCTCCGATTTCTTAAAATCATCCAAAATTGGATGGTTTATTAAAATTGTTAAAATCATCCAAATTTGGATGATTTCCCCGATTTCTTAAAATCATCCAAATTTGAATGATTTCTCCGATTTCTTAAAATCATCCAAAATTGGATGATTTCTCCAATTTCTTAAAATCATCCAAAATTGGATTATTTATTAAAATTATCAAAATCATCCAAAATGAGATGATTTATGAAAATTATCAAAATCATCCAAAATTGGATGATTTGTTAAAATTATCAAAATCATCCAAAATTGGATGATTTATGAAAATTATTAAAATCATCCAAATTTGGATGATTTCTCCGATTTCTAAAAATCATCCAAAATTGGATGGTTTATTAAAATTGTTAAAATCATCCAAATTTGGATGATTTCCCCGATTTCTTAAAATCATCCAAAATTGAATGATTTCTCCGATTTCTTAAAATCATCCAAAATTGGATGATTTCTCCAATTTCTTAAAATCATCCAAAATTGGATTATTTATTAAAATTATCAAAATCATCCAAAATGGGATGATTTATGAAAATTATTAAAATCATCCAAAATTGGATGATTTATGAAAATTATTAAAATCATCCAAATTTGGATGATTTCTCCGATTTTTTAAAATCATCCAAAATTGGATGATTTATGAAAATTATTAAAATCATCCAAATTTGGATGATTTCTCCGATTTCTTAAAATCATCCAAAATTGGATGGTTTATTAAAATTGTTAAAATCATCCAAATTTGGATGATTTCCCCGATTTCTTAAAATCATCCAAAATTGAATGATTTCTCCGATTTCTTAAAATCATCCAAAATTGGATGATTTCTCCAATTTCTTAAAATCATCCAAAATTGGATTATTTATTAAAATTATCAAAATCATCCAAAATGGGATGATTTATTAAAATTATCAAAATGATCCAAAATTGGATGATTTATTAAACTTATTAAAATCATCCAATGTTGGATGATTTCTCCGATTTCATCCAAATTTGTATGATTTCTTCAACTTAACAAAAATATCCAAATTTGGATGATTTCTTCAACTTAACAAAAATATCCAAATTTGGATGATTTCATTAACTATCATCCAAATTAAAATGATCTACATTTTGGTCGTTTCATTCTCTAAATTTAGTATTCATATTCATGATACACATATAACTTATAGAATACAAGTATGGTCCAGACACAACATACATATAATAGAGTATGTATATTATAAGATGAAGACTCATCAGCAGTCACATTTTCGTCTGTGAGGTTAACAATTGATCATCACTGAGACTAATTATGAATATATAATTAAACAAACCACTTCCATATAACCCTACATAGGTACTTACACTGCTATAAAACAAATACAGAGAGCTGTACTTATGTAGGAGTGGTTTGTTTAATTTTGGGTCCTATGCTGCCTGACCTTGTTCACATGCTTGCTTTTTGGGTTTTGACGTCCCTACAACTTTTTTTCATTTTCATTTCATTGAAAATGTTTTTTATTATTCTTGTTTCCATTGTTGCTTTTCTGAATGGTGTGATTATTTTTTGTAAATTACCAAAAATACTGGTGTAAGTTTTATATCATGAAATCATATACAATCATAAATGCATTACAGTTTGTTCATCAATGAAGGTCAGTCTTTTGTATATATCAATTATTTATCAATTGATCATCATACTTTTTCACTTAGAAGTTCAGAATGGCCCCAAAAGTACATGTACATTGGTTAGATGTAACACATAATTTCCTCCACTTTCAAGCAATATAATTTATAATAACATAAACCTTTTATCATAATAATAATAGTAGGAATAGAGAATACAATATTATAATGACAACCTTATTATAAAAGGAAGAAAAAAATTAAAATAATGATTACAAAAATAAATATTCAATTGATAAATTCAAAGAATAACAAGGTCTATAATTTGTTATACATACTCATGTATAAACACTACATATACATGTATATAATTATATAGCAAAATGCCTAGCATATCTGTAATATTAAAATACACACACTACCCTATTTATATACATACATGTTATACTAATACTGTATTGAAAGTGATTTACCCTATACACATAATGGATTACATATCATGTTACTATGCATACATATTCATTAGTTTAATCGTGGACGCTTTGGTGATTTCACATCACATGACATTACTTCCTGGATACGACGACTATCACTGGATTGTGTCAGTGGTTGTGAAGTTAGAAAAGCATTTGGGTTAATAGTGGTTAAAATGTTTGCTGATGTAACACACGATGTTGAACACTCAAGAGGTGTTGCTATTGGACGCTGACTTACAAGAGAGCCATAGACAGGATAATGTGAGGAATGCATTGTGTTCGAGGTTAAAAATCCTATGCCAGATTTGTTTTTATGACCAACTGGTTTTACAAGCAGTTCATCTACATGTATGAACCCTTCCTTATGCATAGAACCAAATGAGGTTTTTACTTGAAGGTTCTGAATTTCAGAAAGTGGCTTAGGAGAAGGAAGAGTTACACTCTGTGGAACAACTTGGGAGAATGGGATGGGAGTACCGGTCTGTGGTAAACTTGTATCAGTGGAAGCATTGTGAATATTACTAAATATATTTGCTAAAATCGAGTTAGCTAGGTTCGTTACTAAGTTATTACTCTGTAAATTAATAGGGGCTAATGTGGAGGGAGTAAAATCTACAATATTATCGGATTCTACTGGACTCAACATGGAAGTAGAACTAGAGACAGGGATACTATGATGTTCGGGAGGGATAGTGTACATGGGCGGAACAAGAGCAACAGGTAGTTGCGATGTCTGCATAATACCTCCTCCAATTTGAGATATACTTGCATTGTGAACAGTTTCTTGTTTTTGATCAAGAGCTCTGTTATCCCAAGGTTCATGTGCATTCATGTTCCTTACCGAAGAGCTCTGAAGTAGTGAATGGTTACTTTCCATTTTGTCTGTGCCCTTTAACTTAGATTTAGAGTCATACTCTACCACTGAAGGGGTTTGTGGATGAACTGTTGTACATGTAGGGATAGAATCATGTACTGGATTACTTGTAGTAGTGATCATAACAGTTGGTGACTCTGTGCTTTCGTGTGTTGGTGGTGGTGTGAACTGTGGGATAGAAGCAGAAAAGTGACTGGATTGAACCGCTTTAGGGAGGATGAATCGGCCATTTGCAGCTGCTGTTTGTTCTAACGTACTCTGGTATTTCTGAAGAAATTCATGGAAAATTGAAGCTAGTAAGATTCAGTTAAGGATCCATGAGTACTGAAATACAATGTACCATGCAATGTACCATGCAAAATATTAGCCTCACATATCCAGACCCAGCCTTCTACAAAGGGTCTGGAGGACATGTGATATTAACGTTTGTTCAAACACTCAAGACCTTAATACACAACAGTAACCACTGTCAGCAATTAATACCAATATGAATTTTATTAGTAAGACTATGAACTCATTGAAACAAAAATATTGTCATACTTGATAATTTGAACAAACAGTAGTAAGTTTGTCCCCATACCCATTCTTTGTAGTAGGTTGGGTCTGGCTCCACAAGACTAGCAAAATACATGTATATAGTACATGTACATTGTGTAAGTTAGTACATGTACATGTATAATTATGTAGCTAATTGCTAATGGTTGTATATGCTAAGGATATAGTTATAGTAATACAATGTATTAAATAGTAAATGTACTTGTTAAATACATGTTACATGTACATAATACTAAACTACAGTACATATAGGAAATGTACATGTACATTGTACATGTACTTGTATTATACAAGTACATGTACATGTACATTTTCTATTCAATGTACTGTAGTTTAGTATTATGTACATGTACATGTACTTGTTAAATACATGTTACATGTACATAATACTAAACTACAGTACATATAGGAAATGTACATGTACTTGTATTATACAAGTACATGTACATGTACATTTCCTATTCAATGTACTGTAGTTTAGTATTATGTACATGTACACTATACATTAGTACATATACTTAAACTACTTATATATACAACTTGTACATGTATATATAAGTATATGTACTAATGTATAGTGTACATGTACATGTACATAATACTAAACTACAGTACATTGAATAGGAAATGTACATATACATGTACTTGTTAAGTACATGTTCTACATGTAGATATTTAGAATGTTAGGATATCATGAGGATAACGGTGTGAATGTTTCTTCATTTCATTTTCAAATTCTCTCATTTCTCGCAAATAATCGACTTGTTTAGGACATACTAATAACAAAAATAGATATACATGTACATGTACATATACTTGTCAGTATACTTTAATGTACTAACATAAATGTAGAATTATACATATACATGTACATGTACATGTATATCCCATTTCATCCATCCATTCATCAATCTATCCCATTGATCCAACCCATCTATTAATCCTTCAAAACTACAGTACACATATTGAAGTCTTACAAGGTCTTGCTACTACAGTAGATTGTCTATTATTCCCAGGTGTGTTAACTGAACATATATTACGAGGAGTACTAGTTGACAATCCACCAAACGAGAGACTTCTTTTAAACTTACAAGCACCAGATGATTTTACAGGTGAACAGGAAGGAGATCCATTACCTGATGGATTGTAATGTACATGTATACAAAATATCAACACATTAGTACATGTACATGTAATACATGTATCACAATACATTGTAACTTGAAGAGATGGAATGTTTTGTATCCTTGCCACAGTTCAATTTAATAACATAAACCAATTAGAATAATGTACACATGTACATGTAACTACAGGTGTATGGATACCAGAAGTCAATGATTCAGTAATGTAGTAATGTGTAATTTAACTTAGTACATGTAAATGTACATGTAATGGGATATCAAATTTTGCTAGCTTCTTGTACACATAACATCTGTATCATTAATTATTTAAAACTATAAAAATTAATTTTTTTCACTACCATGTACATGTATTACATGTAAGGTGTATGTACAGTGCATGTACCTTGTATCTCATACTGATGTAGATATGGTCTTGTATTGAATGAGGCCTTTCTTACAAGTCCCTTTTTTGATGTAGAGGAACGACCAAATTCATGCTTCCTAGTTACACCTATATGTATATGTATAAATATGATTAAATGCACATGTACATGTAAAGATATACAATATACATGTACATATGACAATCCACTAGTTAAGGTATCACTGTACATATACATGTACAGTATGTGTCATAGGCACTATTGATATGCCTGACACATACATGTACATGTACAGTGTATGCTACATGTATGTACATGTAGTTGAGAAAGTTATATCATTCTTGGGGACTCAGAAAGTACTGTGCTTAATATACATGTAGACATGTGTAGTTTGTGTACATGTACATGCAGTGTTTCCCCCAAAGGGTGGTAACATGGCGCTCCCCCACCCTTAATATTTATCCTAGGGGAAACACTGTGTTACATGTATACATGTATTTGTACTTACAGACTGCATCAATATCTGGTATAGTAGGACCAGACCAGGCATATCCAGGTTTCTTAATGTGATGAGGTCCTATAAATACTTTCTTTGTAATGAGACCAAGACTGGTTAGAATATTAGCAATGTCATACAGTCTGCGAACTTTAGCTAAAAACAATGAAAGAAAATAATACATGTACATGTTGTGTGTGTCTGTACATACATGTACATGTACATGAATGTGGTAATGTTTGTGAGTACATGGGTAGGAGGATATGGACATGTGTAGTTTTTGTATTGTATACATGTACATGTATATGAGGTGTATATTACTTTTTGGATTGACAGGTGGATTAAGTGCCATGTATAATGTATCATCATTATAATCAGGTACTAAAACTCTTCCAGCTTCTTCAAGTGTTACTTCATTATCCTAATTAATAAGAAATACATGTGTATATCACTTGATCAATACAGTGTAGAGTATATGTACATGATTATATGGAAGCATAACTACATGTACATGTATATCTGCAGTGTAATGCACCAGTTGTACATGTAAATAACTTACTGGTGATATTAGGAATAACATAACAAATTTTTGACATAACACTCCTAATGATTTGTCATAACGAACAGAACGAGATGCCAAAGAAAATTCTGTGATGAGAAAAGTAAACTACATGTACATGTGTACATATACTATATGAACTGTATTCCCTACAAGTGCTTCGTTGTCTGAGACAAAATGATGCACATTTTATTGTTCTCTCAAATCTCCAATCAGATCATGGTGCTCATTCGATAATAAAAAAATTGATTTTTTCCTGGAGTTACATAATGATGTCCTTACATGTAGTTGGTGTTTGTAGCATTTTTATTGTTCCCTCAAAACTCTAAAACTAGATCATAGAATATAGCTTTGGTGCTCATTTCACACTAGTTGGTCTGATAATTTCCCAGAGCTATACATTATACATTGTCATAATATCACACTGTACACATACTTAATACATTTAATTTTTATTATATAATGAATGATACACAATTTTAAATAAAATTAAATATTGAATGAATTATGCACAGTACATTATAGGTACATGTATACTAACACACTGTATATGGGCTACATACATATACATGTACTACATGTACATGTACCTGAATCACAGAATGTATTCTCATCATCATCTTCCTCCTCTTCTTCAGTAGTACATGTAGAGGATTTATTACATTCAGAACTGTTGTTTACTGCCTACATGTATAATAATAAATACATGTACATGTACAATAATAAATACGTGTACAATACTACACACATTCTGTATATGTACATGTACACGTATATCAAAGTGGTATACGTGTACATGTACATACAATGTATACATTAAATTCCCCATTCGTTATCACCTGGTTAATACATGTTTGATTCAATTGTACAAAATACACATGTACACACATTCACATGAAAACTATAGTTTCATTATAATTACATGTACATGTACTACAATACATGTACAGTACATGTACATACAGTGTACCTCAACATTAACTTTGTGTGAGTGTTTCCTTTCATTGAAGGAGACTTCCTCGTTAACAATATTCTCTTTGTTACATTCCTGATCACTAACTTCAAGATATGGCTTAATATCAGGATCATCAATTGTCATAGCCTATAATATTATTATTGATAGTTATTATTATTATACAAAAATACAATATAATTATTTCTCTGGTCAGGAAATAGTGCCTAGTCAGCTACATCTGTACCTTATTTTCAGTATAAAACATAGACATGTACATTATACATGAACATGTACCTACCGTACATGTGTATACATGTATGTATATGTACATTGTGTATGAGCATGTACAAGATTTCTTCTTGGTATGGGGGATGCTCGTAACATGTACATGTACATGTACTTGTACACTGTACTTCATCATTACTATACTTCATGTACATGTACAAGTACATGTTGTATATGTATATGTACATGTATCATGCAAATACCGAAACAAACAATGAGTTTACATGTACATGTACTGTATACACAGATTGCTTACTTTCAATTTTGCTAGTGTGTTCACAAGGTTACCTCTACCGTGCCATAAATACCAGTTCTTTGATTGTTTACTGATCATTTCCAATGCTTCCATTACATTGATGATGTCATAAATACGTCGTCGATTAATTCCTATCAGGTTATGAATTATTAATGAGTGAGACTAATGTACAGTCATGCTTACCTAATGAACTGGCCATCATTTCTAAACTGAACTCTTTTCCAGATCCTATGTCCTCATCAGCAACTTGTAAGAACCTTCAAGACAGTGGTAATGGAGATAGGTAAAAACAAATTTTGCATATACAGGTATGCATGTACATGTACATGTATTTTTATCCCTATGCTTGCTTACTTGGTATTTCATACAGGAAATAGCAAAATATTTTCAACAACACTTACATGTACATGTAGTATTTGGCCATTTTGAAGTGGAAGCCAATTTGGTATCCACATCATTGCCTTTGTGGATACCAAAGGTTGTTGGCTTACTGCATAAAATTGGTAACTAGTACGTGTTTAAACGTACATGTGCATACATGTAAGCATTCACTGTAATTAACATACTTCTTGCATAGTAAGGCTAGTGATTTCATTTTCCTTGATGTTCCTGTATCATCTGTGTCCATTGTAGACATTTTCTTTGTTTCACTCTCCTCTTTCTCTCTGTCAAATGCTGAACTTGCTGCAGCAACAAGCATCTTTAAATTTGTTGTTGGTGTCAAAGGAGTCACTGTAGGGACAATTTATGTAATGAGAGGGACATACATGTACAACAATGCACATGTGCAAGTACATGTATATTTACATGTAAGTAATACATGATGTTATCGGAGATGTAGAAAGAAAGAAAGAAAGAAAGAAAGACACCTGAGGCAATGGAAAAATGAAAAATGAGAGTTGCCTCAGGTGGGATTCGAACCCACGACACTCTGTACTGTAATATATGTAGCAGGCTCATGTACATTTGTAATGTGCCTAGCATGCTACCAAAAGGCGTAGAAACATACATGTACATGTACATTGTACAGTGTACATATACATGTTTGTACATAATCTACACATTTAATTATACACATGTACATGTACGTACACAACAAATCTACTACATATACGTTTATGCACATATGCTCCAGACATGAGATAATAGTAAAGATTACATATTTCAAGGTAATAGTAATACATGTAGGTACATGTACATGTATATGTAATTAAAAACACTGAGGTAATAGTAATAGTAATGGATAGTGAAGTAATAGTATTAGTAATACATTTTAGTATTATTATCTCACTGTTGAGTAATAGTAATTGACCTCAAGAAATATAGTTCATTTGTAGTAGGGCCAGTAGAGAGACATTTTAGTATTGAAAGGAAATTGTTTTGGTCAGAAAGATACAGACTTACTGATTCTCTTTTTGAGAAACTCATGAACATTAAATGCAATGGTCATTTACAATGAACATGTGGTTTAAAACATGAAAGAATTTCAAGGAAACCTCAATTTTATAGTAATAGTAATCCAGGACAGTAACACTTACTTGGGCAGTTTTAGTATAGTAATCTACTGATTTTTATGGTAATAGTATTAACTTACACTGTACACTGTAGGTAGTAATAATAATAGCTACATGTAATGATTTTTAAGGTATTAGTAATAGTAATATATTTCACTGACTTAGGAGGTATTAGTAATATATTACGAATTAGGAGGTACAGTGTAATGAGTGTATATATTAGTGGTAAACTGGTAATAAATTATACTGCTAATAGTAACAGTAATTGACCCCATGTGTGATATACACATGTATACACACACATGTACATACTGACCTGGTTGGCAAGGAGGATTCTTAACTGGACTCTCTATCTTCCCTTGAGGATGTGTACTACTAGTATCAGCCACATATCCAACACTATTGATACTCATATTACTACTATCAATACTACTCTCTGAAAGACTGCTAAGATCTGTTGCAGCAATTACGGAAAGTGATAAAGGCTCAGACGAATGTGCACTCTGTTTCTTAGCAGATGTACACACAAGTGGCTGAGTTGATTGTGAATGTGTATTTAAATTCTTCTCTTGTTGTAGATGGTCTGATAGAGTTTCTAATAGACCTTTAAAGTTATCCTGTATTTTACTATTGACAGTTTGTGATGACTGACTGATGTCTCGTTCCATTATCTGATAAACAGATGGTGAATGTAGTAGTAATAGTATTATATAAACATCACATGTAATATTGTATATACAAGTTGATGATCACGTATTTAATGCATCCATAGGTATAATATACATGTACATGTACATGAAAGGTTATTACATGTACATTTACATTCATTAAACTGAAAACAAACCTACCTGAATACACGTAATAAGTTGTTATAAACATGTAATTGTTTAAAATATACATGTAATCAGCTGACAAGAACGAGACTCCATTAATATGTATACTACATCACATATACCTTTGACCCGTGTAGTCAGATGGAGGCTTGGTATCATGAATATTAACAATTAATATCACATCAAACGGTACTTTGAACCATGTATTAATACAGTCAATGGTATGGTATCATATGAATATTAACAAAGGTGCTGTCACTTGATCCATTATTATAATTATAATTATATATATATACATGTATGTATAATCACTTGTGCTGTACTAATAATATTTACAATATCATTATCTAAAATACATGTATAATACATGTAGAGCTTTGCATTTATGGAATTTCTTATCACGATTGTTTAACACTTGAGATAAGAGCTTTTCAACAAGAAACATAACCACAAAGCAGCTGTGAATAATAAATATGGCGGTAAGTTGCCGCCAAAATCAACTTTAAAAAATCTGCTGCTCTTCCAAATACAGACTAATCTTGTAGATATACGTACATATAATTATGAGTACAAATATAATTGTCAGCGGTAATTATTATTATCTTCATTTAACATTATTACGTTATATATATATATATATATATTATATAACAGACAGTGAAACGAAAATACACATTCTATATACTATTACTGAAATTAGCATACTTTCTTCCCAGAGGGTTAGAACACTTAACAGGACTTCCTGTTTCGAACTGCCGGTTGAATTATCACTTGAAGTCAGCAGAAAACCAGCTTCTTCTCTCTTGCATCAAAGCCTGGCAACGCGCTCTTCAGTTCCCGCTGAGAATTTGATGGCGGCAATCATTTGACCAATCAAATTCATTCGCCGTTACTCCTCCCCAGGCCTTACCCACGTGGACATGGTGAGCGGTTTGTCTAAGTGAAAAACAAGTGAGCAAAATCTTACAATCTTACAAATAAGAAGAAATAAAAATGATGAGGAACAAATAATGCATCAGTATAATTTTCTGTAGGGTATACTCCACAGTATTAGTCAGACCTGACTAGTACAGCAGAATGGCGTTGGGTAGCTGGGCTCCCTTCAAAGAGTTATCCAATATTGTGAATGTTGCTGTAGTATTGAAACAGCAAGATGCTTATTTTAGTCTGGAGAAGACGCTAAAGAAACATAAACCTGATTTTATAGCCCTTTTAAAAAATCCCGTGAGTTGTTTGTTTGAGTAATTAATAACTAATTAAAAAGTAACTTGGAATATATATATTAATGTATTAAAGTATTGATATTGTCATAACGTTGGCTTTTGAGGGTGTGTTGATGCACTAAGTGGCAGTTTAGCACATTTTGTTGTTCTAAAGTTACCCAATTATTTTTGTATCCAAGGTTTGTTCGCATATAATAACATTAGTAAGGTATATCTTTTATCATCTCTCAACAACTATACCCAAACTCATTTTATAAGCATTTCAATTAGTATTATGTATTACTCTATAATTACTTACATTGTACGTCTATTTTTATACAGCCAAAAAATCAACCACACAGAACCTTAGTTCAAGGTGCTACTAAACAAGGTTTGAAAGTATCTGCAGTTCCACACCCCCTCACCCTCCCACAGGAATTTATTGATGAAGCCCTGATATTAAGTGACATTCTTAATCTAAATGAGATTGCCTCTGTGGAGTTACTCTTGGCAGGGGAGCAGCATCAACCTGACTTTCCCTCTCTAACTAGAGGGCTTGTTGCTGTTCTGTTGTATTACGACGGTAAACGTAACCTCGTGACATCATTACGAAGTCTAATCCAAGCTCGAGAGGGGGTTTCTTGGACATTGGGTCTTGGTTCCAATGTAGTTTCCTTGGTAACCAATTTCACGGATGACTTAATGCAAAACGGACTCGTTGATACTATTTTGAAACAAGTATATGACATCAATACCGACAAAGAATTAGAAAGTCTTTCAAAAGGACGAGCTATTAATGATGCTAAACATAAACAACAAATTATCGATCTGATCGAGGAGACAAAACATGCATTAATGGACAGCTTATTCTATCTATCATGTCAAAGTCCTTTCTCCAAAGACAACATGACAAAGATATTGACCCAATTAAAGAAAATTCCGGCTACTAACGAAGGGCACCAGCCTCTTGATTACACATCGTTAGCTTTGTTTTTCACTCTTATTTCGTCTTTTAAAGTCAGTGACTCGACTCACGATCCAGATGTTTCTTTATTGGATGAACATTTTCCTCTTATCACTGATGCTAGTTTCCTTACTTCACTTCATCAAGCGATACTGAAAGATGATTGGTCAAATTCTGCATTGGAAGCAGCTGTCAAGTTTACATGGGCCGTGTTACTAAGAGAATGCACTGCATTTGATGCTTTTAGCGGTAAATATTATATACATGTACAGTACATTTATTATATACATGATATGCATTGTAGTGTTGTTGGACAATAATGGTTACTTTTAGTTATAGTATAGTTATAGCATGTCTAGTTTCTCAAACATTTCGTCATAGTTTAATTAACTAAAACAGTATTAAGTGTGCTAAAAGTGCTCATTATTGACCAATTGGTAGAGACTGAGTTACAGTACCCCATATTACATGTAGAAAGCATTTTTTCTCCATGGAGATGTGATGGCTCATGTCTAATAACTCACTAAATGTTTCCGTAGTAATACTTTGTATATTTGTACATGTACTGCCTAGTATTAAGTTAGCCTGTTCTCACTGGCGTATGAGATGTTTGATTCGGACCCTGCCAGCTGAGCTGCCTTGGTAGCTCAGTTGGTAGAGTATCTGTCTGGAATACAGAGTGTCGTGGGTTCGAATCCCACCTGAGGCAACTCTCATTTTTCATTTTTCCATTGCCTCAGGTGTCTTTCTTTCTTTCTTTCTTTCTTTCTACATCTCCGATAACATCATGTATTTATTTAGAACAAGACGAATTGGAAGAGGATGAAAATCTTGTTGATGAAGCTATAGAGAAAGAGGCCTTCCAGTTCTTGAGACAAGCAGTGATAGCATCTCCTTTCTTTCATAATGAGGTGACCGCATGCTCTCTCATATACTTGTACATGTATATATGCATGTACACATGTACATGTATGTACGTACTTATACATGTACATGTACCATGATACATGTACATGTATGTTTGAATTGACCAATGAGATTACTGTATATAAGTTCAATAAATAATTTATAAACTTTTCCAGAGTTACAATGTACATGTACATGTATCAATGTACACTGTACATGTACATGTACATATTATATTTGTTTGTTGTACATGTACATGTATACTCATGTTTGCCAAGAGGTCAGGCCAATGTCTTTCACCCCTCTCTCTTTCTCTCTCCTCTAGGAATATTATGTACGTCGTCTCCATCATCTTCTTACAACCTATATCGTACTCATGCCAGTCAAGATTACTGAACTACGTAACCATGGTGATGAGGTTGCTAGGGAAGAATTTATGCGTACTGTGAGAGGTGCTCCACCTTCTGCTAAGTCTAGACAAGACTTTGGAGAACTAATGAAAATGGTATTTACATGTGTATAATACTATATATATAATAATATATAAATATATGTACATTGTGTATGGCATGACTTTTAGGTTGGTGACTTGTATTTTGATGACCCAAATGGACTAAACTTATCATTGGAATACTGGGCTTCCGTTCATAGTGATAGTAACACTGGAATAACACCAAGAGTACCACATAGACAGGTACAGTGTATTATACTAAGTACAGTATCACAATAAATAAGAATGTACATGTACATGTGTACATGTAATCATGTGAGTAAAGTACATGTACCTGTACACATATGTATGTATTACATATATACTACAGTACAACAATTCACAAGTAGTATATGCATGTACATGTACATTTACACATGTACATGTACACGTGTACGTGTAATCATGTATTATGCTGTATTTCATTTTTTTAGTTGAGTCTTTTCAAGTTCATCCATCAATGTTGTGATTTATTACCTCCTTCGCTGTTCTCACCATTCATGAGCATGTTCATTGGTCTCTCTAATTCACCACTCACTGCTAGTCATAGCTTCAACTTTCTGAAGGTAATTAAGTAAAAAGTATTTATACTACAATGTAAATACATGTAGTCATGTACATGTACAAATGTACGTGTACATGCATGTACATGTACATTTACATGTATATATATTTATCCCTTTTGCTGCTAGTTGTTTATATAAACTCATATCACACACTATTGGCCCATAGAACTTCTTGTTTGCCACAGTTTGTACATGTACATGTATATAAGACCAGAGAACACATTTAATCATGATTTTTATATTATTATATATATATATATATATATCTTGTTATACCTTTCTAACTAGTCTAACAGTCCTAGTTTAGGAGGTGGAGGTCCTTCAGCTTCTATATCACTCGATCATTTCTTCTCTTCATTAAGACAATATTATTTTGGATTGCGAAAAGAGATGGGTGCTAAGCACACGCCTACAGGATGTGCTATCTCGCCTCAGGAGCTGGAAGGACTGCTCACGGTTTTAAAACTTATTGGAACTATTGCAACACTTGTAAGTTCCTTTCTGTCTCTGTCTGTCTGTCTGTTTGTTGGTCTGACGTTCATTTCACTACATGGTTTACAGATACATGATAAAATCCAACGTTATTTTATCTATCTATATATTATATTTATATCTACATGTATCTATCTATCTATCTATACAGGATGAGAATGCTCGTGTGGTTATGTATGAGAACCAGTCCTGGTTACCAGTAGCTTCACTATTCGGTCTCATAGGATGCCCGATACCTCGGCCACTGAAATCTGAAATTTTTATAACCCTATCTGCATTTGCTCGTTCTCCAGAAATAGCAGCTTCAATGTGGCATACTCTCGAATCATCCCAGGTCAGGTGACTTGTCATGTGACTATTGTGTTCAGTTTGTCATGGTCATGTGATTATCTTGTGATATTGTGTATATACAGGTTCTGAATACTACTAATGTTGTTAGTGGAAGTGGTGCTCAGTATGGTTTAGTTCCTACTGGACAAGAGGGAAGCATTCAGGTGTGTGTGTCTGTCTGTCTGTCTGTCTATCTGTCAGTGTCTTTCTGTAAAATATCAATTAAACTACATGTACATGTACATGTACATGTACAAAGGACTAGACTGGCATTCATTGTACATATAGGAAAACAGACTTATGTGTACATGTACATGTATTAACTATATGACAAGTACATATGCTACATGTAACAGGTACATGTACATGTAGAAACTAGTAGCAAATTCGTTGTACAACTGTACATGTACATGTACATATAAATCACTTGAAATTCTCAAAAGACACAAAATTCAATACAGCTCAAGATTGTAAATTATACATGTACATGTACATGTATATCTAAAGTGTTCAAACACATTAAAACTGGAGTAATATTTAAACTTTGCATTCGTGTCTTCCTTCATTAGATTGAACTTGAAGAAATAGAGTCTAAATCTGGAGATTATCCCGAGACAAGAGCCTTCCTATCTCTTCTGGATGCTATGACAGATGTCACTGTCCCTCCATCTTTGGGTCTTGGATATCGGGTACCAGGGTTTCAACCTTATCTGGAATTTGTTCGAGACTCTGTCTTTTTGAAGTTTGATTCTCGAGCATACAAAGATCCTCAAGAGAAGGTCTGTACATGTACATATACATGTACATGTATGTGCATAATAATTTATGTACACGTACAAGTACATGTACATACACATATACTGTACGATGTATGTACAAATGTATGCACATGTGTGTACTAGTACATGTATATGTGTGTACATGTAGGCATGTACAATGTATGTATGTATGTATGTATGTACATGTATGTACAGTGCATGTACATGTACATTGTATGTATGTATTTTACATGTACATGTATGTATGTATATACATGTATGTATGTATACATGTATATGTGTGATTCCACAAATGTATTTTTATTCACATAGTGGTTGGTGGCTAGTGGTGCTATGGAAATAATGTATAAATTACTATCAAATCATGATATAGTTCAGAATGACTTCATTGAACAAACTTGTGAGATTGCTCAAGGAAGAGTCATCACGTTACCATGTCAACCAGGACACTCAATAATGCATCATCTGTTGAATGATTCAGCTTTATTAAGAAAAGTAAGTACATGTACATGTAGTACTATGTGCTATGTACATGTATATAGATACATGTACATGTACATGTACACTGTATTTGTAAATATACATTAATTTTGTATTTTGATGTGTGTACATGTACATGTACATGTACATTGTGTACATCTACATGCAGTTTGTAATTATACTTTAAATTCTTATCTTCAATACTCCCTCTCCCTCTCTTTCCCTCTCTCCCTCCCTCCCTCCCTCTCTCTCCCTCTCTCTCTCTCTCTCTCTCTCTCTCTCTCTCTCTCTCTCTCTCTCTCTCTCTCTCTCTCTCTCTCTCTCTCTCCAGCTTCTCTTCATAGTTGATGAGTGTTGTCAACTCCTATCTGATGTTGATAGCAGCACAGATAAGGTAGCACATGCTGGATTACTAGCTTTAAAGCTACTCGAATCCACTCTGAACAAACAAGAGTCCTTTCTGTCTATATTGAGGGAATGTCCCACTCACTCTATAATGGCCACACCTCTTAATGATCTTCTTCTCGGTATCAACCCGCGTAGCCGTAAAGCTGACCACTATATCAACATAGCAAAGTATGCATGTATATACATGTAATATTATTTCCTCATGGAGTTTTGTAAAATTATATGGGTATCAGTACCTGTACATGTACATGTACATATAATTACGTGTATGTACATGTACATGTATAGACATTTATTATTTTGTATTGATATTACATGTACATGTACATGTACACGTATATTCATGTACATGTACATTGTGTACATGAATTATGTGTGGGGCGCTGTACATACAGTATCTAAAAGAACAGTGACTACACTGCACTTACATGTGTATATACATGTACATGTACACATATTCATGTGCACTTACATGTATGTACATGTACATGTACATTGATACACAAATATTCTTGTATACATATATTCATTTACATGTAAATGTATTCTTTTTACATATGATTATTATTAAGTCTTTCTTCTCTCTCTTCAGATATGTGACATTTAATAGTTGTAGTCCTGAATTAGCTTTAACAGCTGTTCGTATACTTTGTCTGGCTTCTCATTCGGTCACTGTTGCTAAGGATATTCTAAACTCTATTACGTCAAGTCAAGTAATCAAATATTTATTTTATTAGTTACTCAATACAATACAATACAATATTATGAGTCATAGTGTATTGGATAACACAAACCCTAAAGTCATTGCAAAACTAGCCTCATTCCAACCCCCTCCTTCTTAAACTAGCTTCATTCTCAGCCCCTCCTTCCAAAAACTAGCCTCGTGTATAGTACAAAGTACTTTTAGCTTAATTGTTACTGCCATAAAATAGTAATATTGAATTATTGCCTCATTTTACTCTCAGGACACTCATATTAATATACTTCACGGATTTGTAGAACATTTGGAATGGGACGATACCTTCTCGGAACCACACCCACAAAACGATGACTTGTCTACCCAAGAAGAATCAAGCGAAGACATACAACAAGAGAGCCCTTTTGAAATTAGACGTCAACTGAAAGTTGATATTCTGAGACTTTTAATTACATGTATAAAATGTCCAAGTATTAATATTGGTCATTTTTTATTGGGGTATATACCGTCTCCATTTGATAGAAATAAAAAATTGAATGAAGCTACTCTACAGGATCCAGGTGGGTGTGGTCATCAGTAATCATGTACATGTACATGTACTTTATAATAAGAAGTACTATATAAGTACATATGTACATGTATGCATGTACACAAGGTACTGAATGTACATGTACTTGTACAAATGTACATATATACTGTACCTCACTGCTACACTGATATGGTACTTGTAAAGACTATATACATGTATGTGTACAATGTATAAATATTGGGTCATTCTAAGTACTGCATGTACATGTACATTTAGCTAGTATTTAGACATGTCATATAGTTACATGTACGTATACATGTAATTAATATAACAGTACACATACATGTACAGGTTGAGACACCAATATCAAATACATGTACATGTACATTTAGCTAGTTTTTAGACATACATGTAAATGTGTATTATACACATGTACGTATACATTTAACTAATATAACAGTCCACTTACATGTATATTATCAAACACGCACATGTACATACACATGTACATGTACAGTTAATATAACAGTCCACATATATTATCACATATGTACATGTATCAATCCACATATAATTATTACCACAAACATATGTATACATCATTTATCACAGGTGTATTAGGATCATTAAAGACCTGTCTCCATGCTGTTCTTAGTCTTATACACATCGGAGGAGATCCTAATATCTCAATTGGTTGTCATTATACACATCCCAAATTAGCTGAAAGCTGCTATCATCTGATTTATCTACTGTGTGGAAATAAGGAACTTAGTGTCACAACTCTACGATATCTGAGAAACAATCACGACTTCTTTTATACACAACTTTCTCATCTGCCATTTCAGTGGACACGTGAGATTGAAGAAGGGTGCGATCCTTCAGAAGTCACTCTCTCTCTTAAACAACAAGCCTGGTTGTTGTGCACGATTGCTCTTGAGCTTCGAATGACAGGATTGAAAAACCAGCGATCTCATATGCAACGTTTAATAATGTTGTTATTAAGATCAATCACTACATTGACTGATCAGTATACTGAGGTGGACCAATCGACCTATCAGATTACAGAATGGTCAACAGGTGGGAAACTTTTATTTGAAACATCCACAGAGCCTAGTCTAATGCAAGATGGCCGTCGAAAAATCCTAACTCTTCTGGACTTGATTTGCTTCTCCTCTCTGCCACTACCACAATTACAACTACAGCATTTTGATGCTGCTCGTACAGAAGAGGTTATCTCATCATGTGAGATGAGAGAGGAAGGGTCGGGACCTGTGTATGTAAATATTAAGATGTTACACAGGCTCTTAGTGAGCGAGTTGAATAGTTTACAAGGAGCAGCTGCTGTTTCACAAAAACAGTTCATAATGAAGGTACATGGTATTAACCTTATGACATTAAACTATACACTAAAGTACATATAAGTTATTGAGTTACAGTATAATCATGTATTAACCTTATGACATTAAACTATATTACATATAAATCCTAATTTTGAGGTCATCATGAATATGAACAGACTTTAATTATTATTAGGAGATTCATGATGTTCTCAAGACAGTAGTAGAGAGGAATAGAGCACATGAGATTATGTTTTCTCAGCAGTTGTTAATGGACTCATGGTGTAAGGTGGTAGAAGTGATGGTGGGTGTGGTTAATGAGGAGGTGGGCAAGGAGGAGGTGAAGGTTGCTGTATTGTTTGAATTGATACAAGATCTATTGTTGAAAGTAAGTGTGGTATTCTACATGTACGTAAACATTTATATACATAATACATGTACATTGTACATGTACAGTAGATGTACATGTACATGTACAATGTGCATCTACATGTACATGTACATTGTAGGAACTGAATTAAATTGCAGCACTATTTATTTCAATGGGTCAGATAAGGGTAGCTACAGGTATACATGTATGTACAGTACCTGACTTTATTAAGTTTACATACTGTGATGGGAGCTACATGTACACTTTAATAAGGTGATAGTCAACTGTACTTCTAAGTAGTACTACAAGTACATGTAGTACTGCTTTGTACTGTAATCATAGTAATGTGTGAGTTCCCTTTACATTTACAATGTATGTGTGACCACATAGTACTAAGGTGTAATACTGTATAGTACATTCGAAGTGTAAACTTAATAATGTCAGGTACGTGTACATGTATACATTGTACATGTACAATGTATATACAGTTAATTATTTACATGTACATGTACATGTGCATGTATATGTACACACATGTATTTTTTTTACAGGTGGAAAACGTTGATGCAAATTCACTGACAGCTTCAGCACATAGTGTTGTGTTCACATTAATGGCACACCTTCGTCAAACCTTGTCAAACCAGTTTAACGAGTCTGAACATTCACGATCTCTAGCACCATTAAGTAGTGGACCTCTACAATCAATACTTCGTGGACTTCTCAATAACCTTTTACGATGTCCCTCAGGTAATACTGTGTATAGTATCATGTGTATTGGACTAATGGTCACCAGTGTTCTAACCAGGGTGTAATAATTAATTACTGCAGCCACACCCACTTACAGTACGATCATATAAAAAGGCTTACCCAAATTACACAATATACAGTACATGTATCATCATTATTATAAATTGTTCTTCAAGTGATTTGTTGTTGTTCTTCTATTAATTATTAAAGAAGTGTAATTATCAGTGAACTAAGACTAGTAACATAGAAGGGAGCAGCATCTTGCTGCAGAATCTTAGCGAGAATCCTGATATTCAATCATTGGGATACTTTTCTTATTTTGACTGCATCAATTACAGCTATCTTTTGTGTGTAGGTATGCAGAGACTTCGTGCTCATCTTTATGCTACTCTCCTGTGTTACCTTCAAACAACCAGAGAGAAACAAGAACACAAATGTTAGTAGCTTCATTAATTCATCAATCCATCATCCATTATCCTAGTCACCCATCCATCCATCCATCCATCTATCTAATCATCCATCCATCCAACTAATCATCCATCCATCCATCTAATCACCCATCCATCCATCTAATCATCTATCCAATCATCCGTCCTTCACCAAACCATTGTTCCATTCTTTATTTGTACATCCAGACAGACATTATTATTCGTTTATCCATCTTACTCTCTTCCATACTCTTAGCTGGTTTATGGAGACTGGAACAAGATTCTGGTCTGGCAGCTGCTAATCTCTCCGTATTATCAGAATGTGGTGAAGGACTAATGGATGTGGTGTGTAGAGATGCTTGTAATGGTCATGATGTTGCTAAGGTAGCCATCTTATAAATTATTGTACATGTACATGTAACTGAAAGAATGTTTATGACCCATAGAGAGTAGAGACCCATCCCTATGAAGGCTTTTCACAAAGTTTAATATAATTATGTTTACAAAATTTATATGTACATGTTTGTGTCACCAAAGCATGTACTTGTAGTTAAAATATTATTTTCCATTTATGCACATGGTTCTAGTTATCAATTTTCAACTTTAGGAACAATCCAGCATTCCCACTTCCACTACAATGTACATGTACATGTACATATATATATACATGTATATATCGTCTATTTTTTACACACACACACACACTCTCTCTCTCTCTCTCTCTCTCTCTCTCTCTCTCTCTCTCTCTCTCTCTCTCTCTCTCTCTCTCTCTGTCTCAGATGCTAGCCCTTTCTCTTCTAGACTCCATTATAACATTAGATAGACATAATGTGTGGTTACACTACATGACTGTTAGGTTAGTATGTGATGTAACAAACATCTAGTAGTACATTTCCATATACACAATGTACGACTGTATTTTATATATCTATACTTGTAGAGGATATCTTCAAAAGGTTTGTGCCAGTTTACAATGGGATGACGAAACCTTACAAAAGATGCTCCACCCACAACCGGATATTCTGAGACCACTCTATATCTATGAATCTAAAATGGTATATTAAATGATAAGTAATACACATACATGTACAATGTACATGTACTTGTACATTGTAAGTACAGTGATACTAAAGGTCATTCATGTTTACCAAATGTTCACAACTTGTCTGTTCTTTTTGAGTATAAATCCATTGCTTCATTATTGAGTTATAGTATAATCATGTATTAACCTTATGACATTAAACTATACACTATAGTACATATAAGTTATTGAGTTACAGTATAATCATGTATTAACCTTATGACATTAAACTATACACTATAGTACATATAAGTTATTGAGTTACAGTATAATCATGTATTAACCTTATGAGTTATGACATTAAACTATACACTATAAAGTCATCACATCATAATTTTATGGACATACATGTATGAACAGACATATATACATGAATGTCATTTCAGGCATTTCTAATTCGAGTAGCCTCATCTCCAATGGGTGCTAGAGATCTCGTGGCTATGAACTGTCTTGCTCATTTAAATGAATGTAGATTTATTGACTTGAGACCTGGTAACCATGGCAACAAAGCTATAGGTAGCATTCAAGGAACTGCAGGTTTGTACATGCAAGTCAACACCTTCACATAAGTATACATGATGTTATCGGAGATGTAGAAAGAAAGAAAGAAAGAAAGAAAGACACCTGAGGCAATGGAAAAATGAAAAATGAGAGTTGCCTCAGGTGGGATTCGAACCCACGACACTCTGTACTCCGGACAGATGCTCTACCATGTACATGTACACATAAGTGTACAACTGTACATGTACATGCTGTACATACATGTATGTACTTCTGTTCCACATAATCTACATGTACATGTATCAATCATTCTTAAACCCCATAAACCATGCATATACATGTACATGTATATGTATATTTTACTCTAATTATCATAACTATGCTCATGTACTGTATATGTATATACATGTACATGTATACCAATACCATTATAGGTTTCATACCTTCAACTACCATACGCTATCTTCAACTATTATTACCAGTATTGAGATTTGTTTTAACTCTCATGACTACATCAGGACCACAACAGAAAGAAGCTAGTAGCCAAGTAAGAATATATACACATGTAACTTGTACTGCATTATTAATCAACTGTACACACATGTACATATACATGTACATGTACATGTATATGTATATTATATGCATTTGCATGTGTATCTTATTTACATGTACATGTACATGTAGTACTAGTATACACGTACATTATACATATATATGTGTACATGTACATGTACATGTACTTGCGAGTACATTAAACACAGTTGAAGAAATGGATTAATTAACATACTAACACACATATACACAGGTCCTGTTGTTCATACATTCTCACATGGAAGTCTTCTCAGCCATTCTTAAAGAGAGTCTTGTTTCAGTTACCATGGCAACATTACAGGAATTATCACTGCTTACTGCTGTCATAAGTCAATGCAGAGCAGGTGAACACATGGTCATATAATATAATTCATGACTACCAATACTAATTAAAATTACAATATCCTTAAGTTATAAACTCAACATACTCACACATACATGTACATGTACATGTATAGTACTCATGATAACTGTTGAGAGATGCTATACATTTGACTGGAATTAGCATATTTTAATTTATTTTGATCACATGAAGGAGACTATTGATCAGATATCGTCAGGTATCTCTTGTTGTGAGGCCTAATGTAGATTCTCAAAAAAAATTGTTATACACTCACAAGATACATTGTACATGTAGTACATACAGTGTTTCCCCCAAAGGGTGGTAACATGGCATTCCCCACCCTTTAATGTTAAAGTTTATACCGAAAAACAATACTGATTGAAACATTGTTAACCAAACATCATGTACCACGGATGCACTCCCCCACCCTTAATATTTATCCTGGGGGAAACACCAGTACATGTATATACATGTACATGTAGCTACATGTACATGTATATACGTGTACATGTAGCTACATGTACATGTATATAGTAGTCTAGTTTTGTTTAGATTGACTACTTTAGTTATAGTTATAGTATGTCTAGTTAGTGACTATACATAAAATTATACATGTAGTTTCTCAACATTTTAGTCATACATAAATTATACATATAAGTTATAGTTCATTAACTAAAATAATTTTTAACTTGCTAAAAGATGTTTACTTTTAGTTAGCTAACAAAAAGTCCCACATACATGTAAATAGTATTGTTTACAGTATTCATGTAATTTAATTTGCTCTTGTTAAGATATCCTAGGGATTTTGTTGTTTGTAGATTAGCCAACTTGAAACTGAATCCAAGGTTTTGTTAAGTGAGGGTTTAACATCATTATACCATATAAGATCCAATTATAGTAGACAATAAGATTAGTAATGTTTTAGCTAATAACAACAATAATATACACTCATACTACATTATATACATGTACAGTGAAGTACATGTACACTGTACTTCAAATGTCCATTGAAGTGCCGTGTACATGTTCTTCACTCACAAAGTACACTGTAGTCAATGGAAGTACAGTGATAGTATGTAAACTTAATATTGTCAAGTACTATAAGTATGTACACGTATAGGTTAGTTAATCTTCAGTTACACTGTACATGTACAGGTCAATATACACTCACATTGTAATGTAATGATGATCACATTATATATACATGTATATATATACATGTACATGTATAGATCAATATGCACTCACACTGTATTTAATGTAATGATGATCACATTATATACATGTACATGTATAGGTCAAGATTGGTTAGTTAATCTCCAATTACCTCACACTGCTGGTCTCCTTCGTATCCAACACCGCCTTCTCTCTCTCCTTCCTTATTACCTCACACCCACTAACTGGAAGGAAACAGCTCAAGAGGTCACTAAATTGGAAGAAGGATGGCGTGGAAGTGTCAATGGACCTGTTTGGGAAGAAGTATATAGCTTGTCACAAAACGTTTGTTCCAGTTTGTTAGCTTACTGTCAGAATGCTATGACTGCTGGAGGTACATTGTATGTACATGTACATGTACACACTCATACCACCTACGTGTACACATACATGTACATGTACACTCTGTATATATGCCACACCTACATGTACAAACTGTGCCATATACATGTATGTACATGTACGTACATGTACACTATACGTACATGTATAATCATGTATTTTATCAATATACATATAATTATAGTACATACATGTTTGTTGATCGAAAATGTTGTTTGTAGAATCTGGGAGCAATTTATTGTCTTATATGTACATGTATATACACTGTTAATGTACATGTATATAATACATGTACATGTATATGTATATCTTCATGTATGTACATGTAATGATGTACATGTAATGATATACATGTATATCTATGTACATATAATCATATACATGTACACATGTAATATCATATACATGTATATAATCATGTACTATAATTATAATTATCTCTTTATTTTTCTCTGTAGGAACTGAGTTCTCTGTTAATTTCAATCGGATTTTATTCACACCAGATATATCAGGAGCAGTTGTCTCCAATACACAAAGTATGTACATGTACATGTATAATAAAATTGTATATGTACATGTATATAGAGAGTATTTGTCTCCAGTACAAAAAGTATGTATGTGTACATGTACACCTGTACATGTTCATGTATATCTGTAGCCATACATACATACATGTACATATACATGTACATGTAAGTGTACATGTAATGTGTGAATGTGTGTGTACCTGTGTATATACGTGTACAAGTGCAATGCTTAAAGTTTACTCTGAATTGATTATAATTATAATATAAAGCCTTCAAAAATACATGTTTGCAAACTGTTGAATTTTTTCTTCATTTTAGTGTCTTCTTTGTCTCCATCACTTGGTATGCTGATATCTTCATTGAAGGAGGTGTGTGATGGATATTTTGTAGCCATAGAAACGATGCAGCAGTTACAGAAGAAACTTGATGGATTACAAAATATGACGTCTGAAGAAATGAAACAGGTCTGTCTGTGTACATATACAGTGGTCTGTGTGTGTGTTACATGTACATGTATGTTATAACTTTATACATTGACTGTACATGTACAATGTATACTGTTACATGAACATATACAAGTATATTCCTCATGTACATCAGGGTTCTCGCCAGAAATTTCTGTAAGAAGGGTACGCGCGCGAAGCGCACGGAAATTTTTTAGCTTATAATTAATCATTCATGAGACACGCCCACTAAGTTTGACCACGTGAGTTTCATTTACAGCGTGTCAAGATGCCTGCTAAAAAGAAAGCGAGGATAGATGTCAGTCAGAAGACTCTAGGCTATGATGGCTATCAACTACAGCTTCAAACAGCTAGCGGTAAACAACCTTACATAATATTGTATGTTAATATACAGTTCAAGAAGGGTACAATGGGTATTTTGAGCCTTCAAGAAGGGTACTTTTCATGTTAAGAAGGGTTCTGTACCCTTCAAAAAAAGCCTAACGAGAACCCTGATGTACATGTACATGTAGCTCAATAACATTTATAGTGATGTACATATATTTCTCATACAGCTCATTCCTGATGTTAGTGATCGTAACACATTGTCACTTGTTCAACTTCAAAACATGTCAAAACTATCTTTACAAAGATTATTAGAGGGAAAGAAAAGACAAATTTCACAATTCATATGTATCCTTCTACAAGATGGAAGGATGGACAGATGGATGGAAGGATGGATATTGGACAAACAGATGGACAGATGGATCAGATGGATGGATGGATGGATAGACGGACAGATGGATGATTATTAACCTCATATCCTATTCGGCAATTATTCAATTATTTTCTAAGAATAATATTTATTTTACATGACAAAGGTTAAGTTTTAATTCTTGACATTTAATCAGATATTTTGGAGCATATGTTATGTTTATTATGGAGACACCTACAGTTTTATTTGGTATACTGTAAACCCACTGGGTTAGGAGCTAATTTAGAAGACACAGGATTAATAATGAGACCGGCTATGAGAAAGCTACATGGTTAGAATGGACTTAGATATACATGTACAGTAGTAGTAATGTGTTAATTAATGCACTGTGACTGTAATTATGAAGTCTGTTCACATTTATGATGACTTTATTATGTAATATAGTGTATAGTTTAATGTCATAAGGTTAATGCATGATTATGTTGTAACTCAATAATGAAGTAATGGATTGAAATTTCACATACACCAAACATAATGGGAAGGATAATTATATGAAAATGTGCATGTAAAAAAGGCTGTTGATCATTTCAAACTAAAGTTATGAAAATTTTCATGAGGTCATGGTGAACAAGAATGACCTTTATTATAAAATTCAATATAATATAAAAACACAACATGTACCAGCTGTGTTAATGCAGAAGTTGTTTTTTAAATCTTCTGCAGTAACAAAAGAAAGTACACTCAATACTTTGTAGGTACCTACATGTAACAACTTATACAATTATTACTTGTAAAGAGTTGATTTTCTTAAATACATGTGCTAATTATTATCTCAATATTTATTCATCCTTTCTTTCTCAGAGATGGGTACTGGAACAGAATCACCTAGTAAAGAAGGAGATATTAATAAATTTGATTTGTCACAACTATCAGAGGGTATCACATTAAATGATCTGGAACAGGTATGTATTATCTATTAATAACTATTAATATCTATTCATGTTATGTTACTATTAATAGCTGTTGATGTGTGTTACTATTAATAGATATTGAACCCCCCCCCCGCTACATACATGTACATGACGTACAATTAGAATTATAGTACCTGACTTTATGAATAAGGTAACTGTACTTCTAAGTAGTACTACTTTGTACGGTAATGATAGTAATGTATGAACTCCCTTTGCATTTGTATGTGATAGCATAGTACTAAGGTGTAATACTGTGTAGTACATTCATAGTACAGTGTACTTCACTCACAAAGTACACTATAGTCAATGGAAGTACAGTGATAGTGTGTAAACTTAATGATGTCAGCTACTGTATGTGTGTGATTACATTTACCAGTCAAGATGAGCATGTTTTATTGCTCTCCTTGTAATTTACTACTACTAATATTCTCTTATAATAATTAATAATCCCATTATGTTATTATAGTTGAAATTAGGTCTAGACAAGTGTTTATCCGATTCACTTTTCAAAAAGTTACTGGATATCAGCAATGTAAGTGAACTATTGATAATATTGTATGTACTATTCGAAAATGAACATTGATTTATAAATCACTGTTATAGTTTCTAAAAATATTAAATTGCACATTATATTTGGATGGTAAAGTGGGTGTGGCAGTGAAGCTTTGAATCAATGCACACAAAAAGAACAAAAATTAAGCCTTCAAATCTTTGTTCCTGCCCTAATCTAAACCACAACCTAACTCCTACCCCCTAAATCACTACTATCAGAACAAAGATGGCACCTTTTGACAGAATCAACTGGATGACAAACACACAAATTTCCCCGACATGAACTTATTGCAGCTGCACTAATCATGTACATAATTGTATTCTATTTCTGTTCTTATTTTGGTAGGTTCTTTCACAAACCAAAGAGGACTCTACTATTGGATTCATACATGCTCTTGTTAGGAGAATCAAAAAGCTACTTAAACTCAGAGCAGCTGCTAAACCTATCTTACATCTATAAAGATACCATGTTACCTTCTACATAAGTGATACTATGATTATTATTTGTAGGAATATTAATTAAATTTTAAAGATTATTAACAAATACATAAATTGAGGATGTCATAAGCAATGTTAGCAAGAATAATAAAAAATTGTTTTCAAATGTAAAAAGATAGAAGATGTAGGGATATTAAAATCCAAAGCGTATGTGAACAATGTTGGGATTATACTGCTTTGTTGATTCAATAGCTGTGGATGAGAGGTTTGGAATTACACAATGACTATATTATCGTTTATCAAAGTCACTGAAGATGTCCTACCTCAAAACAATGAAACAAACCAATCCCATATAACCATTATACTAGTACATAAACCACTATGAAACAAAAGATAAAGTATACATACATAGCTGTAATTATATAGAAAGTACTTTGTTCATTCTGTTAAGCTAGGACACCTTCAGCCTTGATTAATTAATTTAATTCCTAATTAGTTGGTGAGGTGACTCTATATATGGTCCATCCAAACAGTATATGATTAGTCAAGGGTCACAGGTCAAGTGGGTTCTCCCAAATTAGTACAATCTTGACCTTGTTTACTTACTTTAGGGGTTTTGACATTCCTACATCTTCTATCATTATAATTCAAAACATTTTTTTATTATTCTTACTAATATTGTTTACGACATCCTCAACTTATGTATTTAAAAATGTTTTTTTTTATTATGCTTGTTTCCATTCTTTTTTACAAATGGTCTGTTGTGTGCAGTATTATTCTTCAACATGGCCAATGATTTGCATATTAGTTACGAAGTACATCATACAACCCCACCCCATTCTACAATATATATTCTGAGGAGTAGAGTTGTGGTTTTATAAATTATTTAATGGCATTTAATGATTTGCAAGGTTTATCACAATTATGAATACTATTTAGGTGTTTCAAAGTCAAATATCACAGAACTATTTCTTTCAATGATATGAGCAGGAGAATACGACTCTTCTTCCTCATCAAATGTGTTAAGAAGTGGCTGATTCTCTTCACTGAGTACTTGGCGTTGTTTGTAGCAATTAAGTCGACTCTGACACCTTTTCTTGATGGCGTCATATACATGAGTCAGTACAGTGGCAAAGAAAACTAGTAGAGATATACTAATTGATGTTGCAGTAATAAAATAAGTTATTTCCAATCGCATGTGCTCTGATAATGCTGCCAGTAGACTTATGATACCTAAATTTATTAAGTACAAAGATTCCAATGTATTTAATCTTTTTTCTCTGTAGATACCTCCACTACTCATTTTAATAAGTATACCAGATATTATGATAATGATATAGTTGTTTAATTGAGGTATTGGACCAGTAGTGTAGGAGAATGTAGCAGTCAGAATAACACGTATTATGAGTAGAAGTCCTGTCCAAAACCAATACTTGTCTTTGTATGGACCACTGTAAGCATCAAGTAATGGTTTCAGTTTCAGTACAGGATTCCTGGAACTCTTGCAACACTTACCACTATATCGTTGTAACCACTGACTAGAGAATACCAATACTGTGTAGATCAGACCAATTAGTAGAAACAGCAATGACACCACGAATAATGGAATATGTTTACCCTCTAGATAACCAATATTCCCATCAACACTCCATACATTCCAAATAGTATCATCACATTTTACCGTAGTCATCATAAGACCATTTGTAATATTACGTAGCAGTTTAGAGTAAGCCATAAGGACTAGAGTAGCCAGAAGAGGCACTGCATTATTACCACACAGTCGAGATAGTTTACCAGAGTAATGACATCCAATAATAATGAATACAACAATTAACCAAATGTAAATTGGAAATACAAAATGTAGCCATGTTTTCCAGTAGCCATCAAGTCCATTGAAGAAGCATGTCTGAATACCCAAGTCGAGATTGAGCCATGCTATAAACTGACTCAACACAGGTATACTGACACCATTAGGAAAGAAAACAGCTTCATTCAATTTAATTACATTAACATAGAACAGTAAACCATTAATAGTTCCAACTGATACAGTCAGATTACACACCATCAGAAAGATCACTAACCCTATCCCAGCAATCATGAAAACTATAACAAGTGACAAGTACTTGTTCTCACATGAGTTACATTGATTAGAACCTAACATTAGACTAAGACCTGGTTGACATTCTCCACAGAGTATACCTGATCTATTGTACATACACTGAAGATCAGATTCGTCAAGACTCAAGGATACAGGAGATTCATTACAATAATCAAACGGACAGTTTCTATGAACTACAGTGCAGTTGTAGTCATGACTGTAATACAACCAGTTATTACCAGATCTTCTGATTGGATGAGGTATCCAGGAAGCATTGCATTCTATACCATTAACATCAATACTACACTGACAGGTTCCTGATGTGTTGACTAATTGAAGACCAAGAGGACATTGTAAAAATGTTATATTAATATCTACTGATGCTCCTATTAACTGCAACAGACTAGTTGTTTGAATTGTTACTTGTCCATTTATCGACTGTTGTTGTTTCAATTGATATTTGAACTGTTTACATAAGAAAGATGTTTGTTGACTGGATTTATCAAGTATAACATCCACTCCATTACCTCTTGTTTCAAGTAGTCCAGGACTAATGCCTCCACACAATCCAACAGTCACTAGTGATACATTAATTGACTGACCAGGATAGACTTCCATATGCAGTGATCTGTTATAACAGTCTATATTATTATCAATATCACAGAGGCAGACTCCCAGAGGATCAGATGAAACAGTTGAGGATGAAGGGGCATAATTTGGTATTAAATTGGAAATATTGCAAGCAATATGACTATGAAAAGTATAATTTTGTTTACTATGCACTCGACAATTAAAGTACCTTCCACCGTAAAGATCGTTACCTGAATACTGAGCAGAATTGCCTGAAAATGATGCATTCATCCAGGGTATTGTGCATACGTGTAACCGGTACTCAGCTTGATCTACAATACTTTTCGATTTCGAGTATATAGCACCACCTTTCTGTGCTGTATTGTTAATAAAGTAAACTGTTGCATTTTTTGTGAAACCTGTAATATATGATGCTTCATCAAGAAATATAGCACCACCATTATCAACTGATGTGTTGTTGATAAAAGAGCTTGAAAAAGTGGAAAACACCAGCCCACATTGTTTCAAACGTAAGCCTGTCATATTGTTATTAATTATGGAGATATTGGAAACTTCAGCTATTGTTCTTATGTCGGAATCAAATAGCACTGCATTGCATTTTGTCCAAAGAATTTGTTTGTTACAGGAACTTTTGCTCACTGAGACATTTTCCATAAAAATAGTTCCCTCCATTTCCGATTTAAGAGATATTGCTGCTCCACTGTCACCAATGTTATTGCTGAATACTGAGTTTGTGATGTTAAAACCGTTACTTCGACCGAACGCATTGACTCCTCCTGTTTGTATAGCATGGTTACCCTCAAACAGGCATTTATCAATCATAAGATCAATGACATCACTATATACATACATACCCCCAATCAATGCATCATTCGATATACCAGTGTTAATGAAACTACATCTAATAGTAGTGATCATCAAATACTGCCTTGATGAAATCAGCAAGCCATCTGTTAGAAAACCATAGTTATTCAAAAACATGCAGCCAATTAAAAAAGCTTGTACATCATCAGAAAGTACATATAGTCCTCCGGCTACATTTGAATATCCATAAGAAAAGTTTGACCTTGAAACAAGAAATGTACAGACGAAATATGATGAGTTTTTAGTGATAAACAGAACATTCCCCTCAGGATTTGTGTTCCTGGGAAATTGAGGGCCTTTTTGATAGCCATTGTGACTAAATGAACTATCTGCTATTGAGACAACTACATCACTTGGCTGAGTATCGCTGATTCCAATATACAACCCGTTCTCACTGTTATTTTGACATGACAGGTGATGGATAGTGACTGTCATTGAATTACGAATAGCCAGACCTGATGCACAGCTTGTTAAAGTTAGTCGATTGACAATAATTTTGTCAGTGTCTGAGATTTTGAGGCCATTAGACTCATCACTGGTACATCTGATAACAACAGTCGATTGCATAACTGTCCAATGAAAACCTTGGACCCACTCACCTTGTCCTATCAATATTACATTTTCCAGTCCTTCCATTACAAGAGTATCATTCAGTATATGTTCTCCTTCTAGAAAAATAAGAGCGATGTTTGGAGGGAATGTGAAATTCTTAGCGTAGTAGGAAAGAGTGTGACATTCTTGATCAATGGGGCAATGTTGATCTCCAGTACTAGGTATAACATAATAAACACCAGTCTCTTTACAGTATGATATACATGCGGAGAGGAATAATACATGAAGAAGAAGGATCTGTTGAAATAAAGATTCCATTATATGACATGTAAACTGCAAACCCAACTTTGACTGATTTTATGCAGCTATACCCAGTCCTTTAAAGGAAGAAAACCTATTATGTATGCATGTTGTATAAATAAACAATTATATATCATTATATAGCTTCTGTTGAATGTGGAATCCAAATATGTCAAGTTATTGTTTTCCAATGCTGAAACTAAAACTATAATATATATAATATATATATAATGAATATATGCAAGCTGCAGAGGGAACCCAAAGCTGATTTTGTGTGTGCATGGGGAATATACCATTGCTTTAAAAGGAAGAAAGCCTCAGTATGCATACCTGTTATGTAAATAAATAAATCTTTTGTTTTATGTAAAATCCAAATATGTGAAGTTGCTAATTTTCAATGAGGAAACTAAAATACAACACTTGAATTTCTTACAAGATGGTTGGGCTATATATATATAATTATATATATATATATATTATATATATGTATAGTATGGTGGTAACATCATCCAATAGAAACTCCCATTTGTGATTAGGTTGTATATACTGTACATAGACCTCAAATCAGATCTATATATGGGTATACATATAGAGCTTACAACTGACAACAGTGCAAATAGATGATAAATAGATAAAAGAATTAAAACAAATATACATAAACTTCTGATAAAGCGAATACACATGTTGTAAAACTGTTATTGGAATAATAATTTGTTTGAGTTAATGATGTCACCATTACACTATATATTATATATAGTATTCTAACAGGTCCTATATTAAACAAAATATAGGACCTGACTATGGATCTGATATAGCTGTCACAGGCTCTGGCTATATCACAACCTTGGACACAAAAGTCAGGTCCTGTTAGAATAGTATATATTATATACTATGCTACCATACTACACCTCTATAAAAATTCAGTTGTTAAATCATAGTATATAAGCCATGGCTAGTTGGTATACAAATATACCACCTGCTGAGGTTTATTTTCGGGCCTCATGTTTATATCCACATAAATCTCCTCCACAACAGGTGGCATCAGACATGGGGTAATATAGTAATAGGTAATAGTAATAGTGAAGATTACATGTTTCAAGGTAATAGTAATAGTAATATACAGTCAAGTAATAGCATTGGTAATAGTAATACACAATCTCAATGTTGAGGTAACAGTAGTAATTGTAATGGATCTGAATTATTGTACAAGACTAATATAATATATATAAATATATATAATATAGAGGTTTATGTGGATATAACCTGAGGTCCGAGAACAAGCCTCCAAACACCAGCTGATATATCCGTACACCAACTGGCTATTGCTTATATAATATATACTATGATTTAACAATTGAGATGTAGTATTGTAGGAAAGTATATAATATATATAGCCTAGGTCTTTCAACCAACTTGTAAGAAATTCATAATTATTTCTAGTGTTATATTTTAGTTTCCTCATTGAAAATTAGTAACTTCACATATTTGGATTTTACATAAAACAAAAAGATTTATTTATTTACATAACAGGTATGCATACTGAGGCTTTCTTCCTTTTAAAGCAATGGTGTATTCCCCATACACGCACAAAATCAGCTTTGGGTTCCCTCTCCAGCTTGTATAATTATATATAGTTTTAGTTTCAGCATTGGAAAACAATGAAAATTAGCAACTTGATTCCACATTCAACAGAAGCTATATAATGCTATGTAATTGTTTATTTACACAACATGCATACATAATAGGTTTTCTTCCTTTAAAGGACTAGGTATACCTGTATAAAATCAGTCAAAGTTGGGTTTGCAGTTTACATGTCATATAATGGAATCTTTATTTCAACAGATCCTTCTTCTTTATGTATTGTTCCTCTTCGCATGTATATCATACTGTAAAGAGACTGGTGTTTATTATGTTATACCTAGTACTGGAGATCAACATTGCCCCATTGATCAAGAATGTCACACTCTTTCCTACTACACTAAGAATTTCACATTCCCTCCAAACATCGCTCTTATTTTTCTAGAAGGAGAACATATACTGAATGATACTCTTGTAATGAAAGGACTGGAAAATGTAATATTGATAGGACAAGGTGAGTGGGTCCAAGGTTTTCATTGGTCAGTTATGCAATCGACTGTTGTTATCAGATGTACCAGTGATGAGTCTAATGGCTTCAATATATCAGACACTGACACAATACATGTTAATGGACTAACCTTAACAAGCTGTGCAACAGGTCTGGCTATTAATAATTCAATGACAGTCACTATCCATCACCTGTCATGTCATAATAACAGTGAGAAGGCGTTGTATATCGGAATCAGCAATACTCCAAGTAATATAAACGCATGCACAGTCTCAATATTCGATAGTTCATTTAGTCACAATGGCTGTCAAAGAGGCTCTTTATTTCCCACAAACAAATCTGATGGAAATGCTGTACTAGAAGTTAGAAAAGAATTAGTGGTGACTAATTTAACAGTGGTGAGTTCCAACTTTTCTTATGGGTGTTCTTCGTTTAATGCAGGAGGACTAATTGTGTATTCTACTCGTACAAGAGCCACTATAATCAAATTCTATAACAGCTTATTTCTAAATAATTATGGGTTTGATGTAGGAGGATTGATGATATTTGTCATTCGATATTTGAGTGTCACTACTGAAAATTGCACTTTCATTAATAACTCTCGAATAATATCTCATGATGATAATACTGGTGGAATGTATCTACTCAGTGATGTAATTGATTTTAATGTCACCAATTGTTTGTTTGATGGTAACCATGGTGATTTCTCAGGAGGACTTGTGCTTTTTAGTCGAAACTATGCTAACTTCAGTATAATAGATACAGTATTCAGCAATAACGGTGGAGAAAATGGAGCAGCAATGTGTATCTCAGCAGAAGATATACTGTATGTTCTTATTCAAAATGTATCAGTAAGCAATAGCTACCACAACAAGCAGTTACCTGGACCAACACAATGTGCAGTGTATGTATTTTCTGATACATACTGTCTTGTTGAAGTTTCTGGCATCTACACAGTTAATAATAATATGACGGGCTTGCGTTTGAAACAATGTGCTCTGTTCTTTACAAATCTTTCAAGCTCTTTCATCAATAACACATCAGGTGATAATGGTGGTGCTATATATGTTGATCAAACATCATTCATAACAGCTAATGACGAAGCTGCAGTTTATTTCATTAACAATACAGCTGAGCTGACAGGTGGTGCAATATATTCTGAATCAAAAAGTGTTTTAGAAGAAGACGATGATACGTTACATGTATGTACAATTACGTGGGTGAATGCATCATTTCTTGGCAATTATGCTAAACAGTCTGGTAATGATATATATGGTGGCAGGTTTTATAACTGTCAATGGAGTGGGAAAAGACTCCAGAGTGATTACACTTTTAAAGGTCATGTTGCTTGTGATGTCTCTGAATTAATACCTGATTACTTTCCTAAGCCTCTGTCATCAACTGTTTCATCTGATCCTCTGGGAGTCTGCCTCTGTGATATTGATAATAATATAGACTGTTATAACAGATCGCTGCATATGGAAGTCTATCCTGGTCAGTCAATTAATGTATCACTAGTGACTGTTGGATTGTGTGGAGGGATTAGTCCTGGACTACTTGAAACAAGAGGTAATGGAGTGGATGTTATACTTGATAAATCCAGTCAACAAACATCTTTCTTATGTAAACAGTTCAAATATCAATTGAAACAACAACAGTCGATAAATGGACAAGTAACAATTCAAACAACTAGTCTGTTGCAGTTAATAGGAGCATCAGTAGATATTAATATAACATTTTTACAATGTCCTCTTGGTCTTCAGTTAGTTAACACATCAGGAACCTGTCAGTGTAGTATTGATGTTAATGGTATAGAATGCAATGCTTCCTGGATACCTCATCCTATCAGAAGATCTGGTAATAACTGGTTGTATTACAGTCATGACTACAACTGCACTGTAGTTCATAGAAACTGTCCGTTTGATTATTGTAATGAATCTCCAGTGTCCTTGAGTCTTGATGAATCTGATCTTCAGTGTATGTACAATAGATCAGGTATACTCTGTGGAGAATGTCAACCAGGTCTTAGTCTCATGTTAGGTTCTAATCGATGTAACTCATGTGAGAACAAGTACTTGTCACTTGTTGTAGTGTTCATGATCGCTGGGATAGGGTTAGTGATCTTTCTAATGGTGTGTAATCTGACTGTATCAGTTGGAACTATTAATGGTTTACTGTTCTATGCTAATGTAGTTAAATTAAATGAAGCTGTTTTTTTTCCTAATGGTGTCAGTATACCTGTGTTGAGTCAGTTTATAGCATGGCTCAATCTTGACTTGGGTATTCAGACATGCTTCTTCAATGGACTTGATGGCTACTGGAAAACATGGCTACATTTTGTATTTCCAATTTACATTTGGTTAATTGTTGTATTCATTATTATTGGATGTCATTACTCTGGTAAACTATCTCGACTGTGTGGTAATAATGCAGTGCCTCTTCTGGCTACTCTAGTCCTTATGGCTTACTCTAAACTGCTACGTAATATTAAAAATGGTCTTATGATGACTACGGTAAAATGTGATGATACTATTTGGAATGTATGGAGTGTTGATGGGAATATTGGTTATCTAGAGGGTAAACATATTCCATTATTCGTGGTTTCATTGCTGTTTCTACTAATTGGTCTGATCTACACAGTATTGGTATTCTCTAGTCAGTGGTTACAACGATATAGTGGTAAGTGTTGCAAGAGTTCCATGGATCCTACAGTGAAACTGAAACCATTAATTGATGCTTACAGTGGTCCATACAAAGACAAGTATCGGTTTTGGACAGGACTTCTACTCATAATACGTGTTATTCTTACTACTACATTCTCCTACACTACTGGTCCAATACCTCAATTAAACAACTACATCATTATCATAATATCTGGTATACTTATTAAAATAAGTAATGGAGGTGTCTACAGAGACAAAAGATTAAATACATTGGAATCTTTGTACTTAATAAATTTAGGTATCATAAGTCTACTGGCAGCATTATCAGACCACATGCGATTGGAAATAACTTATTTTATTACTGCAACATCAATTAGTATATCTCTACTAGTTTTCTTTGCCACTGTACTGACTCATGTATATATCTCTATTGAGAAAAAATATGGAAACTTTTTCAGTTGTTGCAGACGACACCAAATTCTCAGTATTATCGCTGAAGAGGATAAACCACTCCTAAACAACTCAAATGAGGAAGAGCTTTATTCTCCTGGTCGTATTATACAAAAGAGAGAGTCTCTGATATTTGATTTTGATGAATGAGAAAACCATTTTTATTGTTTATCACACTATTTCATAAATCATTTTAATTTACTTTGCAAACCCTTCTCCATAGTTTTAAGCTGTCACAATCTTTCCTATGTAAAAATTAATTTCTTTGAATGAAATTTACGATTATTATGGATGTTTCTTCACAATAATTGTGTTATCATGGACGTGGTTAAATGAATATGATGATAAACCCAGGAAGTGTACAAAATTTGGATTATTCCTTCAACTAAATTGAATCATCCAAAATTTTGATGATTTGTTCAATTTACTTAAATCATCCATTATCGAATGATTTCTGTCAGTAAAATGAAAGAATCATCCAAATTTGGATGATTCTTTCAACTAACTGGTAAGTATTGCATGCCTGATATGATGTCAACAGCTTTGAAGTTTAGGATTCTATAGTGATCACGGTTTTTATGTCGCTACTTCTCCCACACAATATAAACTGTTGCATGCAGGTTAAGGCTTGACTCTTTGTCTGTTACCACAATGTTTGTAAATCTTGACTTCACCCTTGGATTCCTGGAAACCTCCAATTAGTGTTTAACATAATTATATATAATACAGATTGATACATCTATAGTTATATACATACCTATTACATGTATTATAAAGTCTGTTCATATTCAGGATGACCTCAGAATTAGGTCATAATGACTTCATATGTACTATAGTGTATAGTTTAATGTCATAAGGTCGATACATGATTATACTGTAACAAACACAAAAGAGAATGGGAATAATTTTATCAATACGGTGCAGGTAAAAAGATTGTTGGTCATTCCCATGCAACTATATAAAAATGTTTCTGAGGGTAAACATGAATCTGAATGACATTTATAATAATTATAAAGTAATGGACACTTTTATTTTGTGTTGCATCAGCTAAAATTTGTATGCTGTAAACACACATGCAGGTAAGGTATGCAAAAACCCATTGCATTCCGTCTCTTTCTGGGCCATTGTTACATGATAAAAGACTGTTCTCTACATATATGACGAGCTCTACACATTAACCAACCATTATCTACTTCCTCTATCAAAAGGATTGGCTTGCTATATAGATTGAATGCATGTTAATTATGGCTGTGAAGCTGTTTAGCCAAAACTGTATAACATATCAGTAAAATATATCTGTTGTAGGTACGTATGTATGTACTATGTGCCAACCATTAATTTTTTTAAAATTGAATAACAATAACAACTGTTGTGTTACACAAACAAAAAAAATGGCTTGGAAAACTGACTTTATTTGCTACTTCTTGGATCTCTTTACCAGCAGGAAACAAGGGACTCCATATATTATCAGCCATCTCTATTCACAGTTCACCTGTAATGCATGAAAGATGAAGGTTTATATATTTGGGGATATGATGTCAACAGCTTTTAAGTTTACTACTTCTCCCACACAATGTAAACACATGCAGATTAAACAGAGGTATGGTAGATATGTACATGTAGATATAATTATGACTGTATCAATATTATGTAACCCCAATTAGCGGTTTCCAGGAATCTGAGGACGAAGTCCAGGGTTGCCAATAATGTGTTAACAGACAAAGAGTCAAGCCCCACAGTTGTTATAATCCTTATTAAATTAATATTTATTTTAATAAGAATTATAACAACTGTGGGACTTCACTCTTGACTTCGCCCTCAGATTCCTGGAAACTGCTAATTGGCGTTATATAATACATATATATATATAATACAGATTGATACAGTCATAATTATATCTACATGTACTGTCATGTACATACATACCTACCACACTTATTATAAGGTCTGTTTATATTCAGGATGACCTCAAATTATGTCATAATGATTTCATATGTACTATATCGTCTAGTTTAGTGTTTAATACATGCAATGGGTTGAGAATTAATTATAATTATGATTATATTGGAATTATAATTATACATAAATTTACTTTGTGTTGCATTAGTTAAAATTATGTATTATATATAATTTATATGATTTTAACTAATGCAACACAAAATAAATGTATGTATATAAATATTCACATATATTATATATATTATAATTATATATATATATATATATATATAATAATTATATATAACTATAATACATAATTTCAATCATATTTATATCTACACATTTATATACATACCTATTACACCTATTATACTAAAGTTAGTCAGAGGTGAAGATGAACATGAATGACGTTTAGTATAATTATAGAGAAATGGACACATTTATTTTGTGTTGCATTTGCTAAAATTATGTGTTAAATAATTTATACACTTTAATAATACATATGGTATAGTCCTGGCTGTATAATTCAAATGATTGTATATATTTATTGTGTTGGTGTCCATTTGGAAGTGGTCTTGCTGTAAAGCACGCATATGCAGGTAGGGTATCAAACCGATGGGAAAAGTAATTAGTGGATTGCATTCTGTGCCTTCCTGTGCCACTGCTACAACAGTATTAAAGGAACTTACGAAACATGTTCTCTACATATCTGGTGAGCTACACCTTTATCTAGTGGTGAGCCAATCTTTATCTACTTCCTCATCAAAAGGAGTGGCTTATTATATGTTTAATTGTAGCTGTAAATGTGTCCAGTCAAAACCATATACCTGCTAAATATGTGTGTCGTATGTACATACGTATGTACACATACATTATGTCAACCATTAAATTGTATCAAGTTGAATAACAAGTGTTGTGTTACACAAACAAAAAAAAAACGGCCTAAAAACAGAAAACTATTAACTTGTCCATGTTCCTATTAAAAATTGAAGATCACTTAAGGAGTCTGCTCTCCACGAGGACCAAAAGTGTACAACTTGTTAAGAGGAGCATGGAGATCCAAATCCACCTGGTATGAAACTAGTATAGTCTGACCAGTCTGAGTGTTGACATGTACAACAATGTGTATACTCTGCTTCTCTGGAATTGTCTCGATCTATGGTTGGAGTATAGGTAAATAAAGACAAAATGGTTCAAGAAGCGAATGAAATAATCTTAATTACATCATAACAGTTTAGTAATACTTACCTTAATAAGCATAAACAATTATAGTAGCATCAAAGAGTAAGTTTAGTTTGTATTCTTATAATTTGGTGTTTTAGAATGTTGCTATTCAATGGCTAAGTAGATTGATAGTATTACATGACTGATATGATGTCAACAGCTTCGAAATTTAGGATTCTATATATAGTAATCATAGTTTTTTTTGTCACTATACTTCTCCAAGCATGCACAAAGCAGTCTGACTTGTATTGTAGCACTTCACATCAGTAGTTATAAGCAGATATGATGTAATAAGCAATACATGTTATGTAATAAATGGTTAAGTTAAGCAGCGTATACTCATCTACGTTTACAATTAGTGGATTTTACAAAGATATACTATAAAATTACAAAATCACAAGACGCTTGTAAAGTACCTTAATGAGGTAGCAAACCTCTAACAGTACAGGTCCAATCCCCCCATATGGTGGCATATATGGAGACTGACGGTATGTAAGAGCTTTGTACTCTTCAAATTTGTATCCAATCTTTTCTTCAAGAGTACCTTTCACCTGCAGAGAGAGATTTTAAACATAATAACATTATTTATTTTGGAAAACTGACTTTATTTGCTACTTCTTGGATATCTTTATCAGCAGGAAACAAAGGACTCCATGTGATGTTAGCCATTTCTGTTGTTCACAGTTTCACAGTTTCACAGTTTCACAGTATTAATAACGTTTAAGTATAATAACGTTTCCGCCTTGTTTCCGCGAATCAGGGGCTGGACAAAGGATAAAGTAGTGAAACCTGATGCCATTTCAATAATTATAACAGTTCAGAACAAAATAAGATAATATCTTATATAATACATATATATATATATAATATTATAATTATATATATATATATATATATATATAATTATATAATTATTCATACTGCCATTATATATACTTTGGTGGAAAATGCAGCAGCACTAAGTGACTATTGCCAGCAAGATTATCTGCTGATCATTGATCATAGGAGAATATTCTCAATTGTAAGGTTTAGGGTTTACCATCCTTGCAGAGTTTAACATCGATCACCGTACATGTTAAGGGTTTAAATATGTATAAAAGTACGTCTACCATCCTCCCTTACCTTTGAATCAGTATAAAATTACTGACTAATGGCTTGATCATAATTAAAGTGTCATAGGCTTCTTTGTTTTGTACACTTGAAGTCATATAATGAATTCTTTTGAGGGTTCCATATTCAGATCATCATGCTGTTAACATTTGGACAGGATTACTTCAAATATGGCAAAGCACAGATTCTTATTTATTATTTTTAGAACTATATCAGTTGCTTGGCTACTAAACGTATAGTGAACATTCAGTCCTTCAATACATGCATGCATGCTGGTATGTTGTATTAACTGTTTGTATGATGGTCAACAACATTGACTTTGTTCTTTAATCAAATTTCATAAATCAATCATCCTAAAGATGAGAGTATAATTCTACTCAAACAAAATAAAAGGGAACATTAGTTATAATCAATTCAGCATATATAGATCTTATGTCGCCGAGTTCCGTTACGATCATACATGAAAACCTTGTCAAGTGGAGCATGGAGATTACAATTGACCTGATACGACACCAGAGAATGCTTAGCCTGACCCGAAACACAAACATTCACAACATTGCGAACACGATGCTTTTCTGGAATTGTCTCGACCTAATAAAAGAGATTGAGTTAAAGTATGCACACACAAGAAAAGTCTATATACTATTACTTGAAAATATTGCATGCATGTCACTACATTACCTTGAAATAGTTTATTCATCAAAAGTATTAGAATTGCTGCAATTTTTGTGATAAATTATAATAATTATTATAATATTATATCATCTACAGAGATAGTCATCATCTAGAATTGAAATTCCAGGATATGGAGACCAAAGATAGGTAGGTGCTTTATACTCCTCAAATTTTTCTCTAGTTTTTTTTCAAGAGTAGATTTCACCTGATAACATGCAATTTAGCTGTAAGTTATACAAGATAGGACTCCATGCGAAATATGCCATAGGTTTTTTTTAATTCTGAATTATGCCAACCAAAATCAGATCCGCTGCACCAGAACAATATTTGTGTTGTATGTACATATGTACGTATATATAATTATATATATATGCCAACCATTAAATTGTGTCAAATTGATTAACAATAACAAGTGTTGTATTACACAAACAAACAAATCAGCCTAAAACAGAAAACAATTAATTTGTCCACATTCCTATAAAGAACATTCCTCCACCATTGAATATCGCTTAAGGAGGGGGTGGAAAAATGTACAACTTGTGAAGAGGAGCATGGAGATCCAAATCCACCTGGTATGAAACTAGTTTAGTCTGACCAGTCTGAGTATTGACATGTACAACAATGTGTATACTCTGCTTCTCTGGAATTGTCTCGATCTATGATTGGAGGGTAGATAAATAAAGACAAAATGGTTCAAGAAGCATTTATTTACAGTTAGAATGAAATTACATCATAAGAGTTTAGCAATACAATTATAGTAGCATCAAAGAGTAAGTTTAGTTTGTATTCTTAAAATTTGGTGTTATAGAATGTTGCTATTCAATGGCTAAGTAGATTGATAGTATTACACAACTGATATGATGTCAACAGCTTCGAAATTTAGGATTCTATATATAGTAATCATAGTTTTTATGTCACTATACTTCTCCAAGCATGCACAAAGCAATCTGACTTGTATTGTAGCACTTCACATCAGTAGTTATAAGCAGATATGATGTAATATGTTACAAAATAAATGGTTATAAGAGTACTCATCCATGTTTACAATCAGAGGATTTTTCAAAGAATTGTTTGATACTATAAAATTACAGTATCACAAGAAAAAGTTTAAAGTACCTTAATGAGGTAGCAGACCTCTAACAGTACAGGTCCAGGCCCAAATGGTGGTGGTATATATGGAGACTGACGGTATGTAAGAGCTTTGTACTCTTCAAATTTGCATCCAATCTTTTCTTCAAGAGCACCTTTCACCTGCAGAGAGAGCTTTTAAACATATTAACATTATTTATCTTGTGAAAACTGACTTTATTTGCTACTTCTTGGATATCTTTATCAGCAGGAAACAAAGGACTCCATGTGGTATTAGCCATTTCTGTTCTGTTATGTTCACAGTTTCATAATGTAATAACCTTTCCGCCTTGTTTCCGCTTTGTTTCCGCGAATCAGCCCTGGCTTGGCAAAGGCTTGGCAAGGGCTGGACAACAAAGGAGAAACCTGATGCCATTTCAGTATTAATTATAACAGTTCAGAAAAAAAACTATATTAGTTACTTGGCTACTAATTCAGTCTTTCAATAAATGCATGCATGCTGGTATGCTGTATTAACTGTTTGATGGTCAACAACATTGACTTTGTTCAAATTTCATAAATCAATCATCCTAAAGATGAATGTATAATTATACTCAAACAAAATAAAAGGGAACATAAGTTATAATCAATTCATCGTATATAGATCTCATGTCACATATTATAGACGAGTCCTGTTACGATCCTACACGAAAACCTTGTCAAGTGGAGCATGGAGATTACAATCGAAACCAGGGAATATTTAGCTTCACCCGAACCAAAAACATTCACAACAATGTGAACACACTGCGTTTCTGGGATTGTCTCAACCTAATAAAAGAGATTGAGTTAAAATACAAGAAAAAGTCTATATACTTGAAAATATTGCATGCATTACCTTGCAATAGTTTATTCATGAAAAGAATTAGAATTGGTGCATTTTTTGTGATAGATTATAATGATTATTATATCATCCACATAGCTTAATGAAATATTCATCATCCAGAATTGAAATTCCAGGATATAGAGACTGACGATAGGTAAGCGCTTTATACTCCTCAAACTTTTCTCCGGTCTTTTTTTTTCAAGAGTAGATTTCACCTGATAACATACAATTAAAAAAAAAGATCCTGATGGTTATACAAGATGAAATTATCTGATCTGCTACACCTTGAATGAAGGAATCAGCTGGATATAAAAGACTCCATGAGAAATCTGCCATAGTTTTTTTTTTTTAATCCGCCGAATCTGCGGTAAAAAAAACTTTATACGTAAGTAACGTAACCTGAATGATTTCCGTATGTTTTCCGCAATTCCTATTGGAGTGGCGCGAGTCGACTATAATAACACTTTCTCAGTGTTTTCATAATCAAGAGTGAAACTCTCACAAAACAGTGGCGGCTAATAGATACCCACAAATTAGCATGCAGTCAAACTCAGTGTACATATGCATGCAGGGGAAACATACATGGCAATATGCACTTACTCCGAATTCGGCGGCAATATTACCACCGAAGTTGGTGCAATTACCATGCACCTAATTCCAGGCAGGGTGCTCTAAAAATCAAACTACAGAATCAGTCCTGTATATAAATTCTTTATTAAAAAAATGATTGATGGACAAGAGGGGTGCTTGTGCAATAGCAACTGATTATACATGCATGACTTTTCAAATATCTGTGGAGTACATCACATGTATATATTAGTACAAATTCATGTACATATTTTATATTAATTAATTACTCTGGAATGAGACAGTAACATCTGTTGTTTTTGCAGATGTTGGAATTGAAATACTATAATACTACACCACAGGTTGTACCTATAATACCATGCTACGTATATAGCAACATTGTATTACTATGTATTATGTATGACACGTACTTTATACTAGATCAAGATTGAATGAGCTGTGACTTGTAAATATTACCTAGCAGAAAAAATAATTTAGCATGGAGGAAAATATAATTGTATTGAAACTCCTTTAATCAACTCAAGGTTGAAACATATTACATTTTACAGTGATATAAAGATGCTTTCTCTGTTCAAACCATATCATCATATATTGGCCATTCGGTGTTGCTGTAATGTTGGGACGAAGTAGATTATGAAAATTCGTGAAAAGTACCCCATGAATTCATAAGGTTTGTATTCACTTGAATTAAGTCTGTTCACATTCACGTCATTTCACGATTACTTACAAATTACATAACATTATATGTACAATAGTGTATAGTTTACTGTCATAGGTTTTTAAGGTTTAGAGTTAAGATAAGACTTTGTAATGAAGTTGTAATCATGGTTTCGATAATCTGCATAACTTGATACTTGGTTATTGTAAACATACAACAAATATCATCTATTTATGTGGTTATTTATTTACAAGAAATGGCAGTCGATACTTATAAACTAATTTACTACTTCCACATAGAATTATGAAATGTACGTAACAACCAATCAATGTCTACTGCGAAATATGTCAAGAAATTATAGAACTTAGATTCTTGTAGTAAGTATCACAAGAGACCTTAGACCATTAGAAACTTTGTTTGGAGTAGTTTTAAGTTTACAAGAAAAGCGGTATAGGGAATTCAGTTCCCATATCAGCATCAGTATGGTTACAAAGCAGGCCATGATCATATCTTCTGTGATAAATTAACTTTAATTGTATTCATGGAAGGGTGTTCTGAAAATCAAACTGAGAAATTGTGGCGGGAAATTTGAGTGCAGTGGCTTCTCGCCCCTGGGGAAACTTAGTGGACTTCACTCATTACACATTCCTTTGGAGTACGAATGGATGGGGTGTTGTCTGGACACAATATGCATATCACTGCTGTTCTTTGTGCAGCTTTAGGAATAATAATATACATTAATTCTCTAGACTGTGGACTCTGTTTTGATGATATGTCTGCAATCTCTCGAAACCTGGACTTGCATCCAGAAACACCTTGGAAGAACTTGATATGGAATGATTTCTGGGGCACACCTATGGAAAAAGAAGGCAGTCACAAATCATACAGACCTTTATGTGTGGCCACTTTTAGACTTAATTACTTGTTTCATGGATTGCAGCCATTTGGTTATCACTTAGTGAACATTTTACTACATGGTGTGGTGTGTTATGTATTTGTTGTGGTATGTGGTACAGTAGTATTTTCATCAAACAAACCTGCTTTATGGATTACTGGTCTGTGCTTTGCTGTTCATCCTACACATACTGAAGCCGTAAGTGAATGCACTGTAAATTGTTATCAATTCGAATAATTGTAGTAGTTACGTATATAAATGTACTGACACCGACAGAAGTTATGAATATCATTAGTAAGTGAACCCACAATGACACCGGGATGATCCATATTATAAAGGGTAAAGAAGGACGGTTATATAAAAATGTACTGACACCAACCAAAGTTATGAATATCATTAGTAAGTGAACCCACAATGACACCGGGATGAGCCATATTATAAAGGGCAAAGAAGGATGTGGTTGTGTGTTGTTATAAAGGTTAAACCTACACCCATGTCAATGTCAGTGTCAGTTTTAATCTATTGCTCTTACTGCCACCATTTTGTTAGCCACTTCATAATAATTATAAAATTATTGCTTCATTTTAGGATGTGATGACTTTATATGTAATACAGTGTATAGCTTAATGTCATAAGGTTAATACATGATTATACCGTAACTCTATAATGATCAAAGCAATGGTTTGAAATTTTCACTTGCACAAAAAGCAATGTAATTTGATACACAAGAAAGGAATGGGAAGGATGAAAATGGTGCAGGAAAAAATATTTTTGGTCATTCTAAACTAAAGTTATGAACATTTTCCTGAGGTCAAGTTGAACACGACTGACTTTCTTAATTTTGCTTCTATCTTTCTATACTTATAATGCAATATAACGATCAATTGCTCATTCATTGATACATGTACATTCTTTCACATTCCTGTTTTTAAAAGAACACTACTATTGTAGTAAAAATGTTGCTTATTATAACAGAAATGCAAGGAATGTATACAAAGAATGTTTTAACACTGTGTGTGTTCAATTAAATCTAGCAAATGAAATAGGAATTTAGTGAAAATAGAACCATCTGTGATATACATATATAATACAGTGTTTACAAGAATAAGGATGGAAGAGTACATCATTGGTACATGATGTTTGGTCAACAATGTTGTAAAACGATGTATTTTAGCATAAAGTTTAAAATGAAAGGGAAGGGGAGCAAGACTAAAGGAAAGGGGAGCACCATGGTACCACCTTTTGGAGGAAACAAGATGATACATAATGACAATACCTGTATAATTATCAATACCAGTTTTATGTATGTATAATTATCTTAATATTAATGATCTCTATTGTGCTTTCATTGATTAGGTAGCTGGAGTAGTAGGTAGAGCTGAGTGTTTATCTGCACTGTTCTTTTTGATGTCTTTCTATTCTTATAGCAAATGTATTCAAATGAGAAGTAGAACAGCAGGTTGGTATTTCATCATAATATATATAGTTATATTACATACATAATTAACATAATTATTTACATATACATACACATACACATATACATACATACATACATACATACATACATACATACATACATACATACAACATACATACATACATACATACATATATACATACATACATACATACATACATACATACATAGTTTACATACATACATACATTTTTACCACTGCCCACCTGCAGGACAATTTTTATGGATTCTAAAGTGTTTACTGTTTTGTATCTGTTCAGTGTTAAGTAAAGAACAAGGTATCACAGTGATAGCAGTGTGTATTTCCTATGAATTCTTTATTATTCATAAGGTTTGTTCATTAAATACACCTGTACTCAAATAGGTAAAGTCAGTTCACATTAACAATCACCTCAAAATTAGACCTTATATATATGTACTATAGTATATAGTTTAATGTCATATGGTTTATGGTCTATGAAAGACAATTTATGTGCTATATAATGATTAATATATCCCGATATAGCAAAACTTCAAAGTAACCACAGGTTTTATAAATCATATATAAACTTGTCATCGACAACAACAACACAGACTACAAGACTACTATACTTACCTGGTCTAAACTCAAAACGAAACGTTAGGAGAAGCTACACATAGCTACAGTAGTTTTGCCTTTCTGGAAATGTATTCATTATAACACACCTACTTGTGCTATAACAGATTTATAATTGCTTCACCTACTCTCAAAGTTCTAGTAGTACGCTGAACTATACAACTGACATGAACCATAATTATCTATTGTCCATTGCCATTATGCAGAGTCTTTTCTCCTCACAGAATACTTTAAGATCTTGTTCCTCTATTATTCGTGGTCTCTTCAAAGGTCAAATCCCACCATGGCTAAAATCATTTCTTCTTAATGTTACAATAATGATCGGATTCCTTGTGCTTGTAATGATTATAAGAGTTAAGATTATGAAAGCGGAACTACCAGTTTTTACTGTGTAAGTAAATGATAAAATAATGACTGAATCAGCAAGAGAGGGCCATCCCAAATTGTTCATAAATTATTAAATTTTTCCTGTCTCCTGAACATTTTGGGGGTATTTTGGTTTATATGTGACTTAATTTGCAAAAACCAGGCTTATGGGATATTTATTAATTTTGAGATATGAGTGAAAATAGGCTTACTACATAAAAAGCTTCACTAACATCTTACTTAGTCACACATACCTTCAGAGAGGTTTGGAGACATCTCTGTGCTTCGCTAGCCACTCCTAAAAACGTTTTTAATTATTACGATTAAATAAAATGAAAGTTTTGTGACTATGATGGTTTAATCCCTTGCAGTAGCTCTGTCTTTTGCTTGATTGGGATGTATCCCATAAGCCTAGTTTACACAAATCCGGTCACATATTACTGTTTGTGAAGTAAACCACTATGGTTCTCAGTCTCAGACCTTTATTAATATTCACATGTTTAGTACACTGTACTTTCTGTATAAACTGCAATTATATGTCAAATGAGATTAAGTACGTCAGTGTTTACTGAAATTCTTACTAACTATGAGTTAGGTTATAAATACTTTTAATCACTAATATAGTTATGTTCACAGTATACTGATGCTCTTAATAGTAACAGGAGTTCGTTACGAATGTGATAAAAAAAAACACAAGAGAATAGTTCTAGTATAGTTATTTCTAAAACCACTTTCATTAAGCACTCCTGATAGTAAGTTAACTTTATTTCATTTTACTCCTGTAGTCATGACAACCCTGCTGTATCCCTGGGAACACCGTATCGTCAACTTCATTGGTTATATCTCATATTTCAAAATGCATGGCTTCTTTTGAATCCGTCCCATTTGTGTGCTGATTGGACGATGGGTACCATCCCTCTAATAGAGAGTATAAGTGATTCACGAAATATTTTAACACTTTTAACTTTCAGTTTTATAACAGTACTGGGAATTTACAGTATCAAAGACAGTCATGCAGATAACCAAGCTGTCTTATTTGGACTATCTCTGATAGCTTTCCCGTTCTTACCAGCCTCTAATTTACTATTTCCTGTTGGATTTGTGGTAGCTGAAAGAATATTATATGTACCTAGTATGGGATATGCCATACTCGTAGGTATAGGGTTTGATAAACTTTTGAGAAGGAGATCAGAAATAATTAAATTATTAGTCAAGTTTGGACTTTGTTTTGTCATTGTGGTTCATTGTGTGAAGACTATGGAAAGGAACAGAGACTGGAAATCTGCTACAACACTGTTTAGTGCAGGAATACGTGTGAACCCATTGAACGGTAAATTATACAATAACTTGGGACACGAGTATGAACAAGCTGGTAACCAAACGTATGCTGAAGACTTATTTCGTAAAGCTATTGAGTATCAGTCGGATGATATAGGAGCTTATATTAATCTTGGTAGAATTTTGAATGCTCAGGATAGAGTCACTGAGGCAGAAGATGTAAGTTTAACTTTAGGAACATTAAAGTCTGTTCATATTCACGATGACCTCAAAATTAGGATGTGATGACTTTATATTTAATATAGTGTGTAGTTTAATATCATAAGGTTAATACTGTAACTCAATAATGAAGCAATGCAATTTGACATACACACAAAGAATGGGAAGGGTAACTTATGAAAATGTGCAAGTAAAAAGATTGTTAGTCCTTCCAAACTAAAGTTATGAATTCTCTGAGGACAACGTGAATATAATGTGGAATATCTAGATTGCAATAAAAAAAAAATAATTTTATAATTATCATTATTTTTTAATAATTTTCTCAGGCATATCATAAAGCTATCGATTTAATGCCAACAGGGAAATCATTTAGAGTGGCTCCTCCACACATCAATGTGTATTTTAATCTTGCTAATCTCGTAAAAAGGGATCCAAATAGAGTTGAAGAAGCATATAAACTATATAAAACAGCCATCTCAATGAAACCGGACTTTGTAGAAGCATATGTGAATCAAGGTGACTTACTGCTTAAAGTTAACAAAACAGAAGAAGCTAAGCTGGCATTTATGAATGCTGTTAAATACAAGCCTGATTATGCTGATGCACATTTCAATTTAGCAACAACTTATTTACAGTTAGGAGATACCTCAGAAGCTGCGAAGAGTTATAGAACAGCATTATCTGCTGATAAAGATCATACATTATCTCTGTTCAATCTTGCTATATTGTTATCAGAAACGAAAAGTAAAGAAAGCTTAAATGAAGCGAAGGAATTGTAAGTGATTATATGAATTGATTATAATTGTGTGTTTATCTATAATTATTATGTTCACATCGAATAGTTTAGAGTGTCTATCATCATTATTATCATTGATTTTCACTCAAATTACAGTGCAAAACAATAAGGGGTTTCTTGATCTACGCCAAGTGAAATCTCTAAGGAAATGTGATAGAGACTTGATAGGATACTTACGAAAACAGACAGACATAGTATGTATTCATGTTATCTTGAGAAACATGCCATGCCTTAAGTTTCTGACATGTTCTACGCAATGGCAGATCAGGAAAACCTCTCGTTTTTAGTGTTGATAGCATAATAGTGATAATTATTATTTATGCCAAATCTGTCATCTTTGATCTTTTCACAATCCTTTCAACTAACTTACGTTTAATCTATGTAACATCAATAGATTCTTCCAATTATTTATAATTATATTTCTCTTAGGTTCAATCGTCTACTACTAATACAGCCGTCTAATGATAAAGCTTACTTCCAAATTGGACTGATCCACTCAGAACTTGGTGACATAGAATCCGCAAAAAAAGCATTCCAAAAAGCCTTGTATATCACACCTACATATCGTACAGCTCTCTACAACTTTGCATTTTTATCCTATCAAACTAAAGAAGTTGAGAAAGCATTCAATGCTTTATTAACACTTAAACAACACCATCCTGATCATTCTAATGGGATGCAGTTATTAGGAGATTGTTATATGCAGTTTGAACAATTGGAAGAGGCTATTGAGACTTATAAATTAAGTATACATTATAATCCTAACCATGTAACAGCAATACATAACTTAGGTGAGTTTATAAACATCCGTTATACATATATTCCCATGAATATATTCTTATATAGCCTATATCAGTAAGGTAAGATGGGGTAACTCGATCAGAGGTTAATTCCTGGTACTATTGCAGTCTAACTTAAGCTTACAAACTGTTGCAATGACTAACAGTGGGTGCTAATCCTTTATTATAGCAGGCAGTAATATCACAAAGTACAGTGTAAGTCCTCTATTTCGGACACCCTTGGGACAAATATATGTGTACTGATTACAGGGGTGTTCTCATTTCAGAAGTGAATTTATATTATAAATATAAAGCACAGTTTGGGACAATTTGTAAGTGTTCTTAATACAGGGGTATCCTCATTTCAGGGTGGAGGGATTTTACTGTACTTTATCCTTGCTACCGCTTGGTGCTTCTGGAATTACTCTGAATTAACAGACGTGGTCCACCTTTTGTTACTATAACATTTTTCTGTTTAGTTTGATTTTAAGTCAGTTTTTTTCAATCTGCAGGTGTTGCAATGACCAAGAAACAGAATTTCAAAGAAGCACTTAAATTATTCTCAAGAGCTCTTGAATTAAATCCCGAACACGGTCCTTCACAAAAACACTATAGTGCACTACAGAAACAATTACAACAACGACAACAAAAAACAAGTAGTAAATAAATTAATGAAATTACAACAGACATCAACTAACATGTATATATACAGTAAACAAATTAATAAAATTCGACAACAAACATTAACAACAGAAACAACAACAATAACAAATATAAATTATAGCAAATAAAATAGATTTTTCAACATAATAGTTCAATTTTCATGCAGAGCAGTAAATTCGCTTTTTAGATAATTTTCAAATCCTCAAGTAACTTCATCATCATTTCAAAATACCTTTTTTTTATTTTTACTTTTTTTAAAATTTCAATAATTATAGTTTAATTTATATTTTCATTACTCAGTTGTAGCGTTAACTTGTTACTAATAAAAACTCTCGAGTTCTGAATGGTTTTCAAACATGAATCAGAGTTATACACTACATACCCTAATGTAGAAGCAGAAACACAGTTTTGTGAAATGATTATCATAATAAATTACAATGATTACAATATAGAATACATTTGTAATTTACTAATATATATTTCTATTTAATAACCAAGTCTTATATATTATATATATAAATGTAATTTTCAATGAAATATGTAAGGAGATGCATGGAATGATATAAGGTTTATTTCATATATAACTCCACTCATTATCACAGCCCGTCCATTCATTCTATTTACCACTTGCATAACAATTATGTACAATAAATAACAGCCTTCAATGACCAGGTTTTTACTATGTATATAGTACTGTTAATGTTAAAAAATTTTCCTGGACAGTCACTATTACTAACTGGCATATACAGTTAATTAAAGACATTGTTGAAATTATATTTTATCGGTCTTGCTCTATATACAACATGTACCTTTTAAAATTTGAAAGATCAACAACATATATTTCGGTGAATTCATTACAAACATAAAGTGTGGTATGTGTATGTATCATACAGATAATAACTATAATTAATAACTGTTTTAGTATGGAGATGAAAGCAAGATGGTATGTGTACATAAGCAGAATATAATGATGTTTACATTAATAACACAGAGTAATAATAATCATTTTTAATTTTTATTATAATAGTTTGATATTTATTTTATATAGTTCGATATTTTTATGTATAGCCTCTTCTTCTCTCACGAGATATTCTGTTACGAAATTCAGAATGAAACTCCATCCAATTACTGTTATTAATACTGACAGACTAATAATTATAATGAAGAGGAGAGGAAAGGAGAGGGAGAAAGAGAGGGAGAAGGGATGGATTAAAGAGGTCAGCCTGGTCAGGAGGCGAGAGGAGATAAAAGAAGGGATGGGAGAAGATGAAGTCTAGTCTCATCCCGTACCATCTCCTTTCAGTATTTAACTTGATTGTGCTAAAAACTGATTCACCAATCATAATACAATGTCATAGTCATGTCACAATACTGAACCAGGACAATCAAAAAGTGAATTCACACTAGGGCAATGTAAACATACATGGAGAAAACATTTTCTGTAATATTTCTTTATCTATTTTTAGAGATTCCATAAGGAAATAGAAAATTTTTCAACATCTTATGTTACGCTAATTTAGATTATACATGTATGATACTACAATAATTATTATGCATTACTTAATCTTTGTGTTCCTTGCTCTATATAGAGGCTTATAATTCATCAGACTAGCTATAATATAGGTAGTTGTCTGGGAACAAGACTAGAAACAGAGGATCCTCTACATGTATATATATATTAGTCATGGAACAAATGTATTGATATTTTAATTTTGGTCAATTCAATTACAAATATTCGTTGTCATGTCCTTTTAACTATACACACTACAGGTTGTAGAGGAGGTTGTGCACACGTCACCTTGTCATTGGAATTTAATCAACATTATGTATACGGACGTACACAGATATTTTGACCTATTTTCATCGCTCTTGTCCTGCTCCCCATATACTTTGTATACAGTTTATTTTCAATTTACTGGACATTCACTAGATTTATCGGACAATGCCCGCATGACTGGCTGTTTTCACACCACTGGCCATACAGGTATAATGATTAAATTACATGATGATGTGCAGTGTCATGTACTCAACTTCATGTTGGTTAGTAGTTACATGTCATTGCTGAGATACTCGTGGAAAGTTGTAGCACTACTTAAAGACTTACCCGTTCGTTCAGAGCACCATAACCACCAGTGTTCTGTATTCTTCTCTTAGCAAAACATTGTGCTATGAAATATCCCACTGTGTATACTAGTAATGCAACAATTACTATTATCACTGATATTATAATCACCTGCAATGAAAAAATTCATGTCATGTGACCTAGAATAGTAACTATGAATGTCATGTGACCTAAAATAATAACTATGAATGTCATGTGACCTAGAATAATAATTATGAATAAAATAGGAAACTTGTTGACACATTTATATGCAGGATAAATAATTATAACTATGTGATCTAATTTTCAATAAGTTCCTGCAAAAAAATTTTGATTAAATGCTTGCTTCAATCACTCACCATTTTGTACAGAAAGTCAATGAAATTTGGTATCCAGGAAGAGCTACTATTTAAGCTTCTTAGACACTAAATTCCATTGACTTCCTGTACAAAATACTGAGTAATAGCATTTCATTTTTCAGGAAAGTGTTCCATTAGTTCACATATTCATTATTGTAGACTAACTTGAATAAGAAGTTTGTTTCTTGTTTCAAATGTACATTCACACTGTAAGCATAACAGCTCAGTAGGATCAGGCACAACTAACTCACATATACTGCATATGAGGGAAACATTAATTTAGTATTATTAATTTTTATAAAAATCAAAAATAAGAGTTAACGAAAGTGGTGATTATACATACCTTTAAAATAGTACAGATATTACAATGTTTGATGGGCCATTTTTTCACTTTTTAAGATCGTAAGTGCCTGGGTTCAAAAACTAAAGTAATGCCACCAGGAATCAATTGTAATATACGAACACAGCACTTAACCACTCTGCAATGTATGACTACTCTAGGGGTGCTTGGGATGTATGACCACTCTAGGGATACTTGGGATGTATGACCACTCTAGGGGTGCTTGGGATGTATGACCACTCTAGGGATACTTGGGATGTATGACCACTCTAGGGGTGCTTGGGATGTATGACCACTCTAGGGGTGCTTGGGATGTATGACCACTCTAGGGGTACTTGGGATGTATGACCACTCTAGGGGCGCTTGGGATATATGACCACTCTAGGGGTGCTTGGGATGTATGACCACTCTAGGGGTACTTGGGATGTATGACCACTCTTGGGGTGCTTGGAATATATGACCACTCTAGAGGCGCTTGGGATATATGACCACTCTAGGGGCGCTTGGGATATATGACCACTCTAGGGGTGCTTGGGATGTATGACTACTCTAGGGGTGCTTGGGATGTATGACTACTCTAGGGGCGCTTGGGATATATGACCACTCTAGGGGTGCTTGGGATATATGACCACTCTAGGGACCCTTGAATGTATGACCATTCTAGGGACCCTTGAATGTATGACCATTCTAGGGGCCCTTGAATGTATGACCACTCTTGGGGTGCTTGGAATATATGACCACTCTAGGGGCGCTTGGGATATATGACCACTCTAGGGGTGCTTGGGATGTATGACTACTCTAGGGGTGCTTGGGATGTATGACTACTCTAGGGGCGCTTGTGATATATGACCACTCTAGGGGCGCTTGGGATATATGACCACTCTAGGGGTGCTTGGGATGTATGACCACTCTAGGGGTACTTGGGATGTATGACCAATCTTGGGGTGCTTGGAATAAATGACCACTCTAGGGGCACTTGTGATATATGACCACTCTAGGGGCGCTTGGGATATATGACCACTCTAGGGGCGCTTGGGATATATGACCACTCTAGGGGTGCTTGGGATGTATGACCACTCTAGGGGTACTTGGGATGTATGACCACTCTTGGGGTGCTTGGAATATATGACCACTCTAGAGGCGCTTGGGATATATGACCACTCTAGGGGCGCTTGGGATATATGACCACTCTAGGGGTGCTTGGGATGTATGACTACTCTAGGGGTGCTTGGGATGTATGACTACTCTAGGGGCGCTTGGGATATATGACCACTCTAGGGGTGCTTGGGATATATGACCACTCTAGGGACCCTTGAATGTATGACCATTCTAGGGACTCTTGAATGTATGACCATTCTAGGGGCCCTTGAATGTATGACCACTCTAGGGGCGCTTGGGATGTATGACCACTCTAGGGGCGCTTGGGATGTATGACTACTCTAGGGGCCCTTGTCATTAGGTAAACAATATTACAGTGCCCTGTCCATATACTACACAGTTGATCCGCCACCAGAGTGACCAGACCCCTCGAGCTCAGCTTTAGAGAAGGGTGTTGTAACACCAAACTAGCTATTTCCTCACCATTGTTTAGCATTCGATACACGTTGCAAAAAAACTGTAGTATTAAGTTTGTCGGTTGTATGTACATTATGTGGACAAACACACTTGCATCTAGTGTTGTCCAAATCCGGGTCTATGTTAAGCTGAAGGGAAGTGTAAATAAACATTAATTATGTATAAATTTAATCTCTTACGTGTAATATAATGACAATAATTAGTCCAGCAATTACTGATATCAGAAAGAGTATGTTACAAATACATTGAACACGTTCTTTGATAGAAATCCAAGCCACCATTATCAACAAATATTTAAAGGTGTGGCAGACCACGCCCACAAACAATATTTTAATTAACCATTCATGTAGACTACTTTGTAGTTGGAAAAATAGTTCAATAAATATCACGATATAATTATTTATGGGAAGTAAAAGAAATAATGAAACTAAATATTATAGTAACTTAATTAAAATACGAAACATGCAAGCACGACTGAAAAAAAAAAACCGTTCATAAAAAATAACATCCAAATAAATGCAATCATTATAACAGTAATCATAATTATAGAATTCAAAGAAAAAAGTATATTTCGAGATGAAGAGATTTCAAAAAGTGTACCGATATTGAGATGATGAAAAAAGTTTGTATGTAAGATACTGAAATAAAATAAAATGTCACGATTAATAGACTTCGATTACACGTTCGTAAAGTCATAGAAAACAAATTTAAAATAATGGATGTTTTTGATATATGTATGAATGGTGAATGATAATGGTTTGTATATATGATTTAATTTTTTCTCAATTCTCTTTTACCAGTCTATAAACACGATGTTTAGGTCCATCATCGCTGGTACATATCTCAAATACATATGCTAAACATAGTAAAGTTTCTTGCGTTTCTCTATTTGTCACGACCTGATGTGAGAAAATAACTAATTAATTCAAATCCCTCAATTAGAATTGTATACATTATATCATTGTTGACACTTCTATGGTTTGATTAGAGTTTCAAGAGAACAATAAAATGCTTACAGTTTCTACAGACTACAGTGGAACCCTATTCTATTCTGGACACCTTTGGGACAAATATAAGTGTCCTGATTACAGGGGTGTCCTCATTTCATATTTTTATTACATGATGTTATCGGAGATGTAGAAAGAAAGAAAGAAAGAAAGACACGTGAGGCAATGGAAAAATGAAAATGAGAGTTGCCTCAGGTGGGATTTGAACCCACGACACTCTGTACTCCGGACAGGAGTGATGTCCAGGATTGCCATCAAAGACTAAGATCACATTGATACTGATTGAACCCTAACCACAAGGGAACCCTAACCCTACCCTAAATGAACCACATAATGATATTCATGAGATTTTGATGGCAATGTTGGACATTAATACCGGACAGATGCTCTACCAACTGAGCTACCAAGGCAGCTCAGCTGGCAGGGTCCGAATCAAACATCTCATACACCTGTACATGTACATGTATGTAATTATAGTTATATACTCACTTGGAGGACAGTGAAGTTTTCCAGTACACTATTCATCATGTATTTCTCTGGTAGATGTTTTAGACGATGTATAAAGGACACCATATAATCACACATAGGAGAACGGTTTATTCGAAATACAAATCGCCCATTTTCATATCTTGAGTACTCAGTCTAATGATTTTATAATGAGTAGTGATATACACAAACATAAATATTAACTATGAACACGATATATAGCAACTAGTACATGTACTGTGATGTACATATTGTGTATAAATCTTTATAATGTTGGGTTAGTGTTGTTGTGATTAGTATGACAAATTTCTCAAACCTTTAGTTTAATAATACATGTAGTAGGCCTGGTTTCTCAAACCTACACATGTAGTTATAGTATGCCTGGTTTCTCAAATGTTTAGTTACAGTAGGCCTGGTTTCTCAAACCTACACATGTAGTTATGGTATGCCTGGTTTCTCAAACCTACACATGTAGTTATGGTATGCCTGGTTTCTCAAATCTACACATGTAGTTACATGTATGGTATGCCTGGTTTCTCAGACCTACACATGTACATGTAGTTATGGTATGCCTGGTTTCTCAGACCTACACATGTAGTTATGGTATGCCTGGTTTCTCAAACCTACACATGTAGTTACATGTATGGTATGCCTGGTTTCTCAAACCTACACATGTAGTTATGGTATGCCTGGTTTCTCAAATCTACACATGTAGTTACATGTATGGTATGCCTGGTTTCTCAGACCTACACATGTACATGTAGTTATGGTATGCCTGGTTTCTCAAACCTACACATGTAGTTACATGTATGGTATGCCTGGTTTCTCAGACCTACACATGTACATGTAGTTATGGTATGCCTGGTTTCTCAAACGTAGTTATAGTTTAATCAACTGGGGTAATATTAGGCTTACTAAAAGGGTTTTAGTTTCAGCACACATCCACTTCATTAAGACCATTAATTATTACTATCTTCCAGGCTGACCATTTCAAGGGTAACAGGCCAGTCAAGATGTATTTCTTTAAATAGTCTTATGATTTAGGAAGAAGCCCAGGTTCCCATCCCTTCCCTCTGTAAGACATCCTGTCACAAATCATTGTATATGCATGCATACATGAATACACATTTATTTATATAGATAGACTCTCACCTCTACTTTCTCTACTACTTGTTTACCAAATGAACATACTTTCGTTGAACATGATATAGTCATGTTTTCTTGAGACTCATATCTACAAAAACAATCATGTTTTAGTTAAATAACACTTTCATCTGTTTATCAGCATCAAAAAGAACTAAACATTTCTACCAGTAATGCTACACTTTTCCATGTTGACATACATGTAACCAGTAATGTGAGTTTTTGATAAATTTTGAAGCATGGGCCAAATTGGCTCAACAATGGTTAGTGTGTGCACCATTGGGAATACATCTTGAGCCAATTAACAATTAATGATAATATGATCATAATTAACTGTGCCACTGGCCCAAAGAGAGAACTGTACAGTGCCAAATAAGAAGCTTCTTGGGCCAATGGTGCGTCATATAAGCTTATCAAAAACACTGTTATACACAATGTATTTACATGTACTGTATACTGTTATTGACACAATGATTCTATATTCATCTCCTTTATTTGTCTTCCACAATATAACCAATATGATATGTCGTGCGTAAATACATGACGATATACGATATACATCACCTGACTTTATTAAGTTTACATACTAAGATGGGAGCTACACTTTGATAAGGCGATAGTCAACTGTACTTCTATAGCATTGTATAATAGTAATTAATGTGGGAATTCCATTTTTATTTGTATGTGATAGCATAGTACTAAGGTGTAATACTGTGTAGTACATTCGAAGTACAGTTCACTTTATTCGCAAAGTACACTATAGTCAATGGAAGTACAGTGATAATATGTAAACTTAATAATGTCAGCCTTGTCAGGTACTGTGTGATTATCATTAAATCACAGCAACACTAATCTTCCCATACATGAATCTACATTGTAATTGTTTACTCACTGGCTAGTTACACCGTAGAAGGCATTATTATCATCCAATAGAGGAGTGTTGATATCAGCCCAGAACTTTACCAAAAAGAATCTATCCTTTGGCCCTTTTTCAAATAGCTCTTTTAAACCACCATTCTTCTCTGGAAACTTGTCTGCTATGTGCCTAATATCTACAGCCTAAATGAACGAAAGATGTAAATAGAGTATTAGTGGATAGATATGATACCAGCAAATGGATGGATGGATGGATGGATGGATGGATGGATGGTGGATGGATGGATGGATGGAAGAATGAATGGATAGATGGATGGATGGACAGACAAATGAATAGATGGATGGATAGATGGATGGATGGATGGATGGATGGATGGACGGATGGAAGAATGAATGGATAGATAGATGGATGGATGGACAAACAGATGAATAGATGGATGGATGGATGGATGGATGGATGGATTGATGGATGAATGGATGGATGGATAGATGGATGGATGGATGGATGGATGGATTGATGGATGAATGGATGGATGAATGGATGGATGAATGAATAGATAGATGGATGAATGGATGAATGAATAGATAGATGGATGGATGGATGAATAGATGGATGGATGGAAAGATGAATAGATGGATGGATGGAAAGATGAATAGATGGATGGATGGATGGATAGATGGATGGATGGATGGATGGATGGATGGATGGATGGATGGATGGATGGAAGGATGGATGGATGGATGAATGGATGGATGAATGGATGAATGAATAGATAGATGGATGGATGGATGAATAGATGGATGAATAGATGGATGAATAGATGGATGGATTGATGGATGAATGGATGGATGAATAGATGGATGGATGAATGGATGAATGAATAGATAGATGGATGGATGGATGAATAGATGGATGGATGGATGAATAGATGAATGAATGGATGAATGGATAGATGGATGAGTGGAAGGATAGAAGACTACTAAAAGACAAATTGATTCGTTTGTACGAAAGATTAATGGAGAGATGAATGAATGGATAGATGAATGGATGGTTTAACCAATGAAAATTTGATGCATATGAGTAGTAATATAGACATATAGATGACATGTAGGACAAGTATTTACCTCCATGTGTGGATCAGTAAAATTCGTTGAAGGCTCTATGTTAACAAACATATGTTTCTTACTCTATTGATGGAAATTAATTATAGTAATTAGGTGTGTAAAATAATTAACGAATATAATTAACTTTGTAAATACAATTTCTTACACATACATGTAAATATACATGTACATGTACTTGTATGTATGTATATGTAAACATGCATAATTATTAAAATGGATATAGCTATATATAATTATAGTAATGGATATACAATTATTTATGTACATAACTCACTGAATCAGACTCTGTTTTTGATTGATCGACAAAAGCATAGAACTCAACCATTCTTAAAGGCTAATGAACATACAGACAGTAATTACATGACATTAATTGTCCACATATTTATTATTATATGTGACATGTACATTCAATTGCTCGCCATTCCACCATTTTGTGTAGCAAGTCAATGATATTCAGCATCAAGAAAGAGTTATTACTAAGCTTCTTAGATACCAAATTTTATTGACTTCCTGTACGTACAAATAGGCTGGATGATGAGTGATTGAAGATGAGAGTTTGATCAAAATTATTTTGCAGTACAAAGGTACATGTATTTAATAAAGGGTGTGTCGGTTTGTAGTACACAATAACATGGCTAAGAACTGCTCCTGATTTGAAACAATATCAGGAGATTCAAGGTGCTTTACAGAACAGAGATCACTTGCTTAAAACTAGCCATATTGAGTATACTACACATGTACCTACATTGTGTATTTTCAGCTAAAAATGAAATGGAAAGACTAAAATATTTCACAAATGGGCACCCCATATGTGTATAACTGGGAAGTTAAAGGTTAATTAACTAGCACATGTGCAACAGTAGAATCCAGGTTCTTATTATCCACAATCTTCAGAGTCTGGGTATGAGGCTAGTCTAGTTAGTAAATTTATATGTTTTACTACAAAATTTTATGATCATATACTCACCAGATTTAACAAAGGAGCTTGAGGTTCGGGATTAGTTATCACAAAAGGTAGTCCAATACGCTACAATCATACAATACATGTATATAACATCATACCGTACTGAAACATTGTGTATGTGTGTGTGTGTGTGTGTGTGTGTTGTGTGATACTCACAGGAGATGTAGTATTAAATGACGGTGAAGTATTTGGGTTATTAGTACCAGCCGGAGAACTAACAGTAATGAATGATCCAGGAGCTCCAGCAACATGTAACTATACAGGAGAAATGAGGGAAACAGATATAAGTACATGTACATTAGATATTATACATGTACATGTTAATACCAGGGTCACGCTTACATGTCCACGTACACTGTATTATGGAGAAATGAAGGAAACAGATATAAATACATGTACATGTTAATACCATGGTCACACCTACATGTACATGTACATGTACCCTGTATTATAGAGAAATGAAGGAAACAGATATAAGTACATGTACATGTACATTATTATACATTGTACATGTACATGTTAATATCATGGTCAACCTACATGTACACGTACACTGTATAATCTGGCTGTGTAATGGAAAAATGAAGGAAACAGACATACGTACTTGTACATGTACATTACAAAGTACATATGTACATATACATGTTAATACCAGGGTCACACCTACATGTACACTGTATTATCTGGCTGTGTAATGAGGAAACACATACCATTGAATTGTACATGTACTAATATCTTGTGGACAAGAGAATCAGTGACTCGGTAAACAATAATACATGTAATTTTTAATTAAATTAATACTTGTTTTTTATTACTCATCTGCTTGCTCACATCCTGTTTATCTAATAACGCAGAATTGTGACATCACACATCACACATCATCACTACAGCTGACGCCAGTCATACTCAAAATATGATATTTAACCAATTCTGTATGTACATGTACATTTACTTGTGCATGTACATGTACATGTACATGTATGTGTATATTTACGTGTACATGTACATGTATAATTACATGTGTACATGCAAATTCATGCATGTCTAGCATGCTAGACATGCATGTGTATAATTATTATGTGTCTGTTTATGTTTACATGCAAAGACATGTACATGTATATACATGTACATTGTATATGTCTATTATTTACGTGTACATGTACATGTATGATGAGATACATGTACATACCTACTCTTTTTTCTACAAGTGTTTGAGCAAATGTGGCTTAACAAGGAAACTAGAATAGCACAAGTTGCTAATATCAACCAGCTCCCCCCGGGACCAACAGTTTTACATCCCTTCCGAAGGATGCGGTGATAAACACCTCCTCATTTTCATAGGCGAGAAAAAGCCTGACCCTAGTGGGGCTTGAACCTGCAACCTTTCAATTGCAGGTCAGCACTTTAACCAGCAGGCCACTAGAACACCCTGCTATTATATATACTTTAATTATATCTACATGTACTTGTAATAATTATTTAGATGTTGTCTGTAACATTTCAGATTAATTAGTGTTAATATTTGTCACTAACCAAACTCGCTGGATTTCCTATTAATTTCTGTTCTACCACTAGAGGATTACAACCGAGACCACCTGTTAAAATGTAAGATAACATACATTAATTTCTTGTACTACATGTATATTTAAGAACTACATATTTGCATGAAAAAGGCAATATACATGTACATGTACTTGTGACTGAGAATAAACGGCACAAATTTTATCTACATGTACATGTATATGGAAAATGACATACTCAATGAGCTGGCGCAGAGGAAACAACACACAGCACAACGTGTAGAGCCACATAAATTAACAAATATAAAAAAATCCACAATGACTTATTCAATGTTCTGCCCAGGATATTTAGAGTGGTGGTTGGATGCTAACTTGCATCTAGTTCTGTTTATCATTATATATATACTTAATTCTGTCTCAGTAGCCTATGCATACATGTACATGTACCTATTAAATGTAGGTCTCTATAGTATTACTGAGTTGTGGTTAAATCATAATAAAAGGTGGTTAATTCATGCAGAGTGGCGGTTGTTCCTGACCAGTGTTGGACCAGTGTGGGCAGAACACTTCTTATGAGTACATGTATGTAAACTTGTAAAGTATAGTGTGATAACTAAACCACAAGAGGAGAAGAAAGAGAAGAGAAAAGAAAAGCTACATGTACGCCTAGCAACAGATAAAGCATCTTAAATGTATACGTTCATCATGACCTCATAAAAATGTTCATTACTTAGGAATGACAAACAATCTTTATCTTACACCATTTTCATATAATTATCCTTCCCAAACTTTGTCGTGTACATGTATGTCAAATTTCAATCCATTGTTTCATTATTGAGTTACAGTATAATCATGTATTAACCTTATGACATTGAACTATACACTATAGTACATATAAGTTATAGAGTTACAGTATAATCATGTATTAACCTTATGACATTAAACTATACACTATAACAGTGTTTCCCCCAGGATAAATATTAAGGGGAGGGAGTTCATCAGTGGTACATGACGTTTGATCAACAATGTTCAATTGGTGTTATAAAATCAGCATCAAGTTTAACATGGTACCACCTTTTGGGGGAAACACTGATACAAAGTCACCACATCCTGGCAACAACAGCTTGAATATTTGGAATGGAATCTATTGCATATAGATTCCATTCCAAATATTCAAGCTCCAGTGGCGTAGTACATGTATTTAGACCACAAGAATAGTAATGTTAACGAGAAGTGACATCTGAGCTCCTGGGAATGCATGCCTCCACAAGGAAAGCTTGGATGCACCGTCATGAATAATTGATTAACTCTATATAAACATTTTGTGTGCCCATATCCTCTATTTCATGTTTGGCTAGGAACTGGTTAACTGAAATAACACTCAAACTTATGTGTGCTAATATCTATAGTTACAATGTACAGTGAAACCCCTCTTATCCAGGCAGGCAGTATGGGATCAAGAGGTGTCTGTAACTTTGAAAACTGCCCGTAACTTTGAAAAGAGCCGAACATAACTCTTAAATACAGAATTGTGATTAAAATGTTGAAAATTGGTCCATTTTTCACATGAATAATAGATGTGTAATAAATGTAGATTGTACATATGAAGGGTTACATATTGTACATTATGTTGAATCTTAAGTTGTTTTCCCAGAGAAACAACTTTCCTTTTTCTTTACCCCAGTTAAGAAGCTTCCATTCTCTCTCTGGAAAGCTACATGTAGCTTAGAGCAACTACAGTGTGAATCATGAGTGTGCGTACGTACAGTCACGCCCTTTTTAAATTTCTTGTATTAAAAATTTTTTTTGAATATATTTTTCCATCTGCTGCCCAGTAAATAGAGGTGCCTGTAAGTATGGCATATGGATAAGAGGCCTTTCACTGTACATACATGTAATTATATTTACATGTTTTTGATATGTTTTGAAGCATGGGCCAAATTGGCTCAACAATGGTTAGTATGTGCGCCATTGGGAATAAATCTTGAGCCGATTAACAAACAGTTAATGCTGTTAGTGACAATATAATCATAATTAACTGTGCCACTGGCTCAAAGAGAGAACTGTGCAGTGCCAAATAAGAAGCTCTTTGGGCCAATGGTGTGCCATATAAGCTTATCAAATACACTATGTATTACATTATATTATCATATGCATACTGTACTGACCTGGTGATGTTAGCATTGTGTGCATAGGAACAGCATTTCCTGTAATACCTGGAGTGCCAAACATGTTTGTTCTGTTATGAATAGCAGAAGCCGACACAATTTGAGCTGAAGACATACTTGAAATTCCTGCCATAACTTTATCCTTTGCTGCTTGGTCCTATACATATATACAAGAGTAAAGATTATATGAAGTACTGTTATTATTATGTAAACAGTATTATGTATAATTATGTATTTGTGTGTGTGTGTGTGTGTGTGTATTTACGTGTTGGGTGGAAAGGTCAAACTAGCTGAACCACTGAGGCAGGTAGTGCACAGTTCAATACCAACAATGTAAAGTTTCTGTCATGTATAAGTGTGTACGTTCACTGCATTGTGTGTGTTATATGTGTGTGAGCCCTGTGTCTATATCCCATTGCAGTGGTGTAGTACAAATGTCAAAATTAAAATATGTACAAGTTCATAGACATGTACATTATAACATTACACATGTACATACATTATACATGTACTTGTATGTACATGTACACGTATTATACAAGTACATACATCATACAGTACTTGTATGTACATGTACATAGACATCATGACACTGTACATACAGCAGGAGTCTGCATACAGTCAAACTTGTGGTCACTTTCTCATTACAGTACTTGTATGCACATGTACATGTACAAGTACATAATACATGTAGTAAATGAATTAGCAGTAATAACAGTACTACATAACGAAGTGTAGGAAGTCACAACTAATAATTGTTAAATAATTAATTAATGAAACGACAGATAAATGGATGAATGAGAATGGAATTTTATTCTAATAATTATTAATTTAATTACATTATTATAATCTAATATTGTACATTTACAGCTAATTAATGTATTACATGTACATATACACATGTATGTACATGTACATGCATATGTACATGCATATATACATCTACATCACTAGTGTTATAGTACATAACTACATATGTACATGCACATGCACATTATGTACATGTGCATGTACATGTATAAGTAGTTTACTTTAATGTACATGTACATCACAGAACATGAACATGAACATGTACATGTATAAGTAGTTTTCTTTAATGTACATGCATATGTATAAGTAGTCTTTTTTAATGTACATGTACATGTAGTACATTTGTACATACATATACACTGTACATGTACATAATTATACATGTACATCAGTACAATCTTGTTACTATTTAATTTACACTATAAGTTAGCATGTTTCACAAGCCAAACATTACAAGAAGGTTTTTATAATTATAAATAGTAGCTATGGGAACTGTATCTTATAATTTTAAGTGTTAATATGTGTTTAGGTATGCATGTGTGTTGTGTTAGATATTTCATTATATTTCATTATGGTATTTAATTATTAAGTAATATGAATTTCCACAAGAATGAGGCACTTTTATGACAAATAATATTTATTACATAAGTACAGCACAGTAGAGTATGCCCTCCACTATAATATCAATATCATATGACCCTCCAACTGTAGTATCAATATCAATATGACACTCCACTGTAGTATCAATGTCAGTATGATCCTTATCAATATCAGTATGACACTCCACTGTAGTTTCAATATCAGTATGATCCTCCATTGTAGTATCAATATCAATATGACACTCCACTGTAGTATCAATGTCAGTATAACCCTTATCAATATCAGTATGACACTCCACTGTAGTTTCAATATCAGTATATAGAGTATGATCCTCCATTGTAGTATCAATGTCAGTATGACCCTCCACTGTAGTATCAAATAACTAATCTTATTGCCACAGTGTAGTTATTAGTTTCAAGTTCAAAGTTCCAAATGTGTCCAGTTCTTGACATAGAAAAACACACGCACACCCTTCACACACAGAACGATTTATTGCCAATCTCACAGACTACCTACTGTTCTACTTTAGTAGAGGTACGCAACAATATAATATGTACACTTATAACTGTGCATTAGGTGATTTAATGTTCAATCATGTGATATATTCCCTGTAATCTGATTGGATATAGGTCACATGATCAGGTATGTATAACAGTAGATAATAGCTAGCCTACGTGCCACAGATGCAAGCTCAGCATCTTCTAGAGTTAGAACAAGTAATGTTAGTCTGAAAATTATACGTATCATTTCCTGGAATTACTGATTGGAATTGCAAACATTCCTTTGGGAATAACACATGTGGCTACCTCAAATAACAACCAAACCACAAGCCATAGCAATGCAAGAGGCCAGTGGGATGACCCAAGGTAATTCCCAAAAGACTAATTAGGCTGAAGTAGATTCTTAACATGTTTTGTTGACATAACTGTGGTTAACTGTAGTACTCCATGTTGTACTCTTCATAACAGATCATATTACACTACTATGTGCTGAGCAGGCGTTAACAACGATACAATGTAGTCACACTCAACTATTGGAAAGCAATAAAATATGTTACCATAGTTAAAATATTTTTGGGAGTGTAACACCTTTATGATTGCTTTCCATGCAGTTGTACACATAATTAAGGAAGCTGCGTCATTACGAGGGCTTGGTCAATTGATGGGTGTGGCATATAATAGAACGTGCGCTCCAGCTCCATAGGCTGGCAGGAGGAAAGTTGCTTGTAGCTTACGTAGAAACTGGAAATAATAGCAGGTTTATAATCACATAGCTGGAGCACTGTGGGCATGACGACATAACCAATATATTTCATGACTTCAAAGTCATGTTTATACAGCCGCAAACCACACACTGCACATATCAAACCATGGTGCCCGTATCACACTTATAGCACTGTCGTATCACATTTATAGCACTGTTGAAAGCTTTGAAGGGTGGCTTCATCATGACATATACATACACATCAGAGTTGTTCATAAGTTATGAAGCATGAGCCACATTGGCTCAACAATGGTTAGTGTGTGCGCCATTGGGAATACATCTTGAGCCAATTAACTACATGTAAGAGTTAATGCTGTTACTGACAATATAATCATAATTACCTATGCCACTGGCCCAAAGAGAGAACTGTGCAGTGCCAAATGAGAAGCTCTATGGGCCAATGGTGCGCCATATGAACTTATCAAAAACACTGATATACATGTATATACTTGTCTTAATTCAAAAGCTAATCCTATCCCAGTAGAAAGACTGAAGAATGATAACTTCATTATGTAAATGAGATATTAAATTATTGAAGTAAACCTTATTATGTATGCAAATTGACTCAATAAGGGTAGTTAATCATATTACATGTAAATACCAAGGTATATAATAGTTATTTATTTATAACATTATATTTATAATACCATATTCATATTATGTATAATTGGATAAATTAAGATATATGGAGGAAAAAATATTACCGCTTTGTGATGTTATCAACAATATAATATTACTTGTCTTTCCGTTCTTCTTGTATGGGTGTATTTCAACTATAACAGTATTAATTACATTGCATAAGTGGGGATTCATCTAGAATCATTCTGCCGGTTTGCGCAATCTGCTTTAGCTTGAGTGTGCGCTTTCTTTATGCACTACACCCATTAATTGATAGAGCCCCTTGGAATGACGCAACTTCCTTAACAACATATACATGTACAATGCCTATGTGACACAAGGGTGACAAAAAAAAATATATATATATATATATATAGTGTTCTACCCACACTGGTCAGGAATAACCACCACTCCACATGAATTAACCACCACTCAGATGAATTAACCACCTCTCAGATAATACATATATAGGCTAATGAGACAGTATTAAGTATATACTGGATAAACAGCACTAAATGCAAGTTATAATCCAACCACCACTCTAAATATTCTAGGCAGAATATTGATAATATACATTAAACCTCTGTGGAAAGCAATCATAGGGATGGCCCTATGTGACATAGAAATAATTATAATTATATTAATTAGAGCTCCATAATTTCCATTAATCATATCAGAATTGGAGCCAATATTACACGTAGCTTACTTTCACATATCGGTGTGTATACATATATGTGATAGGGATAAGTACCGATACTAATCAATTACTTAATCAATGTTTTATAGTGAATTAGCAAAGGGAAAATATATTATTTGGGATAAATTATCTATCAATACTACTAACAACAGCTGAACATAGTTCTGTTGGGTGGAACAAAATCACTACATCATTTAACAAATAATTGCAAATGTTGAAATGTTTGTTACATGCCCGTTAGGATAATGAGCTTCCAGTATCAATATATTTGGTATAGATTCACATAATGAACATTTTTGTTATACAATGTACAGTATATGTCAATAAAAAGTCACCATACAGTACAGTATTTACTCAGTAGTTTCATTTCCATACTACAGTAGTTTTGACAGTAATTGGTATACTTGTCAATTCAACACCACAGTAGTAAGACAGTAATTACTGTACTGTGCTAACAGTAGAACTAAGGTAATTACTGTACTATACTGACAGTAGAACTAAGGTAATTACTGTACTGTATGGTGACATTTTATTAACCTATTTTTTGAAACTGTCCTCTCGACATAACAATATTTGACCATCAAGATGTGGCATTCACCAGAAAAAAAAGCAAGTCTCACAAACCCCACACTGCACCCATTTATGACTAACCCGGTAGGCCACGACTGCTCTAAAGTAATAATTAACCACACAGTGAGGTTACTGTACTTGTATCGGTATCGGTAATATCACTGGAACCATACATCTAATGTTACATGTACACAGTACATTAACATGTATCATTGACATAACAATATCTTCCTTACCAATGTCCATACCTTTATTTTGCCTTGTATCTCTCTAGCCTTTTTTCTAGCAAGTACTTGAATATGACTCGACACCTATATGTAAATACATGTATATTACATGTACAATATACATGTGAACAAGAGAGTAGACATGGGTTCAAACTTCGAATACTTCAGAATGTGCTAGTAGCACAAGCACCTAATTTTTTTGAAGTACACCACACTTAAGTCCAAGCACAAGTATTCACATGAAGTACATGTACATGTACTTATGTACATTTAAGCACATGATGCTTTTAACACAGTTACATGTATATGAAACACAATAAACAAAATCTAACAACTAATTAAGTTCAAATCTTTTATCTGTAAGTTGGCATTGCTCTGGTGAGCTTTGATTGGTAAGCAATTAAAGTGCTTGATAATCATTTGTTAAGCACAAGCACAGGTACTTAAACGTTTATACTGCTTAAGTATAAGCACTCAAGTGCTTGAACCCATGTCTGCAAGAGATGATCGAAAAATGTACAGCTGTACATAATACTATGCTACCATGGCAACCATTTGACGCTTTTGATGTATACATTTTGCATATATACATGTACCTCATCAAAAATGCATTGTGATATACACCCTTGGGTTAATTATATCTGCATACAGAAGGAACTTGGACAGAGCAAAGTTTAATAGCATTTTAAGAAACCGATGCTGACTAACCAAACCATAGCAGATAGCCCATAAGAGCTATCTCCACACACATATACATGTACATTTACATGTGTGTGTGTGTATTATATACAGTATGTATATATATAATTATATAGATATATATATATATAATTATATACATGTGTAAGTATCCCATTATATGTGAGAATCTTTAATAATTATGATCTGATTAGTATGCTGTAATACGTTCACTAATAAACATGAACTGCTGCTCTTACCACAGCTCTACATTCTACATGTACACATATACATGTACATTGTGCATGTACATGTGCATGTACATGTATATATTGTACATGTACATGTACAATATATACATGTACATGTATATATTGTACATGTACATGTACATATACATTGTACATGTAACATTACTTCATAGACTACAAGTAATACATTTAACTACAAATTGTTGTTTTCAAAATCCTATGACTTATAAAAACATAAGTACCTAATTTGAACTTGTTATGTAAAATCACAATGAATTTCATAAATTATAATAAATCAGCTATAACCAATACAGGACCTACATGATGATCTTGTGTCAAACATATGTATGACAAATCTAAATGTACTTAATATAGGAAGTGGTAGTTTAGAAGTATTAATTATAAGAGCTGTAATTAACTGATCATTGTGAATACAGTGTATTGTGTAGTGTGTGTATGTATGTATGTACGTATGTATGTATGTATGCATGTACGTATGTATGTATGTACTATGTATGTACATGTATGTACATGTATGTATGTATGTATGTATGTATGTATGTATGTACATGTATGTATGTATGTATGTATGTATGTATTTATGCATGTATGTACATATACATGTATGTGTGTATGTATGTATGTATTATCATAATTATATGTACATGTGAATATCTATATCATTTGTCATAATATGTTCAACAGAAGAGAATGATATTGTAAATATGTCATGTCATGTTTTTCATTTGTGTTACAAGTAGTATAATTCTTGTTATTTATAGTCATAAATTATGTACATGTATGTTTGAATTTTACATGTACGTACATGTATGTATGTATGTATGTATGTATATACTGTATGTATGTATGTAATGTATGTATGTATGCGAAAGTATACTAGTAGCTTTATACATATAAGTAATGAGAGGTTGTACAATTAGATATATACTGTACATTTTAGTCTAAATTCATCACATCACACAACAAAATACACATGTATGCTAAAAAGGTATTCATTACTCACATAAAGATGTTATTTTAGTAGTAAAGACACTTACTATACACATGACTGTACCGGTAGTCCGGTACATACAGTGTTATTAAGAACACATTCTTTACACAATTGAAGTGTTTGTAGTAAGGGAAGTGGAGTACTCAAATAAGTGACATAGTATTAGGATATGTGAAATGAATGTTATTCATACATATTACATAATTGAATATTGTCATCTTGTAAGCAATAGTATGACGAAACAACAATGCTAATCTTATTGTACATGATTCGGACCTTGCCAGCTGAGCTGCCTTGGTAGCTCAGTTGGTAGAGCATCTGTCCGAAGTACAGAGTGTCGTGGGTTCGAATCCCACCTAAGGCAACTCTCATTTTCATTTTTCCATTGCCTCAGGTGTCTTTCTTTCTTTCTTTCTTTCTACATCTCCAATAACATCATGTATAATTTGTATAGGCATACTCAGTGCACACTACAGTACATTCTAATACACAAATCATAATTATGTACACATATGTCACTATTAGTGCTGTTTTAGTAGACCAATTTTAGCTATAGCTCTGCAATTTTAGTTAATTAATTTAGGCTTACTAAAAGGGTTTTAGTTTTAGTTAACTAACTAAAAGTGCCCAATAATGGCCAATTTTCATTTTAGTTAGTTATAGTTATTGCAGTAGACTTGTAATTTAGTTATAGTTTGGTTAACTAAAAGTCACAATGCCACAACACTAGTACATAACAACACGTATACATATATTCAAGTAGCATTACAAAGATACACGGGGCTATAGAAATATTGAACCAATTGCCACTTCTTTTCACAACTCTTGTCCTGCTTCCCATATACTTTGTATACAGCAATTTACCGGACATTCACTAGATTTATCGGACAATGTCCTGTATGACTGGCTGTTTCCACACACTGCATATACATAAGATTATCATTATACTCTACACATAATTACCTGCTTTCTTGTTCTGACTTTACCAGTTCTTAACTTAATATATCTTGCTATCAACTCATTCCGACCTGCAGAAACCAGCCATCCAAAAAAAAAGGAGAAAAATTCCATAAAAGATACAATTATTACAACAATGCTTGGAATTGAATTAATGTTCATGTGTATGAAAGAATGTAGTAGATAACTATAACTATAACTAAAACCCCTTTTAGTAAGGCATTGTGACTTTTAGTTAACTATAACTATAACTAAAACCCCTTTTAGTAAGGCATTGTGACTTTTAGTTAACTTTTACTAAAACCCCTTTTAGTAATTAAGGCATTGTGACTTTTAGTTAACTTTTACTAAAACCCCTTTTAGTAAGGCATTGTGATGCTAACAAAACTATAACTAAATTACAAGTCTATTGTAATAACTATAACTATGAAAATTGGCCAATAATGAACACTTTTAGCTAGTTAACTAAAACTAAAATCCTTTTAGTAAGCCCAATATTACCTTAGTGTATTAAACTATAAGTAAATTAAAAGTTTGAGAAACTAGTCATACTGTAACTATACTAAAAGTGGTCATTAATGTCAAACTAAGCAACACTAATGTACATGTACTATTCTAAAGGCCAGTTCTCTCTGCTTTACTTTACAAGAGATGTACTGTTACTAGTTCGATTACTATGTTCATAGTATAGTGGGTTAAGATGACATATATATGTATATTTATGTATGTATAATATTTAGACTATGTGGTAATAATTATTAGAAGCCAGGTAAGTTAAATAATACACAGACATCGTACATTGTATGTAAATACATGAAATTCCCTCAAGAGATACAGGAATAGAAGCCATTGAAAATGATCTTTTGAAGTTCAATATCAACTTCAAATATGGGAGATATCATCAGTATTTTAACCACAGTGTATGGTATGACAAGACTATATTGAAAGTTTATCTATCACTTACAAGAATGTTTGCTTTCTATGTGATGTCTTTAATGAGATTACAGAGAATATAGCAAAATACAAAGTATTATTCTCATACATGTACATGTACATGTACAACATGCATGTACATGTACACAATGCATGTACAGTACATGTCACAATGCATGTACATGTACATGTACACAGTACATGTCACATTGCATGTACATGTACAATTGTATATAGAATTATTATGATTGCTAAATGGACCAAATTAAGTAAAGGTTTATAAACCAAGTGAATGTATATAGTATTTTATTACATACATGTACATGTATTAATACATGTAGTTTATTTGTGGATATTTTTGGTAATTAACATTCCACAATGATGATATCAACAAGAGGAATCCATACTTTGAAGAGTTGAGAGGTTAACTGTTAAACAACACATTATTATACAATAGATCATATATATATACAAATATACATGTATATACAGTAGTCAGTATACAGCCACTCCACATTGGATCAAATACATTTGAAATAAGTGTACAAATACTTCTTAGCTTAAAACAACACTAGTACATGTGTATGGAAGAGCTACTCATTTACATCAAAGGTATACATTAAGAATTTGGTTAAGTAAAATCATTCTGGAAAGCTTGACCAATTCATAGGTGTGGATTTAAAGAGAACACACACGAGCTGTTGATAACAGGAACAAATATGTTGTACAATCTACCAGTGAAACTAAGTTATTCATTTAAACCCCAAAACTTAGAAAAACATATTAGACAATATCCCAGGATCATTACTACAGTTATGGCCTTAAATAAAAGGTATGATGTATATGTACAATTGTACATGTAAAATGTACATGTACATGTACATGCAGGCCATTTGAGATAATTATACATCAAAGTGAGAAACTCAGAATTTTCTCGACAGAAAAAAAAAACAATCCTAAAATAATATTCATTACAGATCAACATTTAATAGGTATGAATGACCAGGTATTGAACTGCTGTTCACTGGTCAGTGTACATGTAGTAGCTACCAAGCCACCTTTTCCCAGTACAAACAGTCACCACTTCTGACCAGTGAACAGCAGTAAAGACATTGTAATAGATCATACATGTATACATGTACACGTAGCTTACATGTATTACTGTAGTACATTAGTGTGTAATTTACTAAAGCTGTTCACATTCATGATGACCTCGAAATTAGAATGTGGTGACTTTATATGTACATGTAATATAGTGTATAGTTTAATGTCAAAAGGTTAATACATGATTATACTGTAACTCAATAACTTATATGTAATATAGTGTATAGTTTAATGTCAAAAGGTTAATACATGATTATACTGTTACTCAATAACGAAGCAATGGATTGAAATTTAACATACACAAAAAAGAATGGGAAAGATAATTATATGAAAATGGTTCAAGTAAAAAGATTGCTTGTCCTTCCAAACTAAAGTTACGAACATCTTTTTATGTCAAGGTGAATGAATGTTTGTAAGAAGATTATAAATTACTGTCAAACAATGGAATTCAAGAAGCCTCACTTACAAAGTTTGTCGTCGTGACTAATTTAATAATTCACAACCTTCCTCTTTTTGTTATAGTTTCTAACATGGATAAGTATTCCAAAATTGTACGATTATAATTATATTTTGTTTATATTATGGTGACACACTGGAGTGTGAGTGTAATATATATCTGTGGTCCATTCTCATGAATTAGCGTGATAATGTACATGTACGTGTACACAAAAACATGATTATGTACATGATTGTACATGTACGTGTACATGTATGAAGAAACAGCTGGGTTAGAAGCTAGGTTTGGAATTAGTACAATCATACACTCTCCAGTGTTCTGCTCACATTAGTCGGCACTGGTCAGGAATAACCACCACTCAGATGAATTAACCACCTATCAGATAATACATATATAGGCTACTGAGACAGTATATACTGGATAAACAGCACTAAATGCAAGTTAGAATCCAACCACCATCAAGAGTCCTGTGGCTCAGATGGTAACTGATATCAGAAGGTCCTGGATACAATTACAAATATGATTCCTGATTATTCAGTCTCATAATTCTCTCATTCCTATATATCACAAGTCAATCAGTAGCTCATTTGAGCCGCCAATATCCCACAAAGTTTGTGAACAGACAAACACAAATATAGATATTATGTAAAAACATGACTACTACACTATTTGGCAGTATTATTATTTGGCAGTCGACATAGTCTGCCTGGACATGTGTCACAACACATAGTTATTCTTCTGTACTTGTAAATTTAATTATGTAATTCCATTTAGTAGTTTAAGTATGTCAAATTCAGAAGTAGTAATGATTAATTACACACATGTACAGTACATGTATTATAATTTCAGTTCTACAGGTTTGCAAAGTCAGTTAATATTGAATACAGACACACAGACACATAGACACACAGAAATAGACACAGACCCAGACACACAGACACATAGACACAGACAGACAGACAGACAGACAGACAGACAGACAGACACACACATTAGTACACACACACATGTTGTTTTAGTATGAGCACTTTTAGTATATTTAGTATCCCTGTTTTCTGAAAATTCAGGCTATATTGAAATATTAAGCTTATTAAAAGGGTTTTAGTGTTAGTTATGTAATTAAAAGTACTCATTATTGGCCATTTTTTCATTATACTAATAGGAGCAGAAATAACACACACACACACACACACACACTGGTTTGATTCTCAGCACACACCAGTGGATTTTCCTACATATACATGTATACACAGTTACACACACACATCAAACACCTTTCATGTTCAATAATGATGTGTCTACATATGTACAATATCCCATACAAGCAAACACAAAGACTTGCATGATGTCAGATAAATTACTTTTCAACAATTTTAGGAATTCCCACTTTTAGGCTAATGAAAATTTAATTACAAATACAAGATTTTTTACATACATCTACTTATCCACAAGATGGGTGGTGTGTTTCCATGGAAATGACAATTGTAATTTCTATAATACAACCCATACATGTTGTCACACTATTCCTAAGATATCATGAATTTTTAAGGATTCATTCCAGCCACAAGAAGACTTGTATGTGATCCAAACATCAATTAGTAATAATTACCACAACTATTATATACAAGTGACAGTATATGTTACCATAGCAACCATATTTTGGGACTGTGTGCACTTTCGTTTGTTTACGAAATATTATCTATTTTTTGTTAAACATTGTTTCTCTCAGAAGGTGGTACCATCGCTCTCCCTCATACACCATTAATTTAAAGTTTATACTGAAAAATAATGTTTTACAATACTGATTGAACATTGTTGACCAAACATCATGTACCACAGATGCACTCCTCCACCCTTAATATTTATCCTTGGAAATACTGTATTAAAAGCACATATGTTAGCTCTTACATGACATGTACTGTTGTACACATGTACAAGATCAGCACTAACACTCCCCCACCTCCCACTAAAACATTTCATGTATATAAACAATGTCCAGGATGTTAGTTACTATTACTACTGTATATAGAGACATGTACATGTACATCTGAAGCCAGTTTAAAAATTACATGCATGTTTGTATAATTAATCAAAAATATTTTACTAGCTACGTGTACATGTACATGTACGTGTAGTACATACATTCAAATTATTACACCTACATAATTGTTGCACTACTGTACATGTACTTTGTTCATACATGTACTTATATACATACACTACTTTACATGTACTTATACAGGACTTATACACATACCACCACTGTTCATGTACTTTGTTCACACATGTACATGTATTTATACACATAGCACTATTGTACATGTACTTTGTTCATACATGTACTTATATACATACACTACTTTACATGTACTTATACAGGACTTATACACATACCACCACTGTTTATGTACTTTGTTCATACATGTACATGTATTTATACACATACCACTATTGTACATGTACTTTGTTAATACATTATATGTGCACTTTTACACATACCGCTACTGTACATGTACATGTACTGTTACACATACCACTACTGCACATGTACAATGTACTTTGTTCATACACTATATATGTACTTTGTTCATACATGTACATGTACTTATACTGTACATGTACATGTACTTATACACATACCACCACTACTGCACATGTACTTTGTTCATACACTATATATGTACACATACCACTACAGTACATGTACTTCATTCCTACATTGTACATGCACTTATACACATACCACTACTGCATATGTACTTTGTTCATACACTGTACATGTACTTGTACACAGACACATGTACCACTACGTGTACATTGTATGAATGAAGTACATACATGTACAATGTATGAACGAACAGTATTTATACACATACTGTACTGTTCATACACTGTACATGTATTGATACACATACCACTACTGATACTTTAATACATGTACTTGTTCACACATGTACAATGTACTTTGTTCATACACTGTACATGTACTTGTACACATACCACTACATGTACATGTACATGTACACATACATGTACCTCTATAAAATGGTATGTGATTTTAATTTGTAAGATAACTTGTCACATTACAGAATAATTAAACACATGAATTAAATAATTTGATAAAATATCATTACACTATAGTAACTTGGTAAGATAGAGCTTCATAAACATTATGATATTCTTAGAAATGATAGCTATTGAATACATGATATACACATGTACTGTACATGTATGTGAATATAGACTACATGTATGTACATATACATGTATGTGAATATACATGTGTACATGTACATGTAGGTGCATATACATGTACATGTATGTGCATATACATGTACGTGTCATGTATACATGTGAATGTATTCACATAAATGTATACCAATATTTACAAAATAATCACGAAATTCATGTACATTATATAAGTACATGTACATGTACATGTACATTGTATGTTGCCTTTAAAACTATTATTTTTAGCACATTGCTATGCTTAAAATGAAAAGCAAGAAGTATTACAGAATATAGTGGGCCCAATGTGACAATTTATTTTTAAATCTTAGCAAAACAACAGTGTGTATTCAATGAAAAACCAAGTACAAATGAAAACAATGAACAAATACCATACATAATAGTGTGAGGAACAGTAAGCAAGTGATGTTTATCAGGTACATGTATACTGAGTGTGACAAAGACTAATGATTGGTTGATAACAATATATAGTACATTGTACTATCATGAATATACATGTACACAAACACATGTACATGTATATGCATGCATGTGTAACAATGTCAGCATATAATACTATTATTATGCTAATGTATGTGCACTCTGTACAGCTTAACTGTATGAATATATGAATGGTGGATTGATGAGAATGGATGGATGGATAAATGGATTGATGAACGGATGGATTGATGAATAGATGGATGGATGAAAAGAGGGGTGGATTGATGTATGGATGGATTGACAAATAAAGGGGTGGATAGATGGATTGATTTATGGACATATGAGTGGATGGATGGATGTATAATTAGATGTACATGTATATATAAATATCAGAGAGTAAGAATGCATTTAATAATAATGTAACAATGTGAGGACATTACACTATGTATGGAGATGTAATATACATGTATATGTACATGTATGTCAGTATACCATCATCATCTACTGCACATGCATAAATATACATGTATTTTTTCACATACCATACATCTTTCCTTCATCAGAGAGAATGATTTTTCTTCTACCACAAGGAGGATAAATAGCCAGTGCTTCTTGAAAGGCTTGTTCGATATCAGGAGACCAAACTCCTAAAGTGTGTATGTATTATAATATTAATTACACACAACAAAGTACATGTGAGAATATATGTAGTATTTATCGAATACCCAACAAAGAAAATCCCTCCAGGACAGAGTTTTTGGTACGTTTTGAAGCATGAGCCAAACTGGCTCAATGGTTAGTGCGTGCACCATTGGGAATACATCTTGAGCTGACTAATAAAGAGTTAATGCTGTTAGTGACAATATAATCATAATTAACTGCACCCAAAGAGAGAACTGTGCTGTGGCAACTAAGAAGCTCTTTGGGCCAATGGTGCGCCGTTATCAAAAACACTGCTCCAGGACTATTTGCAAACTAAAGTACATGTGCAACATTTGATATTGATATCAGGTAACAGAACAGATTGTTCTAATTAGTGTATATTTCACGATAATAAGAAGTCCTACAACAATTTCTTGGAATCACTATACCAGTAGTTCCTTTTACACATGTACATGTATATGCATATGCAATGTACATGTACATGTACGTACAAAATGTATACATATACATGTACTGTAAATGTACGTATATATGCATAGTACATGTATGTACAAAATGTATACATGTACATATACATGTATATATGTTCATCAACTGTTTTATGAACTACTAGATGACCAAAGAATTAAAGTCTTTTGAACATTTTCATTTTTAAAAAGTACACATGTACAATGTACATGTGCATAGAGCATCCCTCCCTCTGGATATTTACATGTATTATGATGATGTGTTCACACTTGGAATTAATATACTTCTCCAATGTGGCAAAATTGACACTACAAGGATCATGAACACAAGTGCACTACATCAGAAATCTAATACATGTACATGATCACAATACATACATGTAAATGTATTCACGCTATATTTTCTACATCTATCATGATACATGTACATATTCATGCTCTATTTTCTACATAATTACAATCATGATACATGTACATGTACTATTTTCTATACAATTATAATCCATATACATGTACATGAACTATTTTCTATATAATTAAACAATATACATGTACATGTACATGCACTATTTTTAAACAATATATATAAGTACATGTATATGCACTATTTTCTATATAACTATAATCCTGATACACATACGTACATATACATGCTTCATTTTCTAAATCTACTACATGCTACATGTTCAAGAATGATATTAGCACTCCCTGATACATTGATATATCATACATGTACATCTCAACATATCATATTGCAATTTGCAACTGTCTATATAAAGTGGAAGGAAAATAAGATTTTATTCTTAAAATGTATTCTATTCACTGACAACAGTGTCTTTTCTACATAATAATTATGACAAAGTGCCGTAGCATTGTGACAACGCTACATGAAATATGATACATATGATATCTGAAAGAAAGAAAGAAAGAAAGAAAGAAAGAAAGACACCTGAGACAATGGAAAAATGAAAAATGAGAGTTGCCTCAGGTGGGATTCGAACCCACGACACTCTGTATTCCAGACAGATGCTCTACCAACTGAGCTACCCAGGCATACATGTATAGATAATTATGATAAATGTATAGTTATGTAATAATTTTATATACATGTATGCATGTAATATTGTGCTTACTACAACATTATTATACATGTACAGTTACACATCATTATTCAATTCACAAGCCTTCTTTGCAAACACTTTGTCCTTCTGTCATATAGGAATCCATGTTAGCAAGAACACTTATAAGTGTGTTTCCTGCATAACAATTTGTTTGGTTTCCCATACAAAACTGAGAATAATGACACTTAAAGAGAGAACATTAAATCATTAATTGAATAATGAATACACTGATGTTCTCAGAGCCAGGTTACATATCTATGTATACATACATGTACATGTACATCAATATGCACATGTATATGTAGATTAATAAAAATCATGTGTGTATGTATATTATATACAGTGAAACGCCTCTATGGAGGACACCCCTGTATTAAGGACACTTACAAATGTCCCAAATTGTGCTTTATAATATTAATTCACTCCTGAAATGAGGACACCCCTGTAATCAGGACTTATATTTGTCCCAAAGGTGTCTGGAATAGAGGGGTTCCACTGTATAGCAAAGTTATTTACCCTCAGCATCAGAGCCCAGCTCACCATCACCTCCATCACTTGAAGTAGATCCACCATTAGCTGTTGTTGAATTTTGAATTGACTGAGGTGGGCTTTGTGGAGGAAGAGTAGAGCTAAGTGCAGTCGATAAAGATGTCTCAGTATTTCCTACAAGTACAAATTAAGTATATGTAATTATACAGGTTTCTCTATTATTGCCATGAGATTTAATACTGTATGTGTATGCTAAAAATTGTCCAAATGGCAGAAATATGTACATGTACATGTAGTAAACTCTATTAATGAAATAGAATATTTGTGGTCCCAAAACACACTCGAGTATTTCTATGTATTTCATTGTATTGTACATGTAGGTTAGCCCATCAATGTTTCATTTAGAGTGAGAGAGACATTTGCACAGCCCACTCATTGGAAGTTAGATTGCCAATAGACAGACACAGCACGCCAACCCTGTACATCACACCCCACCCCCTCCTCCACCCAAGTCTTTCCCAATTCAACTTTTGCTCTCCTGTGATAAATTTTCTAAATGAAGGCAAGAATGCCTATTATGACTTCGAATACAGTTATATTCTGAAATACTACATGTAGAAGTATTATATATAATATTACTGACATCATAAATAAATTACCGCATTCCAGAGAAACTTTCATCAATTAAAAAAAAACATTGATTACACCACATTCCAGAGAAATTTGTATGTTATATTGTGGCCATTGATATACCACATTCCAGAGAAACTTTAAGTTTAACAATAAAAATACACTGTATAGGTGTATTAAATATATATACCTCTTTAAACAAATTACATTAACTGCTAAATAGCATTGTTAAAGGAATGAATATAACATTATAATGAAATTATCCTTTGAATAGCCGATTTAAACAAAATGATCATTTAATTACAACAACTTTGCGGAGTATGTTAAAAGTATGTTATATTGTGGTCCCATACAACTGTTATGTATGTATTATAACCACACCAAGAGAATAGAAAACAATCCAATGACTTGTGCCAACATTCAAATTAGTATTTGCTTTAACGAAATTGATCAAATTTTGTACATATTTTATATTAATAATTATGTGGAACTAAAGAATATTAATAATACATGGGCTCTTCCAGGACACCAAATTGAGTTTCTGTACAAATGGGCGGAATGGCAAACAAATGAAGGTAATTATATTCATGTGAGCAAAAAGTGTCCCTTTTTTGAAAATTAGGTCACGTAATTATGTACTTTACAACTTTAAAAAATGCTACCTCTCTTCTTCATAACCAACACTTACTCAAGTTATACTTATCTACTTGCTTACCAGTAATCCCTCCATGGATACCACTCAACTGAGGACCAACATCCATTATTTGTATCACAACCTGAGGAAGGAAAGAATTAACAAAGATAATGGAATTTATATTATAAACACACCAGAGGTGCAATTTTAAATTATCATCAATTTATTAACTGTTTAAGGACGATTAATAATATCACTTGTTTTAACGGTACAGGATCACAGCAAATTGGTGCTTAATAACTTTAATGTTAACTAAGGTGACTCATGACTTTATATTTCCAGGTACAAATGTTTAGCGTTGAGCAATTCTAAAACTCCTACCACCTAGTAGAGTAGTTATACATGATTATTAAAAATCAATACACACTATGCCTAACTTGTACCACAGTCATATCAAGGTATAATGATAAATATATATTAAGAAGTAATAATTATAATAATTATAATTATTAATGATACTTATTACAAAAGCATAATAATAATTATTGTATACATAATTATTAAAAAAATGAATATTATCCTCTCACCTATAATTTTACTTCAGTATCTCAAGATCTTATGCAAAGCAGAAAATGTTGTCCTTGCTCGTGTGAGCTGGCACTGCTCTGTACGAAGGAGGGAAATATGATGAACACACCAAAATGCGAAAAGCAGTAAAATATTGCAATTCCAACCACTCGTACATCTAATACCTTTTAATGCCTTTCGTTGTCGTCGTTCGAGTAGATGGAAATAGCAGAGATTCCAGTCACTTGTTAATCCTTGATGGATGCCTTTCAATCCACAGCTGACGGAACCAATGTAATAAAATTTTGTTCTTGGTAGGAGAAAGAATGCCGGCTATCTAAGGCGACAATCTTGGGAATGGCAATCCTGTGGCCCTTGGCAGTCACAGAGGAATGACAAAAACGCAGTTTGGTACTATGACAACTACTTAAATATGCATTATGACGTCATTTGGAATGCGAATTACTGTATTCCTATTGGTTAATTTGAAAGAATACAGCGCCTTTCTGACCGCAAAAGTTAAATCACGTGATACCTTTACCGTATAAATCCTGATAGTACCAAGACAAATATCAGAAAATAATCTTTGAAAAATATGACCAAAACAAGTCACTTACCAGATTCATATTAAATGCCTCTTGGGAGACATCATCGCCTAGTTGTCCTTGGGACCAGTAGAGTGGGTAAAACAGCTCTCATAGAACACTTGATATTCGGAAACCATGTAGTTGGACTTGTGAGCTAAGCCCATGTATAACTATGTAATGGTCTTTATTATTTTTTTTCAATAGGGAGGAATAGAGACACTTGGAGATATTTATGAAGCAGTAATAGAATCTGAACATTCGATCACAGAGGCAGTACAAATCTACGATACACCAGGCAATGTATGATAATAGCTACATATTAATTAAGTTGGACCGAGCGTAGTCTTGCGTAGCCAGCCCCTCCCTCTAACGAAGCGAGGGTCTGGTGGATAACCATTCATTCACTCGTTCAGCTTTGCACCGTACTTCTGGTGCAACTCAAGTGGTGGGACGAACAAGTTTCAAGTGGATGGGAGTGCTATATGGCTCGTTCATGAACCGCACGTGATCGTAGATGAATGATACTTTTGTGTGGCCATATAGCATGCCCATCCACTCGAAACTTGTCCGTCCCACCACTTGAGTTGCACCAGAAGTACGGTGCAAAGCTGAATGAGTGAATGAATGGTTATCCACCAGACCCTCGCTTCGTTAGAGGGAGGGGCTGGCTATGCGAGACTAGGCCGAGCCATGATGAGTGTTTGATAGAATTATAATTCTGGGTCTCCCTGTAGTTTTATTTTGACAAGCCAGACCCTGGGTGGATGGTCTGGGGACACATATTCACTAGTTGTGGACTCTGTGAAAATATCGCAGACCAATCAGATTTAGTTGTTCAACCACAAGAATTTTAACATCACCAATTGCGGAATAAAGATGGAGCACGATTTAGCAGTGAGAACAACAGAACGATTGAAATACAAGAAATTGAAGGTGCAACAGTTAAAATTAGTGACAAACTGGATTTTGTCAAATCACTATGTCATGCATGTATGCTATTTGACAGTTTGCTAGGTAGAAAAGATTCTGTTATTGTTGTGATCACTCCTCTTACAGCCATAACAAAAGATCGCGTATTCTATTTAGTAATCTATTTGTTAGAAATATTATAATATATAATATTTTCTATAATTTATTATTTTGCAACAACCATATGTTCCCTCATGTGTTCCGCGAAATTTTAATTATTACATTCCATCTCCACAACTAGTGAATATGCGTGTTCACAGACCCTCCGCCTCTTTCCGCTTGTCTGACTACTTTAGTTTGATGTACTGTTGTATAAATTTAGCATACTATAGTTATTATTTCGATTACCTACTCTCCTTACCTTTTAAGGACCTTCTATATAGAACTTTAGAAATGTATTTCAGGAAGAATAGCCAGCTATTAGTTCCAGTTTCTACATAAGCTAGTAAAGCTTTCTTTCTGCTGCTCTGTAGCTTGAGCGCGTGATCTATTACGCGCCACGCCCATTAATTGACCGAGCCCCCGAAAATGATGTAACTTCCTTAACTACGTATACAACCCATACTCACGCAAGTGACACAAGAATATATATATATATATATATAAACATACATCGAACCCGTGGGAAAGCAATCATAGGGATGGCCCTACGGGCCATAAAAATCTTACACATGTATGACCTAATGTAAAATAACCTAGCCAAGCCACAGACAAATGTGTGTATATGTATATATGTATATAATTAGTTGCTATTGTTGGTATCCGTATTGCGCAACTGTCTAGTTAAGATGAGAAGATTAAATTTCACCAAAACCCTTCAATTCTACTTAATAATAATATTCCTCATCACATGATGGTGAGACGTCTTCATAATGACATAAGATACATGTATACCGAATAGCAAGTATTTTGGCCGAAATCGTAAAAATTTGTATATTGGCAAGATTAAATTTTACCTTTCAAGCGTATATTACGAAACCCACGCCTACTTTTCATAATGTGTCATTGAGTGCAGGTTAGAAAGCGTTGTGAGAGGATACCACGTCTACCAGACCGTAGGAATACTGCTGCCGGAGAAACTCTACTTTATGTAGCAGAGTTAAATAACAGTACTTCCATTGGCTACAGTGTACTTTGTGAGTGAAATACACTGCACTTCAAATGTACTACACAGTATTACACCTTAGTACTATGCGGTCACATATAAATGTAAAGTGACCTCACACATTACTATGATTACAGTACAAAGTAGTACTATATTGAAGTACAGTTGACTATCACCTTGTTAAAGTGTAGCTCATATCATAATATGTAAACTTAATAAAGTCAAGTACTGTACATTGTATATGTAATGAAACATATTGGTGTATGTTTGATTAGACGTTGAGTTACCTGATGGGCCACTTCCAATGACAATGATGTATAGCCATGTTAAACACGAGTTTTGGAAATGAATTAAATCAGAAAAGTCGTGTAACAATAATGTCTATAATCTTTTCACGTTCATGATGACCTCAGAACAGAGTTTTTGATAACTTTTGAAGTATGGGCCAAATTGGCTCAACAATGGTTCGTGTGTGTGCCATTGGGAATACATTTCATCCAATTAACAAAGAGTTAATGCTGTTAGTGACAATATAATCATAATTAACTGTGCCACTGGCCCAAAGAGAGAACTGTGCTGTGCCAAATTAGAAGCTCTTTGGGCCACTGGTGCGCCATATGAGCTTATCAAAAACACTGCCTCAGAATTAGGATGTGATGACTTTATATGTACATATACATTACCTAACTTTATAGTTACATACTATGATAGGAGCTACACTTTAATAAGGTGATAGTCAATTGTACTTCTAAGTTGTACTATATTACTACTTTGTACTGTAATCATAGTAATGTGTGAATTCCCTTTACAGATAGCATAATATTGGTGTAATACTGTGTAGTACTTTCAAAGTACAGTGATAATACGTAAACTCAATGTAGTGTATAGTTTAATGTCATAAGGTTAATACATGATTATACAGTAACTTACATGTAATGTAGTGTATAGTTTAATGTCATAAGGTTAATACATGATTATACAGTAACTTACATGTAATGTAGTGTATAGTTTAATGTCATAAGGTTAATACATGATTATACAGTAACTTACATGTAATGTAGTGTATAGTTTAATGTCATAAGGTTAATACATGATTATACAGTAACTTACATGTAATGTAGTGTATAGTTTAATGTCATAAGGTTAATACATGATTATACAGTAACTTACATGTAATGTAGTGTATAGTTTAATGTCATAAGGTTAATACATGATTATACAGTAACTTACATGTAATGTAGTGTATAGTTTAATGTCATAAGGTTAATACATGATTGTAATGAAGTGATGGATTGAAATTTGAAAATACTGTTGGTCATTCCAAATTAAAATTATGAACATTTTCCTGAAGTCAAGCAGTGCTTGAAATACATTTAACCTCCAGCAATTGGCCATTTTCTGACAATTTGCTTCTTTGTCTGGACAAATTGTATGATTAATAATACAACACAAAATGATTAGTAACCTCACAGGGAGGTTAATTATTAGTCAAGAGCAGTCATGGTCTAGTGAGTTACTTCTAAGCCATGAATGGGTGTAGTCACTACAGTGCTGGTTTGTGAGCCTTTGTGTTTTCTGAACAAAATCCACAACTTGATGGTGAAATATTGTTTTGTCCAGATGTTTCTGTTGGATAAACTATTTCGAGCACTGTCATGATATATATATATATATATATACAGTGAAACCCCTCTATTGACGACACCCTGAAATGAGGACACCCCTGTATTAAGGACACTTACAAATGTCCCAAACTGTACTTTATAATATAAATTCACCCCTGAAATGAGGACACCCCTGTAATCAGGACACTTATATTTGTCCCAATGCTGTCCACAATAGAGGGGTTCCACTGTATATGTGAATAACCTTTACTTAATCACTTTCTTGTCCTTTCTCTTAAAACAGTTATTCACACTTGAACCTTCAAAGGATGTACTTCACTACGACCAAGAGCATTTTCTATCTATAGCTGACGTTAGTACTACATGTTTGTGAATATAGTGTACTATGCTTTGCTAATCTCACCTCACAATATTAAAGATATATAAAGAAAAAGTATCCCTATGACTGCTTTGTGGTGTCCAGCATTCAGTACTCTTGGCTAACTTTATCATGCCTGAAACACATCAGCCTATTATAGTTATTATTTTGATTATCTACTCTCCTTACCTTTTAAAGGACCTTGTAGAACTTTAGGAATATATTGCAGGTAGAATAGCTAGCTATTAGTTCCAGTTTCTACGTAAGCTACACAGCTTTCTTTCTGCTGGTCTGTAGAACTTGAGCGCTCGTTATTTTATGCACCATGCCCATTGATTGACCAAGCCCCCCCCCCCCCCCGGAAAGATGTAACTTTTTTAACTACGTATACAGTGGCCACAAACATATATATATATATATACATGTATAAACATACATCGAACCCGTGGGAAAGCAATCATAGGGATGGCCCTATGGGCCATAAAAAAAACCACTTGTATGGCTTTATTTCTGAAGGAGTAATGTTTCCAGTTGACTCCTCATTAGTAGTTTGACTACTTCTAGTTATAGTTATAGTATAAGGGTTTTCTCAAAATTTTAGTTTAGTTATAGTTTAATTAGCTGAAACTATATTGGAAATTCTGAGTTCACTGATTGGGAATTTAGCGACTAGTCAGTCACCTTGTTTCAGTATAACACACAGGATGCTTCCTGTACTGGTGAAGTAATTTCATTGAGCCACACTGGGCTCTAAGATGGTAGAAGTCTTCTCTTTAATATGCCACACTGGGTTATAAGATGGTAGAAGTCTTCTCTTTAATATGATAGTTTTTCTTAATTGTTTTATTAATAAAAGCCAGAATAGACAAAAAATATACAAAAATACAATTATTTCACCAGTCCAGGAAGCATCCTGTGTGTTAAACTGAAAAAAGGTGGCTGACTAGTCGCTAAATTCCCGATCAATGAACTCAGAATAAATATTTAAAACACCTGATCGTTCAGAGCTATTCCAATATATTGGGCTTACTAAAAGAGTTTTAGTTTTAGTTAACTAACTAAAAGTGTTCATTATCGGCCAATTTTTAGGTTATAGTTATTACAGTAGACTTGTAATTTAGTTATAGTTTAGTTAACTAAAAGTCACAATGCCTTACTAAAAGGGGTTTTAGTTATAGTTATAGTTATCTAAAACAGCAGTATGGGCTCTGATGCATAGTGGCTGCCTGGTGCATGACTGAAGCATTCAGTACCACTCTATAGTATATATAGACGATTATGAAGTGCTGATAGTTGTCTGGGTGTCATAGGTCAGTGGTGAGAACACTGGTAGCTAAAATCAGCGGCCGAGGCTTGATTCCCTGTCATTTTTTCACTTTCCTCTTTCAGCATTATTCATTAGAATTTAGTGTTTATATGTATTGGATTAAGAATTCCCTCAATGGTTGTTTCTTCATATAATAATTAATAATTTTATATGTATATAGTATCATATAGTATAAGAATTATGTTAGGTATATAGGTATTGTTAGGATCAATCATAAAATTATTTTTTTGATGTACTATTTTCTTAGGTTAATATAGCTACAATGCTATCTTTATACAAAGTAACAATTCTTTATAATGGGTGTGGTCTCTACAAAACAAGATATATAGAGAAAAAAGTATCCCTATGATTGCTTGGTGTCCAGCATTCGGCTGACTATCAAGCCTGAAACACAATAGCCTATTATAGTTATTTTGATTATCTACTCTCTTTACCTTTTAAAGTATCTTGTAGAACTTTAAGAATATATTTCAGGTAGAATAGATTGCTATTAGTTCCAGTTTCTATGTAGCAGCTTTCTTTCTTCCTGCTGCTGCAGCAGAGCTAGAGCGCACGTTCTATTACGCACCACGCCTATTAATTGATCGAGCCCACGGGAATGACGCAACTTCCTTAACTACGTATACAACGCATACTTGCGCAAGTAGACATAAGAATATAAATATAAATAAATATATATATATAGTTCCAACCCGTAGGTAAGCAATCATAGGAATGGCCCTACAGTCTGCAATCTTCCTAGTGAGATACATCAAAGTACTAAACTGTAAGGTGATCATATTCAATCGGTAGATGGAGTCTGATGGACAGGAAACTTTATTTTATATACAGAGAAATATACATGTAGTATTAGCTCATGTAATGTAATAATGTTTGTAGAAGGTGGGGCAATGGTCCTACCAGCTCCTGTCCTGGTGTAGGAAACCTTTGCTAGTTGTGTAACTGGAATAAAATTTGGTAATTTTACAAATTGCCAATCAAAACCTCCCACTATTTCTTGTAATCCAATAATACGTCAGGAAACATGAGATAATGAGTATGTAGTACTATCATTACCGCGGAGCTTATATTTATGGAGTATTGTTATTATGTTACAGTATTTTATGGAAACAGTCTAAATGACATGATATTGTGTTTAATTCATTTCCGAATTTGATCAAAGAATTGGTAGTGAATGTCTGCAATAGAAATTATTCATTTTTCTTCCTTTAATTTTATTTGATGATATTGGAGGCAATTTGTATTGACTAGGTGTGGAATTGATTCTGTTCGACTAGAAGAAATGTACATGTATAGCCCATGTTTCATACAGGAGTTTTGTTAGGGAGGGCCCGGAGGGGAAAGAATTGATGATGTGAAGGTACACTGCTCCTTGAGGGTATGCTCTCCCAGGATATTTTTAACAAGATATATAGGGAAAAAAGTATCCCTATGATTGCTTGGTGTCCAGCATTCAGTAATCTCGGCTGACTTCAGTTATCAATCCTGAAACACAACAGCCTATTATAGTTGATTACTTACTCCCCTTACCTTTTAATGGATCTTGTAGAACTTTAGGAATATATTTCAGGTGGAATAGATTGCTATTAGTTCCAGTTTCTACGTAGTAGCTTTTTTCTTCCTGCTGCTGCAGCAGAGCTAGAGTGCGCATTCTATTACGCGCCACACCCATTAATTGACTGAGCCCCTGGGAATGACGCAACTTCCTTAACTATGTATACAACACATACTCACGCAAGTGGATACAAGAAAAAATATATATATATATAGTTCGAACCCGTGGGAAAGCAATCATAGGAATGGCCCTACAGGCCATAAAACTTTAGGCCCTTTGAGGTTGCTTCTGATGGCATTGAAATAAATCTAGGGTAGGGGATGATGCCAGATAGAGGGAATCCCCCTCTACCATCCCCCCACCCCACACACACACACACACACTGTATAAAACCTGATAGCATATTATATACTTGATGCTGAATGAGGCTGTACACACATGATGATGACAAAATAGTAAGAACAGCATACTTACATATGACATTATTAGCTGTTTACTCTTGTGTGACTTCGATACAATAAAAGAAACATATATACTGGAAATGACAACACTAGAGTATCATCCACAACACTAGAGTATCATCCACAACACTGGAGTAGCGTCATTCAGTGAACATTCTATTATTCTTATTACTTCAATTAGATTTGTACCAATAACTTATTCTAATACAATATTATATCTAGCTTCTGGTTTCTGATTCTTTCAATGAAAATGAGCATTTTCTCAATAATTATGAATTTATGAGTATCATAAAAGCGATTAATGATGTTATAATCACAAGAAATAACATTATTAATACTATAATATTATTAGTTACATATTTCAGATATAACCAATACCGATACTAGAAATAATGTCCAATAATGACTGCTACTGATTACCAATCCAACTACTTGTGCATCACTATTAATTGTTTCTTGGTGTAACTATTGTCACTAGTGTTGGGACTCAATAATCGAAATATTGCTAATCGTTGTCAATATAGCACATTTAGCGATGATCGATACCGTGACCAGATATCGAGTTGTACTTATGCGCATGCACATTCAGTACAAGGCTTTTTTTTAACATCCTAGTGACGTAACTTACAACTGGTTTTGTATTTTGTTCATTATACCAAATTATCTATTTCATGCCAGTTAGTAGGCCTGTCAAGTAATTAATAATGATATTATTCGATATTGGGTGCACTAATAATCGATATTAGTGTTTCTACTGATTACAAGCACTAATTGTTACTATAAATAGAACAATCGTTCTATAAATAAAAAGCCACACCCAATCCTAATAATGATAAACACTAAATTATGTAATCCTGGCACATGTACATCAAGAAACAGCCTCGCTATCTGTCATTTCTGGAAACTTAATAAACTCCTTTATATTTTACAAGTCATTCAGGAGTAAATGACTAATGACATATTGTATAGTCTTCTGTATGCAGCCAATGTATTATGCACTGCAGTTTATACAGTGTGAAGGGAAGCCCCTCTCTGCCCCCTCAACCCAAGTTTAATTGACCCAAAGTTCTCAGAGGCTACTGCACATCATTTGTTTCCTGGAGTTAATCTCCCTCGTCCTCAGAAATCTTGTATTACATGTACATGTAGCTGTAACTATAGCTGAAACCCTATTAGTTTTAGTAAACTGTTAACTAAACTATAACTAAATTACAGGTCTGAAGCAATAATGAAAATGAAAGTTGGTCGATAATGGCCAATTTTAGTTAGTTAACTAAAACCTTTTTAGTAAATCTAAAAGTGTTTTAGTAAATTGACTATATATAACTATAACTAAATTGTGATAAACTAGTCATACTAGTACTATAACTAAATGTAGTTGTTATTGTCAAACTAAACAGTGCTAAACTACTGATATTAATGTATATTTGTTAACCTAGGGATTCATGTTAGTGTATGATATCACTAGCAGAAGTTCATTTGATCTTGCTATTACTCTGAAACATATGATTGGTATGAGACACAAAGAGGTTAGATAGACAAGATATCAACTGCTATAGCTACATGTATAACTAACTACAATAGAATATGATTGGTATGAGACACAAAGAGGTTAGATAGACAAGATATTAACTGCTATAGCTACATGTATAACTAACTAGAATAGAATATGATTGGTATGAGACACAAAGAGGTTAGATAGACAAGATATCAACTGCTATAGCTACATGTATAACTAACTACAATAGAATATGATTAGTATGAGACACAAAGAGGTTAGATAGACAAGATATCAACTGCTATAGCTACATGTATAACTAACTAGAATAGAATATGATTGGTATGAGACACAAAGAGGTTAGATAAACAAGATATCAACTGCTATAGCTACATGTATAACTAACTACAATAGAATATGATTGGTATGAGACACAAAGAGGTTAGATAGACAAGATATCAACTGCTATAGCTACATGTATAACTAACTAGAATAGAATATGATTGGTATGAGACACAAAGAGGTTAGATAGACAAGATATCAACTGCTATAGCTACATGTATAACTAACTAGAATAGAATATGATTGCTATGAGACACAAAGAGGTTAGATAGACAAGATATCAACTGCTATAGCTACATGTATAACTAACTACAATAGAATATGATTGGTATGAGACACAAAGAGGTTAGATAGACAAGATATCAACTGCTATAGCTACATGTATAACTAACTAGAATAGAATATGATTGGTATGAGACACAAAGAGGTTAGATAGACAAGATATCAACTGCTATAGCTACATGTATAACTAACTAGAATAGAATATGATTGGTATGAGACACAAAGAGGTTAGATAGACAAGATATCAACTGCTATAGCTACATGTATAACTAACTAGAATAGAATATGATTGCTATGAGACACAAAGAGGTTAGATAGACAAGATATCAACTGCTATAGCTACATGTATAACTAACTAGAATAGAATATGATTGGTATGAGACACAAAGAGGTTAGATATACAAGACATCTACAATGACTTCAAATTAGGATGTGATGACTTTATGTAGTATAGTGTATAGTTTTTAGGTTAATATTAACATGATTATACTGTGACTCGATAATGAAGCAATGGATTGAAATTTAACATACACAAAAAAGAATGAGAAGGATAAAGTGATGCTGGTAAAATGATTGTTATGATCATTTTGCTGAGGTCATTGGCGAATGTGATTAATCTTTACCATAGTTATATGTAATGACTGTGTCAATAACACTATTTCTCATATAATACATAATGGTAATTATACTCTGATCTATTCATCCATTGATTTCACCCATTCAGATTCCTGTTGTTGTCGTGGGCAACAAGTACGATCTAGATGGAATACGAGATGTTGATGTGACCGTGTCCTCTCAGTGGGCAAAAACCAATGGAGGTAAGTCATCGTGTAATCAATCCATTAAAGTTATTCTAACCAGAATATGAGGTATTGTAGTGTGTAGGTTAATGTCATAAGCTGAATACAAATATACCATAACTCAACATCAATGGTTTGAAACTTGAAAATATGACTTGGTTGGTCATTTTAAGCTTAATAGCTATTTTTATGAACACATTGAACAGTGGATACAGTTCAACACACAGACACAGACATATAAAGTACTATAGTAACCAGTCTGGATGAACAGTCAGCATACTCTTCAAGACAATCATTAATTTGATTAGAGCACTGTGACACTCTCTGACCACTCAACCTCTCAAGCAGAGTTTTTGATAAGCTCATATGGCACACCATTGGCACTGCACAGTTCTCTCTTTGGGCCAGATCGCACAGTTAATTATGATTATATTATACTAACTGTTTGTTAATTAGCTCAAGATGTATTCCCAATGGGCACGCCCACTAATCATTGTTGAGCCAATTTGGCCCATACTTCAAAACATATCAAATCCTCTGCTCGCAAGTCATCACATTCTTTTAAAAACTGTTTTTCATTTTATTCTCACTGTTCATTTAATTAGTTCATTTATATGAAACATCAGTTCTGGACAGAGAAAGTCTGAGAGAACCTTTCACTTACATCACATGGTGTATGGCAAATCCCGGTCAGTAGTGGTATTAAGCAGTCACACACAAACACACTAGTGTTATCATGATATACACATTCCCATTTCATGACACTTGATCAGTGTCGTGATATGATATATGTTATGACATAACTATTAAATAAAGTGATGTATATTTACTGTATTTTGTTATGTGAAAAAGATGCTATTATCAATGAATTAAATAATGTTCATAATAAATTATACCTATTTCCCCTCCACAATTTACTTGACATTATTATAGATATGTTATGCATAATTGCGATTTATGTCATGACTCGAGATATACAATAGTATTTTTGATAAGCTGATATGGCACACATTGGCCCATAGTACACCATTGGCCCATAGAGCTTCTTTGGCACTGCGCAGTTGTCTCTTTGGGCCAGATGGCACAGTTAATTATGATTATATTATCACTAACAGCATTAACTGTTTGTTAATTGGCTCAAGTTGTATTTCCAATGGTGCACACACTAACCATTGTTGAGCCAGTTTGTCCCTTGCTTCAAAACCTCTTAAAAACTCTGCGACAGCAGTAAGACTTACAATTGATAACCATCACATGATAAATGGCAAATTCTAAATCACTGATCATGAAGTCACTCAATTTGAACAGTTCTAGCATTTGTCACATGGTATTTGTAGAACAATTGTATGTAATGACTAGACTATAGAGAATACAAATATAAATCATGTCATTAGTGCAAATCACATGACATTGAGCCAATCACATTTTCATATACTAGTCACCTACTTTAAACAATATAATACACAGTTGATTTTTGAGTCCATGGAGGAGTTTGTGGTCTTTCCGCTCGTACTTGAAAAGGTATCTGACGGCGCACATGTCCTTGGTGAAGAGACCACTAAGAGAGCTTTGTTTCGACTGGTTACAGTACTGTTTGCCTGCATAAGCCAGTTAGGTCTTTGAGAGAGTTATAAATTAGAAAAAGTTTGAAGCTAGCTTAAAATCGTACACTCCTCTACCATCAATGCTCATATAGTAAGAGTGTATGACTAGAGGTCCTGGGTTCAATCCTTAGTCTGATTCCCGATGTTTTCAGTTTTCCTTTGTTTCTAATTCTCATATGCCTTCTCTGTCATAAGAATTATGCCTTCTCTATCATAATAAGACCCTGCATTAGGCTTGTGCCATCAACTTTGCAGTATATAATATACTTTGTCTTAACTGTCAATGCTTGTTCCCTCTCTGTAGATAAATACAAAATGTCTTCATTTCCACAAATCTCCAAGACCCAAACAAAAATTTTAAAGGCTATTTCTGAAAAATGAATCACGTAGTATCATTATTATAATCAATATCACTTTATGTAAAGTATTTTGGACACTACCCAACAATACGTGTGTATGTAAACTAATTATTCGTATTGTTTATATATATTAAATATATATTAATTTATGTGTGGATAATATATGACTTGTTCTAATGCACTCAACTATAGAGCTGAGTGATAGTGAAATTTTGAACTATTACAATATTTAATAGATACTTGAACGATATCTTAAATTTGGATATAGATTCTGAGCATTTTTCACCTGTGGCAGAGAAACTAAGTACTCCCATACACCACTCTTAGAGCCCTCCAACAAAAAAGCTTCAGCTCTTTGTCAAGATTGATCTCATCAGAAATATTCCTTGCCATCTTCACATGTGTTTCATTTGGTTGTGAATATGTTGAGGCTAGACAATGTCAAATGTACATGCTCATAGCCACATAGTCAAGTATCTCGATAGTAGTTTTTAGATATCACTGTTGTGATAGTAACACTAACAATAACGATAGTCACACTATCATTACTATTGCTCAGTCCTAATAACTTTTTGGTTTCTTGATTATGTATATTTTCGGGCAAACTACTATATATATTCTAGCATCTTTGTTTATTTCCCTGAAAACTTGTATTTTAATTACACATAGTTGGGAATTTAGAATGTCTGGCAGTCATCATTGATATTAGTTATTGGTATCAGTTATAATGATAAAAATAATATAGTACCTGACTTTATTAAGTTTACATACTATGATGGGGGAAGAATACTAATTAAGTATAGTCCTTTGAGGTTCTAACTATAGACTGTGAATATAATATTAAACTTTTTTGGCCAATGTTGCACACGCTAACCATTGTTGAGCCAATTTGGCCCATGCTTCACACATATCAAAAACTCTGGTACTGTGTATTACCCTCTCAGGGGAAAATCAAAGTGTACTCCTTCAAGGTCCTAACTATAGACTATGAATATAATATTAAACTTTTTTGGCCAACGTTCATCATGTCACATTAATGTAATATATTCAATATAGTTAGTATTGTAATTTTATCATATCTGCAGGTCGTCCACTACCAGTTCAGTTCCAAACTTCACCATTCACTCACTCACTAAACCGTAAATCATTCACAATCCCACAAACTAGAAAGCATCATCACCATCCTTCTGAAGAACCACTCATTGCACCAACGTCTTACAGCAACCCTCCTTCACCAGAGCTAAACCCCCAACCAAATCCAATTTCAAAAGATATCCAGGTAGTGGAAACAGCTTCAGTTTCAGAGAGCACCCCATTTGATGATAATTCCATAAGAAAGCATAGCTCACAATTAACAATAAAATCGAGTTCAACAAATTTCAGTGAACAGTCTGTTGAGAGTCGCATCAGTGCTCGATTATTTCCAGAAGATGCCACATACCCCAGAGGGGGTCTGCTTGGACTAGCCGACTGTATGAGCAATCGAAGTAAAGATAAAACTTAATAATTGTAATTAAGTACACAATACAAATTTCAAATCCCCAAAATTTGGCTACTGTTATGAATACAAATATTATACACACTCCAATGTTATATCATCTACAAATATCACATGCTTCTATTTTTAAAAAACGAATTCTGTTAAAGAAAACGTTATTTTCATGAATGCATGCATGCTTCTGATAAAATAAATTAATTATCGTGTCTAGTCTCGTGTGGCCAGACCTTGGTCGTTATATACAATTGTGTGATATTCTTAAATAGATGGAACATGATGTAGAGTTTGCAGTCAATTAATATTGTCAGAAACCAATTAAAAGTTAATGTAAATTATAAAGAAAGATATACTGAAGTAGGTATGTACAATCATCCTCTTGTCTACCTGAAATCAATTACCAGAACTATAATATAGAGAGTTTTAACAATAGGAAGTTCTTGGACCAACAAATTTCAGTGCATATTCTGTTTAGAGACATAACAGTACTAATTATTTCCAGAATATGCCACATACTATAGTGAGGGGTCTTCAAAGGAAGAAGAATATATATATAACTTACAAGTAATATTCTTAAAAAAAAAATCTTTTCCGGTGTTACTATGAGGTTTAGTCTTTTCGAAGGTCTTTTTGCTGGGAATGTACAGTGAATCATCATTTACCTCATTCACTTCTAAAGAAATGTCCAAATCATCTTCTGTACTCGATTCTTCAAGAACAGGTACTTCCTACATATGATAAAAGTAAATACATTATACAACTGTTATGAGATATTATAATAAAGTTTGCAAAACTAATTTCCTTATCTCGTGCATACACTCAAAAAGGAATTCTGAGCTGATTGAATATCGAAAGTGGAGGGAATTCATGAAGAATCATCCAAGCTGTTGAACCGCACCATTATTATTAATTATTTTTGAAATATTAATTATGTTGCTATGCATGGATTTATCTTGACTGTTCATGCATAGTATATCGTGTTTCATATCATGAAAACATTCTCCATTATGACTTCTGGTATAACATGTTTCATCAATCTATATTGGTGATATAAACCTGCCAACTCCTTTTAGCAGGTTTGTATCAGCACATTCCAACTAAAGAAGAAAGAGTACCACCACATGGCTTTCTCTGTTATTATCCAACAATGTAATAACTATAATCTAGATACTGTATTCTTGGTTTCCACGATCTATATTTAATTAATTTGTGCATTGAAAAAGTTTGTTATTTTTATGTGGAACATATATATATAGACTATATATAATATTATAATAATATTGTAGTTTATATACTGAGTATAATATAGTTATACATAAAACAAAATATAATGAATGAATATAATGTCAAATCTTCAATCGCTATCTTCACCACTATCTGCAGTATGTTGGTGTTCGTCCCTATAATGTATCCATAGAGTAAACAATCACTTTAAATATTGGTTTGAGTAAAACAGTGGTATGCTAACTCACCGTTTTCCATCACAGTTAGAAAGGTGGTGCTTCAATAGATTCAAGGATATATTTGTAAGGCAACTGAAACACATCTGTTTCAACTAAAAGGATTAAAACTGTTTATACTATACACACATATAAAGAAAGTATCTTACTTCCGGTGCAACAACTCGTGTCAAATCTAGATTTCTTTGGATGGGCCGAATATATGTTCTTGAATTTTTAACACGACGTTTTAATAGTATTACTGAAGAAATCAATTCGGTCGGTAAAGCGGATAATGTTCTTGTGTTTGGTGTACATTGACACAACTCAAAACCACTTCCGTCTTCCAATTTTGGGAAAGAAGACATATATAAGTATTTCACTTACCCCTTCAGGAGCCAAATCTAGTATTGACATTGTGATAAGTTTTTCGCCTAGACCGGCAAGCTTCAGTTCTTTCTGTTTTGTTGATGTGGGAATCTTCTCCTGATTAATGGCAGATAAACAGACAAATCTATGTTTCCAAACCATAATTCTGTTCAATAATTGTGAAGGATCAGTGCACCAGTATTTAGATCTGAATGATGGCTATATATTCCCAAAATTAGTAGAGAGTAAAGTAGAGAGTAGATAGTAGTAGAGATCCTTCTCTCTGCATTCCCAAAATTAGTAGATAGTAAAGTAGAGAATAGATAGTAAAGTAGAGAGTCGTAGAAAATATAGTTGAGAGTAGATCAGTAGTAGATACAAACTGAGCAATGTTTTGGCCGCTTGAATCCTTGATGGTTTTCTGGAGTGCTATTTGCAACAGTCATCGCGCAAGGACAACGTGGTCTCCGACTATATATATATATACTCCTTCTGAGATCACTTGACTAACATGCCCTGTGCATGTGGTGATGGCGTGATGGGTCTCTTCCCAATATTTTTAAAATAATTTCATGCTTGAGTGAGAACAAAGTTACACTGTTTTCAAAATACCTGTATAATTATAATTATAATTATACCACAAAACAGTGGGAACATACTGAGTTATCGTGTATGGCTTCCAATTTTTCACATATCATGAAACCATTACTTCATCGTTGGCAAAAAAAATTATATTTTTATTTTATTGTTATACTGTTTTATTCAGAATAAAAATATTATGTATGGTTAATAGTGACATCATTTGTATTTGTGATGTGTATGTCTAATCGTTACCACATTGTTTAGGGTCAGTCAGTTGACTCAGTACAGTACACTGAGTACAGTACAGTGCGCGCGCGAAGGGTGTGGCTACTGCATGCATGCACTGCATCATAGATTATATAGACTACGTATAAGGGATTGGAAACGGCGCACGTGATCCCATAGCATCAATGCATAAGTCTGTGACGCACTCCGTGTCCCCAGAAATCACTTACTTAGTGGTGAGGACTGATCATAGAAAAAACACTATTCCTTGCTGAAACTGGACAATTAAGGTGTTTTTTCTTGATATACATGTTGCTATTGTATCGTTTTAACATCTCAACTGCTAAAACATTAGCAACAAATCATGTACGATGTTAAAAACCATTGTTTTTTAGTACATATCATAACGAAAACGGGTTTTGGGACTCTTACTTCTTTTAATAACAGTTCTATTGCAATATTCCCATGTAAGTTTTGTTACTCAATAAAAATACATGGGTTTAAAACAAATATAGAGAAAAAAATTACCGTTTAGATGTAGAAAATCCAGTTGAAACGGTTACGAGGTACTTACATTTTGGGGACTCTAAGCAGTGTGGTAGGTCATATAGTTCAACACTCCAGTTTTCTAGCTGAAGGTATAGCACTCCTATGTTGGTTGGTGATATTATCAATTAGTTTAACAAAAGTGTTCTTTAATGATACACGATTAAAACAAGTTCTTTACCACTCTTGCATGCATAGCGCATTGTATTTAGAGGGGAGGGGCTGGCTAAAAAAAGATAGGGCCTAGGGTGGGGCAACGGAGTGTACGGAAATGCGTGGGCGTTTCCATTCCCTTATACGTAGTCTATGACTGGCATGCATGCACTGTATACTGTACTATACTGTACGCTAAGCGCTTCAGCCGCTTCTAATTCTATACAACGTTACTTTTGGCGCCTTTGTTAGTTTGTTGTAATGCAGCAAGATGACTTCTTTCTCTAAACTTTTAACAGCTGACTTGTCATATGTGGATCCTTTACCACCTACATTAGATATAGAGTGTCCAGTTTGTTTTGGTATACTGTTTGAACCATATCTCAGTGACTGTTGTGGACATCATTTCTGTGGAACATGTATACCAAATCTCAAAGATAAACCTTGTCCTTTATGTAAAAAGAGTTTCTCTAACATGTTAAATCTCTCTCTACAAAGGCAGATAGGATCAGTAAAGATTTACTGCCCTCTGGAAAAAATGGGATGTGAATGGACAGGAGAATTGAACATCATGAAGTGAGATTACCCATTCAGTGTTACTGTATACTATATATATATATACTATATATATAAGTCTTACCTATTTAAATCTATTATAAATATACAAAATGAATTGCTTTATACCGTTTTCACTTCCATTATACTCTATAATTATAGTAGTAAAAGACCTGCTTGTGCTATCCTTTTAGAGTCATGTGTTATAGTCTATATAGCAGTAAAAATACCTATTTTTAGCGTCAGTGTGCTTGTACTTAATTGGTTACAAGTATTTATAATATGAAGCACAGCCTCTAGTATAGTAGTACCCATTCTGTAGTAATAATTATCATCAAAAATAATTATTACAATGTAATGGATGTATATTATCCAATGCTAGTACTACTAGTGATGTAGGGTAATTAGGTGTGCCTTTTTGACGATCCCGACATCAGTATTATAATTATACTGCATCTAAAACAATGATTGTTATTTTAATGTATATATATAGGATGCACGAACAACATTGTCTATATGTGGTAGTGGAGTGTGAAAAAAACTGTGGGAAGAAAATACAGCGTAGTTTGATGGGTGAACATCTTACACAGAATTGCCCTAAAAGATCGGCTAAATGCTTGTACTGTTCTGACACCATACCTTTTGACACTGTTACTGAGCATATGAAGAATTGTCCTGAAGCTTCTGTTAGTTGTCCTAATAGTTGTAATTCCATTCTTTCTAAACGAAAACTACCAGAACATATGAAGGAATGCCCGCTTGAAGAGGTTGAGTGTGAATTTGCTGAACATGGTTGCCAATGGAGGAAAAAACGAAAATTTCTTGAGAATCATTTGAATGAGAACTGGAGATCACATAGTTCTAGTGTGATTGATAGCTTCAACAAAAAAATAAGCTGCCAGGAAAAAGCTTTCTCGACATTTCGCAGCCAAGTCACTGATCTCATACAGACTAAAGTCAAAACTTTGGAGAACAATATGAAGACCTTAAGAGCAGAATTCAAAGACTGCTATGAGAGTGATGATGAAAGTGATGATGATAGTGATATTGAGAGTGATGATGATGACTTTAGCAACTTATCAGTTACAATGCGAAACGTCAAATTCACTGTTGGTGCAATTAGTGAAAGAAAACGTAGACCTACAGACTATTGCATATGTCCTGGGTTCTATACCAATTGTGCTGGCTACAAAATGAGACTAGTGGTTCAAGCCTCTGGTGGTGATGCTGGCCAAAATCTTTCTGTGTTTCTTGTATTTGTAAAAGGTGGGTATGACTGTGAACTGCGGTGGCCATTTCGAGGAGAAATAACAATCCGACTTTGTAGTCAAATGAGAGGTCTAGAGCATTATGAGAAGATCCTGCGATACACCAGTGAAACATCTGATCATCAAGCCGACATTCCACCAGGTAGTCGTCAGTCAGAGAAGTATGGTTTCCCGAAATTTATTTCATACCAACAGATTGAAGAAGACAATCGATATTTTGATAATGACAGGCTGACATTTGAGATCACTCGAATTGCTTATAAAGAGTAATGATCCTTCAACACTGGGTTGCAGTGTTTATAGATAATTACTGCTATAAAACTAAACTTATAAATTATTAATATAGCTCCATAATTATAATTATAATTATTATTTATTATAATTTACATGCAGTATTATTCGGGAAACAACGTCTTGTACAATTGCGCATGCGTAGAGTTACGAACCGAACGTATTTCACACTATTTTTTGCGCATTTTGCAGATTCATGATGGCTTCTTTCTCCACAGCAGACTTGTCATTTGTAGATCCTATACCACCCACATTAGATATAGAGTGTCCAGTTTGTTTTGGTATACTGTTTGAACCATATCTCAGTAACTGTTGTGGACATCATTTCTGTGGAACATGTTTACCAAAACTTAAACATAAACCTTGTCCTCTGTGTAAGAAGAGTTTCTCTACCATGTTCGATCAGTCTCTAAAAAGGCAGATAGGATCACTAAAGATTTACTGCCCTCTGGAAGAAATGGGGTGTGAATGGACAGGAGAGTTGAGCTTCAAAAGGTAGCAGTAGTTGTATTAAACATTATTGATAATTATATATACAATGGAGTAAGAACATGAAAAGATTTGTAGGAGCAAAGTACCGTTAGGCCAATACCAAGAAAGAGGGTATGGGAACTTAGTATTACTTACATGCAAACCATTTTGTGGTTGGTTACAAGGTGTATCTGCATCAGAGCTAATAAGTGTTTTCATTATGCAAGGCTGCAATATACTAAGAATATTGGAATTTGTGTATGCATACATAGCAAGTGTTAATAATAATTATTATTATAAAGTATATTGTGTAAGTGAGTGTTGTTTATTCTAGATGGAATATGAGAGTCAAGCCTACATGCAAAGATATGACTATAATATATAACACATACATAATATACAGTGTAATCATTAGTTTGATACTAATGCATACATATAATTTACATTAAATGCTTGCATTCTCTCATGTACTCAGACGAGATTATAAATAATTATATATAAATTATTATATTACGTGCTAACTCACCAGGTTGAACTTTTCAACCAGTTTAGTCAGCATGTACTATATATATATACCCTATAACATTGACTGACACGTAATGATGCATGTGCAACCTCCTCTGATGTGTAAATTCTTTATAGACTTTTTTGTATCTATATAGTAAACATGAACAACAGTGTCTGTATGTATTATTGGAGTGTGAGAATGGTTGTGGAAAGAAGATACAACGAAGTTTAATGGATAAACATCATACACAGCACTGTTCAAAAAGATTGATAAATGCTCACACTGTTTCTACGTCGCAACATTTAATCAATTTTGATGATGTTAATGTGCACTCACAGAGCTGCCCTGGAGCTGTAATCAATTGTCCAAATGGATGTTCAGCAGAAATTTCAAGGCGAAATTTATCCAAGCACCTTAAGGAATGTCCGCTTAAAGAAGTTGAATGTGAATTTGCACAATATGGTTGTAAATGGAAGCAAAAACAAGAACAGCTAGAGAGTCATCTCAATGAGAGCTGGAAGCTCCATAATTCTTTTGTGATCAAAAGTTTTAATACAAAGATAAGCTCCCAACAAGAAATCATTTCTGCACTTCGTAACCAAGTCGCTAACCTCAAGAAAGTTCAAGACACTAGAATAAAAAATTTGGAGGACAATGTTGGAAGACTAAGAGCTGAATTTGAAGAATCAAGAGTGGAAAGTGATGATGATAATGATGAAATAATAATTTCATGCTGTGATACGAGGTTTTATGTGGGTGATTACAGTAATCGATCATTTTACGATAATGACTGTTGCTTGTGTCCTGAAATGTATATAGGTCGTCCGGGATACAAAATCAGATTAGTGGTTTTAGCTGGAGGTGTTGGTTTCGCAAAAGGTACTCATGTATCAGTTTTTATCAGGTTTTTGAGAGGTAGCTACGATTCTCAGCTTCGTTGGCCATTTAGGGGAGAAATAACTATCAGACTTTGTGATCAAGTTCATGGTGAAGATAATTATGAAAGGATAGTAAGATATACCAATAAAACAGCAAGTCAGTATGCTGAAATTGCACCAGGCTGGGATTGTTCCGATGATATGGGTATAGCAAAGTTTATCTCTCATGAAACACTTGAACGAGATGACTGGTTACTTGATAATGATAGACTAGAATTTGAGATTTCTCGAATGGCTTACAAAACATAGGCTTAATTTAAAAACACTGAAGTCTGTAAAAATAAGTGTGTGTGTGTATTACTTACATTATTTAAAGCTACAATTAGTTCTCATATATAGTGCAGGCCTTTCGTTTGTAGGAGCGTGGTTAGCACAAGAATTGTAATTGCTATGTTGGCGCTCTTAAAATTTAGCACATACGTACATGCAACTGCAAACAATTTAAGAGTATCAGTGATAAATAAATATAGATATATACATGTTATATTATACTGGGTGAAATGAATGAATGGAAAATTAATTGTCAATCAATAAAAGTACTATGTATCATTATAAATTTATTTATTTTTAAATAAATTTTGATTATCTTAAAATCATGATAGGATAAGGATGTATTACACATGGAACATACCACACTTAAAACATGCTATGCTTACCTAAATTAATGCCGCTGAGAGCCATATTTTATAGTCGATCAGAATCACTTAAAATACAACAATAGCACTGTAAAAAGTAATAAGTTGTTTTAACCTTAATTTGGTTACAGGAGTTTCAATGCAATTATATTTTCCTCCATGTTTCCTGCTAGCTAATATTTTATTTTACAAGTCATGCACCGGTCATTTGACCTTGACCTACATTGTATATTGACTAATATAAAGTACATGTCATAACAAGGCATATGGTAACAAACATATTAATATTATATACATAACGTAGTATTATATAGGTACAACTGTACAACCTGCGATGTATTATCTGTGAAAACAAGCTAGCTCATCACAGAGTAATCAAATATGCATGAACCAGCAAACATGATATATATTTGAAAAGTTGGCACATGTATGTAATTGTTACAGGATTTATGTGTTTAATAAGTACATGTACATTGTGTTGCTTTTATTAATTAATACTAATTATTGTACCCGCCGCATTGTTAATATGTCATTACACTCCAACCACAAATTGAGGCGATGATTTAGAATGCTTGTGTAAACTTTGAGTATATTGTATTGAAGAGTAATCCTCTATAGCATAGTCTAAAAAGTGATGTTATAATGGGGAAGAGTTTGAGATTTGGTCTCCTGGAATGAGTTTGAGCCTATCGTCAGAGACTCAGATCAGAGTATGGAGTATGGACGTGGAACAATTGCGCATGCGCAGAGTTACGGACTGAACGTATTTCCCACTATTTATTTTGCACCTTTTGCAGATTCATGATGAATTCTTTCTCTAAACTTTCAACAGCTGACTTGTCATGTGTGGAGTCTATACCACCTATATTAGATATACAGTGTCCTGTTTGTTTTGGTATACTGTTTGAACCATATCTCAATGACTGTTGTGGACATCATTTCTGTGGAACATGTATACCAAATCTCAAAGATAAACCTTGCCCTCTGTGTAAGAAGAGTTTCTCTACCATGTTAGATCAGTCTCTAAAAAGGCAGATAGGATCAGTGAAGATTTACTGCCCTCTGGAAAAAATGGGATGTGAATGGACAGGAGAATTGAACAGCTTAAGGTGAGATATTTCTACTATATAATACATATATACTTTATGTTTTATACTATCTCCCACTCTGTATACCAGTAGCAGACATAGGGTGAAGCTTGTAGTGCTTATAAGCAGACCCTTATTAATTTACTATCACAATTATTACAGCTGATATGTACCATTATTATCATTTAAGTACTTTCTGTAAATTCTGTTTTTATGACCCCATGTCTGGTACAAAGATAATAATCATAACACATGTGAGTGATATATTATCGTTATACCTGCAATGATTATTAATGAATGTAATAATTTATATACATGTATAATTATGCTATACAGTACTACCATACAGTTTTGCTCTAGTACTGAGTACGAAACTTAGTTCTAGTTTTAGTACAGGTGAAATAGTAAATTTGAAGTATTCCCACTGTATTTAAAGATCTTGGAACATACAGTAGCTCGCGATGCACTTTGCTTCTTTTCTTTTTTATCATGTTCAATAATTTGCCCATCTTTAGATGGAAAGAAACAAAGTATTTCCATACAGGACTACATGTAGTACTTCGCATTCTATTTGTGGACATATCAAATCAGCAGCGCAGTAATAATTTATACAATGTGGCTGGTGTATATAGTGCACATGCTCAAAATAACACCTGGATACTAATTGTAACGCAATAGCGATAGCTGTTTAATAGCTGTTTACTATCGTGGCAATAGCGATAGCTGTTTAATAGCTGTTTACTATCGTGATCAGTACTATTCCCCAGCCCTAATCTATAGTATAGACATAGGGACTACAACATAATACAATAGTCGTTTCAGAAGGTACATATCACGCAGACTGCTCTCTACATAGTGGGCAAGGAATAATGTATTTCGTTGTCCTGTTGTGGGTGCATACAATAGCCTTTTGCATGAAGTGATACATAAGTGCTGACCCTTCTCTACATGGTGGGAAGAATGATGTCCTGTTGTGGGTGCATACAATTGTTGTTAGCTTTTACTGAGTGAGCCAAACCATGTGAATGGTACAATATTGTGCAGACACTTGTCTACATACTTACACTGTTTTCAAAATAGCTGTAATATATACCACAAAACGGTTTATAAACCATATTCACAGTGGGAACATGCTGAGTTATTGTGTAGTAGTAGTACACTTCTTTATAATTTTAGTATAGTATCAGTAATACACTTCTTTATAATTTTAGTATAGTATTAGTAATACACTTCTTTATAATTTTAGTATAGTATTAGTAATACACTTCTTTTTTAGTATAGTATTAGTAATACACTTCTTTATAATTTTAGTATAGTATTAGTAATACACTTCTTTATAATTTTAGTATAGTATTAGTAATACACTTCTTTATAATTTTAGTATAGTATCAGTAATACACTTCTTTATAATTTTAGTATAGTATTAGTAGTACACTTCTTTATAATTTTAGTATAGTATTAGTAATACACTTCTTTTTTAGTATAGTATCAGTAATACACTTCTTTATAATTTTAGTATAGTATTAGTAATACACTTCTTTATAATTTTAGTATAGTATTAGTAATACACTTCTTTATAATTTTAGTATAGTATTAGTAATACACTTCTTTATAATTTTAGTATAGTATTAGTAATACACTTCTTTATAATTTTAGTATAGTATTAGTAATACACTTCTTTATAATTTTAGTATAGTATCAGTAATACACTTCTTTTTTAGTATAGTATTAGTAATACACTTCTTTATAATTTTAGTATAGTATTAGTAATACACTTCTTTATAATTTTAGTATAGTATCAGTAATACACTTCTTTTTTAGTATAGTATCAGTAATACACTTCTTTTTTAGTATAGTATTAGTAATACACTTCTTTTTTAGTATAGTATTAGTAATACACTTCTTTATAATTTTAGTATAGTATTAGTAATACACTTCTTTATAATTTTAGTATAGTATCAGTAATACACTTCTTTTTTAGTATAGTATCAGTAATACACTTCTTTATAATTTTAGTATAGTATTAGTAATACACTTCTTTTTTAGTATAGTATTAGTAATACACTTCTTTATAATTAACCCATGTTCAGCTACATACTTTCCTACCACTGCTCTGAGTTCAGGAGTGTATTTTGCATATTGGCTTCTTTTACACGTTTACTTACTTCTGCATTGGTTGATGCTATGTAAGCTGCTGGGATTGTCTAAGGACTCCGCTTGTGTAGAGGGGGCGTAGATAGGAAGTCGTTGGTAATGGGGGCGGTGGGAGGAGGGGCATCTCTGTTTTCGATGTGCCAGGAACAACCCCCACATCCCCCCCGGCCAAGCAAGGTCGAGCCCTCTCTGGACCTGAGCGTCCTTGTGCAAAACCCTACAGAGGTTGAGACACATAAATATCACTTCTTTTTGTTTCACTGCACTGGTATTCCAACACAGAATGATGGCAATTTATTAATAAGATTGTCTGAGTAGTTATAGAACAAAATAATTATATAATAATAATGAACATGCAAAATGTATAATACATGTAATAAGTAATAAATCAGTGTCTCAATCTTCATCACTACAACAAATGGTGCTAAATCTAAACTCCTGTGGATAGAGCAAATATATGTTCTCAAATTTCAACTCGTCTTTTTAATATAATTGCTGAAGAAAGCAATTCTGTAGGAAAAGCAGATAATGTTTGTTGCTACATGTATGCAAGATGCTGGGATTATCTTAGAAAGTGGCCCCTGAGGATCTGATAAGCACATAAATATCACTTCTTTTTGTTTCACTGCACTAGTATTCCAACACTGAATGATTGCAATTTGTATAATTATTATAATAAGATTGTAATTAAAAATGTAGAAAGTGCTGTGAAAATGTATCTGTTAAATGGGTGTATGGGTGTACATGGAATACTAGTGGACTGGTGGTATCGGGCATGGAGGACTGGTGTTATCGGGCATGGAATACTAGTGGACTGGTGGTATCTGGCATGGAACACTAGTGGACTGGTGGTATCTGGCATGGAATGCTAGTGGACTGATGGTATCTGGCATGGAATACTAGTGAACAGGTATCTGGCCTGGAATACTAGCGGACTGATGGTATCTGGCCTGGAATACTAGTGGACTGATGGTATCTGGCATGGAATACTATATGATAATAATGAATATGTCAAAATTTATAATAATAATTAATAAATCAGTCTCTCAATCTTCATCGCTAACTCATTGCTTTCAATCACAGTTAGAAATTTGGGGTTTCAATAGAGTCAAAGCTATAAGTTTTTCTCCAAGAGGTCCTCTTTGAATACCTGTTCCCAGGTTTTACGTGGCCTGCCACTTTAAACACTTCGAACACATGTTTTGTAGAGCTCTCCCCGCACTTTCGAAGATGCTGCCTTTGTTGTGAAAAGAGGTAAAAGTTCTTTGAGCTTATTCCACCCACAATGCACCCTGGTTACAGTACTTGATTCACCACCAGCATCCAGTATATTACCAAGGTAGCAGAATCTCCACCCTTTTTGAACCTTCTTTTTCCATTGTCCAGGATCTTACTGGTACATACTGAATTCCTGTTTGGTCCCAGTTTATTACAAGGTCAAAAGGAATTTCCTTCATTTCAACCACTGCTTTGATATCCAACTACATGTAATACTGCACCTTCACTTCTTCAAAGTGTTCTTAACATCTACTTTTGCCTTTGTACTAGCTTTTCGTTTCACTGCATATTAGAAGACCCATCCTCTCATATTCTGTTAGTACAATGTTTCCACCATTGGATGCCAAGAGATTGCTGTCTTACAGCGGATAATCTTCGTGTGTTTGGTATATATATATATAGTCAGGGTAAAAATTCAAATTTCAAGAGAATACTAAAATGCTCATGGTTCCTGATCCTGTGATTTCTTTACTGCAGTATTTACAGTTTAGCTTCACTAGTTCACCATGTGGTAGGTCTTCAGGTATTTCATAATACTTGAGTACTGCTGGAATCTTTCTCTTGTTGCCCTCTGCCGTTTTCTAACACAGCTGAGCTAACAACAAACAAGTGATTACTCAGTGTACTACTGACACTAAAAAATTAAAAATGTCTGCTTGCCAGCCAGCTGCTTATGCCTTATATATTACCTGGAACGTGTAAATCTGCTATATATTGCACAAAGCTAAGTTGATGTATGAATCTTTTCTTGATTTACGGAAGAAACATACTAGCTGTTAGATACAAGAGTTGCGTTCTTACTAAACTAATATAATATTGTTAAGTATACTATTTTATATAAATATATCTATATACATGTTATATATCTGAAATAGTGAGGTAGTCCTTAATTCCTGCACCTTTGAAAAGCATTTTGTAAATAGAGTATTTTGCGTAGCGGCCTCTTTTACACGTGTTCTCTTATCACGCCTCCAGTTCTTTCTCCAAAATGCTATATGTAGGGTTTGAATTGTTATTGTCCTGTCATCCTGCAGCAACTCCACCTCAATCTCTTGTCCTTCATCATAAACAACAGCATATATGATCTACTATTTTTTGACAGATCTGGAACTCAAATGAAGTTATCTCGTTAATATCCATTTCTTTATCATCTTCATCATCCTGTATTTCAATACATTTTCCTTTTGCCTGTAATAACATTATAAAGGACCTTTTAGGTCGTTTATACATAATCTGAGGCCATATTTCTTGTTAGTTCAATGACATAGCCATCCTCAATTGTATATCTTTTCATTTGTGAGAATATTTCCTCTGAATTAAGAATTTCCTCCCAAAGGGCACAGTTTTTTTGCAGCTTGTTCTTTCGATGTGCCCTCACACCTGCCAAACCCTGCAGTGCCTTCCCACATTGTTTGTATTACTTTATTATAATTATATATATAATATAAGATTGTAGTTTATACTGAGTATAGAAGTTTTTTTAATTTTTATGTTCAACATTATATATATATATACAAAACAAATGAATCATCAAAAATTTATAATATCAATCAATCGCTCTCCTCTTCTTCACCACTACCACTATCGTCAGCACTATCTTCGCAAGGTTGTTGTTGTTCTTCACTAATGTATCCATAAAGTAAACAAATCACTTAAAATATTAGTTTGAGTAAAACAGTGGTATGCTACTAACTCACCGCTTTCCATCACAAATTGAAAGCGGAGGGCACAGTTTTTTTGCAGCTTGTTCTTTCGATGTGCCCTCACACCTGCCAAACCCTGCAGTGCCTTCCCACTTTGTACTATTTTTATTCTAATGATTTTATTAATATAGTTCCATGCTTTCAGTGCCACTATGCACCCTGCACACTTAGTTATAAGATTCAATAGTTCTTTTTTTGTTGTTATTAACTTTGATGGCATGTGTTCAACAGTCGCTGGTTTGCATTGGTCTGCATTTCTCTGCAAATTACTAACAATTTCCAAATCTTTTTCAATAGATAACTTCTTTGAATTCCACTTTAATGGTAAAAATCAGGAATTGCGATGTTCTGGTTTGAATCCGAAAAAAGTTGTTTTTTTTTTTATATGGAACATATAATTATAACATATAATAATAACATATCATACCGAGTAGTGCAAAATAATTATAAAGAATATGAATATGTCATAAATCAGTGTCTAACATCGCTATTTTCATCATCCGTCTCTTCAGTAGAAGAAACCAATTTGGGATGTAAAGCAGATAAGGTTCTCTTTTTTGGTGTACATTGACACAACTCAAAACCACTTCCGTCTTCCAATTTTGGACAAAAAAGGCATAAGTTTTTCACCTAGACCAGCAAGCTTAAGTTCTTCTTTCTGTTTTGTTGATGTTCTTAATGCTTTATGCACTTCATCAGTCAGATTGTAGTTTATACTGAGTATAATATAGTTAGTTATAAACAAAATAATATAATGAATGACTATAATGTAAAAAATGTCTTAATCTTCAATCACTATCTTCACCACTATCGTCACTACTGTCATTACAACTGGTGCTAAATCTAAATGCCTATGGATAAAGCAAATATATGTTCTTAACACGTCTTCTCGATAAAATTGCCAAAGAAAGCAATTCTCTTGTCTTTCAATTAAATTTCTTATTTCTGCATTGGCTATGCAAGATGCTGGGAATGTATGCCATGTAAGATGCTGGGATTATCTTAAAAAGTGGCCCACAAGATCTGATAAGCACATAAATATCACTCCTTTTTGTTTTGCCTTTACTCTAGCTATATATACTGGTAGGGGTTGTTATGTGGAAGTGGCGTAAAACACGCTATTGATCACGGTGCAGTCTTCTGCACATGACTTTCTTGTTATTATCAACAAAGTAATAACTATAATCCAAATTGCTTAGATACTGTATTCTTGGTTTCCATACTCTATATTTTGTAATTAAGCAATTGGATTCTGGAACATAAATATATATATATATATATATATATATATATATATATTATATAATAAGGAAATCACAAAAATTTTATTTACATAATGAAGGAAATGACAAAACTAAATATAATAATGAATATAACTACTATTCTCTCCTCTTTTACTCCCTCCAGATTTTGCTCTCTCTCTCTCCTCTCTTTCTCCTGTTTGTCTTGGTTCAACCAGACATGATATATTTCTTTCTCCAGCCTGCATTTTGCACAAACCCATACATGATGGCAACATCTGTAACAGTAGCAGTTTTCACATGTACTTCTGTGCTTTTCAGTTCTTGGTTTTTTTTGCTTCAGATTCTTTGTCATTAATCTCTTTCCACCTCTTTTTCATCATCAAAATAATCTCATCTGGTAATTCTGCCATAACTATAAATGAACACTTTCAAACTGTGCTTGTCTTTTATACCCTTTCTAAATATTGCATTCCTTTCATGCTGTAGCTATAAACACCTTTGTGATCAGAGAAATTGAATTTAATCATTAAGCTATACCACTGTACACACCTATATTATACTAGCTAAATAAGTTTTAAAATAGGTTTTAACTTTTTATGGCCCGTAGGGCCATCCCTATAATTGCTTTCCACGGGGTTTAATGTATATGTGACCGAATTTGCAAAAATCAGGCTTATGGGATAATTATTAATTTTGAGATACGAGTGAAAATAGACAGTTATGGCTTACTCAGGTGATCGCTGTTTTACTACATAAAAAGCTTCATTAACATCTTACCTATTCACTCATACCTTCAGAGATGTTTGGAGACATCTCTGTGCTTCGCTAGCCACTCCTAAAAACGTTTTTAGTCATTATGTTTAATGATTAAATAATTGATTTAATTGATTTTTTCTCAAAATGAAGGATTTGTGACTACAATGGTTTAATCCCCTGCTGTGGCTTTGTCTTTTACATGATTGGGATGTATCATATATCATTCTGGAGCTAATTGAATACTCTATTCAGGTAATACAAAAAATCAATTTTGGAATTTTATCCCATAAGACTGATTTTCGCAAATTCGGTCACATATATATAATTATATATATATATATGTTTGTGTCACTTGCGCGACTATGCGTTGTATACGTAGTTAAGGAAGTTGCGTCATTCCCGGGGGGCTCGGTCAATTAATGGGCGTGGCGCGTAAACGAACGCGCGATCAAGCTCTACACACCAGCAGAAAGAAAGCTGTTGAACTTACGTAGAAACTGGAACTAATAGCTAGCTATTCTGCCTGAAATATATTCCTAAAGTTCTACAAGGTCCTTTGAAAGGTCAGGAGAGTAGATAATCAAAATAATAACTATAATAAGCTGTTGTCTTTCATGCTTGATAAAGTCAGCCATGATTACTGAATTCTGCACACCACAAAGCAGTCATATCTTCACTTAAATTTGTAAAGCAATCATAGGGATGTTTTTTTCTCTATATACACTTGTTCCATCTTCTCTTTTGTCATCTTTTTTCTCTCCTGATCCTTTTCTTCCTCTACTATTCTCTCCTCCATATTTTGCTCTCTCTCCTCTCTCTCTCTCTTGTCAATCTTGATTTGTCCAATTGTGGAACATCTCTTTCTTTACACTGCAGTGTTGGCATATCCAACTGTGTCTACAACAATGATAGCAATGGCAATTTTCACACCTGTGATGTGTATATTTCCCCTTTTTAGGGTCAGGGTCAGACTCTTCATGGTCAATACTGCTACCTATCTCCCTCCATCTCTTTCTCATCATCTCAATAATCTCTTCTGGTAATTTTCTTTCTGCCATGACTATAAATGAACACTTTCAAACTGTGCTTGTCTTTTATACCCTTTCTAAATATTGCATTCCTTTCATGCTGTAGCTGTAAACACCTTCGTGATCAGAGAAATTGAAATTATTGATATAGTTCCAGTCTCTTTATTTTATAAGATTCAATAGTTCTTTTTTTTGTTGTTATTAACTTCGATGGCATGTGTTCAACAGTTGCTGGTTTGCATAGGTCTAGTATCTATATTGACATTGAAATAAGTTTTTCGCCCAGACCAACAAGTTTGAGTTCTTTGTGTTTTGGTTTATGTTGGAATTTTTGCCTGATTGAAAGCAATTGGATTTATGCATCTAAAAAAAGGGTTTTTTTATGTTAACTATACTGACTCTGAGTAGTTGTAAAACAGAATAATTATATTATAATAATAATGAACGTATATAAGATTGTAATTTATATAATGGCGAGTAGTTATAAAATATAATGGACATGAATATAATGTCAAAATATATAATAATTAATAAATCAGTGTCTCATCGCTATCGTCAACACTGTCTTTGCCACTATCTTCGGTATGTTGTTCTTCACTATATTTAATTAACCTTGTGCATCGAAAAAAAGTTCCTTTTTTTAATGTGGAACATATATATATAATAGTGTTGTAGTTTATACCGAGTATAAAAGTTTTTTTTGTGTTTAACATTATATATATATATATATATAATATATTGTTACGGAGTCTAATATATGATAAGTTATTTCAATATAATTATAAATGTCAAAATGTAATCAATCGCTATCTTATTCACCACTATCGTCAGTTTCACCACTATCATCGCCACATGCACTATCAGGTTGTTGTATTAGGTTGTTGTTCTTCACTATAGTGTATCCACAGTTCGAAAGGTGGTGCTTCAACAGATTTAACGGTATATTAATTAGGCATTTGAAACACATCTGTTTCAAGGATTAAAACTATACAGTGAATCATCGTTTACCTCATTCACTTCTAAAGAAATGTCCAAATCATCATCTTCTGTACTCAATCCTTAGTGAATCTTTAATAAAAAATTATGTTGCTATGCATGGATTATCTTGACATAGTATATCGTGTTTCATATCATGAAAACAGTCTCTATTTATGACTTCTGGTATAACATGTTTTATCGGTCCATATTGGTGTTATAAACCTGCCAAACTCCTTGTAGCAGGTTTGTATGCAAGCAACTAAAGAAGAATACCACCACATGGCTTTCTTGTTATTATCCAACAAAGTAATGACTATAATCTAAATTGCTTAGATACTGTATTCTTGGTTTCCACGCTTGGATTTGTGCATCGAAAAAAAGTTCCTTTCTTTATATGTGGAACATATATATATATATATAGTAATAAGATTGTAGTTTATACCGAGTATAAAAGTTTTTTCTTTTTTTAATCTTTTAAGTCATTATATATATAATTATATATATAAACAAATATATTGATACGGAGTATAATATTATAAAACAATGTATATATAGAGTTACATAATATTATATATATATATATAATATAATTATATATATATAAAACAAAATAAATGAACAAATCAATCGCTATCCTCTTCTTCACTACTACCACTATCATCGGCACTATCTTCGCAAGGTTGTTGTTGTTCTTCACTGTAATGTATCCATAGAGTAAACAATCACTTTAAATATTGGTTTGAGTAAAACATTGGTATGCTAACTCACCACTTTCCATCACAAATTGAAAGGTGGTGCTTCAACAGATTTAATGGTATGTTTTTTAGGCAATTGAAACACTTCTGTTTCAACTAAAGGAAGAAAAAAAACTGTTTATACTATACACACATATAAAGAAAGTATCTTACTTCCGGTGCAACAACTTGTGTCAAATCTAGATTTCTTTGGATGGGCCGAATATATGTTCTTGAATTTTTAACACGACGTTTTAATATTATTACTGAAGAAATCAATTCGGTCGGTAAAGCGGATAATGTTCTTGTGTTTGGTGTACATTGACACAACTCAAAACCACTTCCGTCTTTAAATTTTGGGAAAGAAGACAGACTAGTCAAACACACGGACTACAACATAATACAATAGTCATTTGAGATGGTACATATCATGCAGACCCATCTCTACACTAGTGGGCCAGGTATGATGTACATTATTGTCCTGTTGTGGGTGCATACAATAGCCTTTTGCATGAAGTGATACATAAGTGCAGACCCTTCTCTACATGGTGGGAAGAATGATGTCCTGTTGTGGGCGCATACAATAGCCTTTTGCATGAGGTGATACATAAGTGCTGACCCTTCTCTACATGGTGGGAAGAATGATGTCCTGTTGTGGGTGCATACAATTGTTGTTAGCTTTTACTGAGTGAGCCAAACCATGTGAATGGTACAATATTGTGCAGACACTTGTCTACATAGTCACACTGTTTTCAAAATAGCTGTAATATATACCACAGAACAGTGTATAAACTATATTCATAGTGGGAACATGCTGAGCTATTGTGTATGGATTCCAAACATTTCACATACCATATTACTTTATCAATAGTAAAACAAAATTTAATTAATTAAACATTTTTATATTATTGGGATCCCTGATTATACTGTTAAATATCAAAAGGAATTATTCATATCATGGGAACAGTCCCCATGAACTTAATGTGCTTCAAGACTTTACTAGGAATATGTACGTGCAGAACTACCTCGTTCACACTAAACTGTAGGGTGCGATCAATTATCCAGAAAGGTGTGGTTTTAGTCACACACATGGTGTATTTGTCATTGACACTTATAATGGCAGTAAAGAAGTGAGAAATTAGTGACTTGTCATATTGTGATCCTTGCGATAGCGCTAACATACATGGGATTGTCTTGCCTCTCGTTCACTCTCATCTAGATCTCGCTGTTTCTGTTCTCTACCTCTTAATTTCTCCTCTGTCCTGGCCTTTTCTGTAGCTCCAATCTTTGCTTCCTTTTTCTCAGTGTAGCTAAGCATTGAAGGCGTGCTGTAGGTTCTTCACTTGTCTCTACATTATAGCTGCACGCCATCACCAGTACATGCGGTCAATAGATTAACGTGCCTGTGGTCATATGTTTAATTATTGCATTCCTAAGCGTGACAGAACCATAATATATATTATGTATGGTAATAATGACATCATTTGTATTTGTGATGTGTATGTCTAATCGTTACCACAATGTTTAGGTCATACTGGACAGTAACTTAACTGAGAAATCCAATCCCATTGCAGTAGGCAACTCAGTTTGGTGAATGATCACTAAATCAGTTACCAGATCGGGTTTTCTTTTTCAGTGGATAGATGTAGACTAACAGATCTTAACTTTCACAAACTTGTTTTCATAAGAAGCAACAACAATGTTTGAAAAAAAAGGCCTTAGCAAGAGTGAAATTTCAGTTTGCATGTGCAATTATTGTGCTTGAAGCAACTTTCAAAGTGCTTTAAAAGATGCTTCACCATTGTTTGTGTAAGTGCTTGAAAAAGTGCTTAATGCTTTAAGCACTTCAGCCATTGCTTGTGCTTATGTATGAAGCACCCACTTAGTGCTTGACCCATGCCTGGCATTAGTATACACTTTTTCAACAAGTATTATTTATTATTTGTTAACTGTTTAAGGGTAGAAAGAAATTAGGATTTTAGTTAAGTCCAACAAAGTTTTAGTTCTAGTTTTAGTACCATGATCAATAATTTTAGTTCAGTTCTAGACTTAGTTTTAGTATTGAAAATTAAGAGTATATTCTGTTCACATTCACAATGACCTCAAAATTAGGATGTGATTAAGCAATGGATTGAGGTCATGGTGAATGTGAATGACCTTTAGTTTCAGTTACTTCTAGTTCTTAACTAAACTATAACACAGTACAAAAATTACATTTAGTTTTAGTACCAAAATACTAGAACAATACATAGCGATGTAGGCTAATAAATATACCTTAATGATAATCCTTTTTGCATTACTCTTTACATCAATACACTTCTTTGTTATTAATACATTATTTATTTTTCTATGTAGGACACACGAACAACATTGTCTATATGTGGTAGTGGAGTGTGAAAAAGACTGTGGGAAGAAAACACAGCGTAGTTTGATGGATGAACATCTTACACAGCATTGTCCTAAAAGATCGGCTAAATACTTGTACTGTTCTGACACCATACCTTTTGACACTGTTACTGAGCATATGAAGAATTGTTCTGAAGCTTCTGTTAGTTGTCCTAATAGTTGTAATTCCATTCTCTCTAAACGAAAACTACCAGAACATATGAAGGAGTGCCCGCTTGAAGAGGTTGAGTGTGAATTTGCTGAACATGGTTGCCAATAGAGGAAAAAACGAAAATTTCTTGAAAATCATTTGAATGAGAACTGGAGATCACATAATTCTAGTGTGATTGATAGCTTCAACAAAAAAATAAGCTCCCAGGAAAAAGCTTTCTCGACACTTCGCAGCCAAGTCATACAGACTAAAGTCAAAACTTTGGAGAACAATATGAAGACCTTAAGAGCAGAATTCAAAAACAATGGATACGAGAGTGAAGATTATAGTTATAAAGAATATGTTTTTCATTTCCCACCACCGTCACGACACAGTGATGATTACTATTACTATGGCGATTACGATGATGATGATTACGACGACTGATGAATATGATGGTGATTATGACGGTGATGATGATGATGACTTTACCAACTTATCAGTTACCATGCGAAATGTCAAATTCACAGTTGGTGAAATCAGCCAACGAAGACTTGACCCTCGTGATTACTGTTTTTGTCCTGAATTCTATACTGATCGTCCTGGCTACAAAATGTCCCTAATGGTTCAAGCCTCTGGTTGTGAATGTCATCAATATCTTTCTGTGTTTCTAGCGATTGTAAGAGATGCGTATGACTGTGAACTTCGGTGGCCATTTCGAGGAGAAATAACAATCCGACTTTGTAGTCAAGTGAGTAGTTTACAGCATTACGAGAAGATCTTGCGATACACCAGTGAAACATCTGATGATCATGCCGACATTCCACCAGGTAGATACCAGTCACTGCATTACGGTTTCTCAAAATTTATTTCATATCAACAGATTGAAGAAGACAATCGATATTTTGATAATGACAGGCTGACATTTGAGATCACTCGAATTGCTTATAAAGAGTAATGATCCTTCAAGACTGGATTGCCATATTTTTAGAAATTGCATAAACTAAACATTATTATAACTTTTAACTAATATTGTACATTTGACATAGTGTATGGTATACAATTACAGGTATTCATTGTATTGCATTATTATAACCAACTCTACATGCATGCAACTGAAATCATGACAGGTCAGCATGATGTTAGTTAGGATTAACCATCCTATAGATGTTAAATGAGTAATGAAGTCCACTGAAAAGCAGCCACTCTCTTTCCAGGATACAGCAAGGGAGGGCACTGTAAAGAGGCAGACATACATACATACATACATTGTTACACTCGTAATTTAGTGGATTTATACTGTAAAAAGGTAATCAATGGATGACACAAATTTCATTTTTATAAAGTTAATTAATCATTATTAGTATCATATACATGATAATGTGTACACGTATTTCTATTGTGAATACAAACATTATTATCAGGAATGCTAATTATCAAATGCAAACATCATAACTTAACTACGTTTCGGTAGTACACAAACATTTAAATATACATGTAGGTATACTAATAATGATATAAGTATTAATAATGGAATAATATACAAGTTATATGTTATAGTATAATTAATATGCATAATTATAATCACCACACATGAATACACTTATAACTATGTATATACATACATGTGTACTTACAAAGTGTGGTATTTCTTCATCTAAACTAATTCATGTATATAAATATTCCAATGTGTTATTAATGAATGATTATAAATGTTTATATAGTTGTGTAGTCTAGGTAACATAGTTCAACAATAATATATTACTAGTCATTTGTATTCAGCAATAATTGAAATACTGAAATGCTCTTATAATTAATAAATCATTTTTTAGAGTTTAGTAAAGCACATATACATATATACATATAATATTACACTTATATACATCTTATATACATAGTTAAATACATACATAATATACACATGTACATAGTTACATACATACATAATACAAGGAGCTTATGAGCGGAACTCATAAGCTCCTGATAATATACATAGTTACATACATACATAATACACATAGTTACATACATACAGTAATATACATAGTTACATACATATACAGTAGTATACATACATATTACACTAATACATAACTTATATACATAGTTACATACATACATAATATTACACTAAGTTACATAACATATAATTTAGTGTTTTAGTTTGATAATAGATTCATTAACAGTTCCACCCACTACTAGTATGAGTCAACAAGTAATATATAACCAGTTTAATAAACCTGTTAGTAGTAATGAATTATACACACACACATACAAAAATATGTAATGAATATTACGTATTATAATGATGCAATATCATTATAATATTATTCATAGATGATAAACAAGTCACTTAATATACAATTGCAACATCACACCCAAAATATCGTCATGACAACAAAATACAATAAATAAAACCAATCTTCCTAATTCCCGTCACTAATCATATCTTCGGTGATATCATGTTTATATACACATACTCTATTTTTAAACATGTATTTGTATATGATACTTCTTTATTACAAGTTCACTATCTCTTCCTCTCCTTGTCCTTTCATCTCTTCTCCTATACCTCAATTATCTCTCCTCTACCCTGGTCCAGTGGTATGGAAACAGCCAGTCATACAGGACATTGTCTGTTAAGTCTAGTGAATGTCTGTAAATTGTGTCTCCTCTTCCCCTTCAAATCTTATCCTCATTATAATTATAATTTTTATTTTATAAATAAATAATTTATACAAATGTTACCATGGTTACTGTCAAGTGCTCTTTGTAAATAATAAGAGATCATAATATTTAAATTCTCTTTCTCATCTTGTTCAGACTGTCCTCTTCATCATCATCTTGTTCATCTCTTCTTCTCTTTATAGGATGATGTATACATGAACCTAAGTGAAGAGTGATGTATTCAATTATTATTGCATATTTATGACATCATAATAATAATTATGTAATACTTACGAGGATGATCTTTAGTAATCTGTACAGCAACTCCATTCTTGTTAATTAAGGGACTCTCTAGAGCTTTTACAAGAGAGGACCAAGATGCTACTCCTGTATCCATCCACTTTAATATCATTTTACGTTTACGATCAGCCTCATCATAACCATCACGTCTAATTGTGTCTAGCTGATGATCAGGTAAATCTAGTTCAAGACCCAGACTATACCAGTCAGTAACTTCAACAGTGGCTCTTAATACTGGTACAAGATCACTCACTGTATAATGAAATTATTATAATTATATGATGTACATAGAGGTAATGATATAACAAGTGAACAGACTCATTACCTGTTAAAGGTTTATCATCTACTAATATATTAGTAACTGTTGACTGATCTGTGGAATTAACATATCCATGACAACATGTAATGAATATCAGTATAATGATGTGTTTATCACATGATGACATCTTGTGAGGTACATTAGGCTATGAATATCATTGTACATTATTATTCATTAATATCACAGTTAATAAATAAGTCACTTGATAATAACATCACACCACCAAATACACCCCTTTTTACTTTTTAGTAAACACATACACACACACATAAAGATGTCACTAACCTATCCAACATGACATGTCAGGTGTTACTAGACCATTTTTTCGATGACATTGAACCATTCTTTGGTCTTTCGACAGGACACAGTAGTGATCATCAGTATCACAAAGATGACAACAGAAACCGATTTTAGGAGATTTTATACCTGTGTGTTCGAATCTCTTTACTACCCTTTCAACTGCATCACTGGTAATCTCTCGTAGTTTCGAACAATAGCTCGTAGTAATGCAGGAGTAACAGATTTCTATCCATCTCTTTCTGTCTACTAGTTTCAGAAAACCTGGTATATCATTATCTGCTACTATTACTTGTATCACATCACGACACTGAACTTCTCGTAAATTAAAGTAGATCTTGTCTCCACCTTCTTGTCTTTGCAATAACTCCACAACAAACGTGAGAAAGAAACCATGAGGTAGAATTTGTCCATCCCATGAGTACACAAGAGGAACACAGCTCATTCGAAATGGGGAATTGTCAACAGGAGGCTTAAGTGACAATACACTTGGAAGAAAGTAGTCATCATCTCCCACGAGAACAGAAATCCTGAGACACTCCAGTATCTTCAGAAAATTATCATCTGACAATTCTTCTCCGCTCTCGTAATGATCCTCAAATATGGTGCGCAAAAATGACTTTTTAAACAATCCTTTTTCTCTCAATCTCTTATATGGTGCTGTGACACACCTTCCTGGAGTAATAAATGACGCTGTGATTAACCTGGATAATCTACTAATGAGTGAATCCATTTTAGTGAATACTAGGTCGGGAACATCATCTGGGTAGTGAAGAAGTAACCCAGCTTTATCGAAATACTTCAGAGCTTCATCGACATCACTCTCTCCCATTCCAAGTATTTCTCCGGTCTTATAGCATTCTGATTTTCGAACAATACCCCCTTTTTTGTCTAAATCAAGATGGAATGCAAGCCACTTCAAAGGTACATCAATCACCTCTCCTGTTTCCTCTACTGCCTTCAGAATAATATCCTGAAGCTCTTCAGTATATTGTTGGCGTTCCTTTCCAACTGGAGCCATAGCATTAACAGCAAAGATTACCTCATCTTCGGACTTACAAATGAGGACATGATCGTACTTTTGATGAACCTTTCTCAACTCTTCATTGATCTTTTTAAGCCTTGCTTCACTATCGATTCCCAGCTTATCTTTGTGTGTCCCAACTATCATTACCTTGGGGACAATCTTTCCAGACATTGCCTTGGCTTCTGCAATTTGACAGGCCCTTTCTATAAACTCTCGATTAGTAAGTGTCAATTGATCTGGAAGTGTATATAGATCTTCTCCTTTATTATAGAAACGGACTTTTGGCTTATCGTCAAGCCCTTCGTCGAGTCGTGTCACTACTATGTGAAGAGATTCGTTACGATACAGAAGAGGAAGTACATCTAGAAACTGTGGCTGACCTCCAGAATCAGTCAAGTACATCCAATCCACATCAAATATCTCAGACGATGGTTCCACTTGTTCAGCCAGCTGCTCTCTGATAGATTTCAATGTTTCTGAATTACTAGTATCGAGAGGAGAATCACTCACAGATTGAGGATGTTGTGATTCCTGTAATGACATGTACATACAAATGTACACAAACACATACAGTTACACAGGCATCATATAGTATACTATACATACAAACATATATGTATACAGACACATCCACAAACATTAATAAACACTCACAGGTATATGATGGTGAGTAGAGTCATGGTACTGGGGTTTGTGGCTGTCGAGACGAAGACTCTCGGCTTTCTTTGCTAACATCTTTATCATTTCTGTGTTATCAACTTCTGCTAATAATTTTCTTCCTTTAGCTGTGTAACGATCGGTACTTACTGCACGGGCAGCTGTTTCGACAATATGTGTAGCATTCTGTTTCTCCTTTGGAAGGGGTGCTTGTCCTAGAATTACTCTTTTCAAACTAGATTTACCAACCCCTGGAGGCCCATGTAGTATAGTATTACATGGTCTCATTTTCCCACCTCCTTCTTTCATTGCCACTGTAAATCAAAACATGTCATATCATATAATACATTATATTGTACATATAATACTATGCTTTATACACAAGTACATTGTATTAATATTGCTTTTGTTACTATGCTAGTCAATATAGATCAAGATCAAATGAAATTAGTACACATGTATTTGTAAATATTACCTACATGTAATACGTTATTATAAAGAATAGTATAATTAATTCTTATAGACTGCAGGGTCATCCCTATGATTGCTTTCCACAAGGTTTAATGTATAATTATATAATTACCAAACAAAAAGGGGTAAAAACGTTTTATTCCAGTATACCACAAAATTCATAGAAACCAGATACTATCATCATTTTAGTTGAAGTAGTAAAATACATTGGCTAGCTATTGTGCAACTCTTGGCCTTAGTCTCATGTAGCCAGACCCACTATCTGTTATGTGACGGGAAGGTCTGGTAGGCTGATATTATACCGTTCATTTATTTGGTAATTCAAAGGTCACCTAACACGTGAGTCACGTGTGACGTTTATATTATGCTAATGCACTATCATGTCAGACTACAAAAATGATGACGAAGTCCCAGACTGCACACTGTTCTCTCACAAGAAACAGAGCATTTCTGACATGATTAGTATGTTAGCATAATATAAATGTCACATGTGTTAGTTGATGTTTGAACTACCAAATATTTGGTAGCTTGGAATTAATGGTGTAACGTCAGTAGACCAGACCCTCCCATCGCATAGCAGATGGTGGGTCTGGCTATGCGAGACTATCTTAGCCCATAGACCATTATAATTTGTATAGGACAAGCATTTAAAGTACATCGTATAGTATTCTGTATGCCGTTTTCATTTTGCAGAACTAATACTCCAGCATCAAGCTGATGATGTTTACACTGCATAAAATATATATATATAAGAATGCAATTTGAAATTTGGTTACTTTTTCGCTAGTTTGCGCGATGCGAGGGGCGCGGTCAATTAATGGGCGGGGCTCGATACAACGCGCGCTAGACACCAGCAGGAAGAAAGCTGCTGTAGCTTACCAACTGCTGGAACTAATAGCTGTTCTGTCTGAAATATATTGCTAAAGTTCTACAAGATCCTTTAAAAAGTGAGAAGAATAGATAATTATAATAATATCTATAATAGGCTGTTGTTTTCAGGCATGAAAAAGTCAGCCATGATTCAGTACTGAATGCTGGACACCAAAAAGCAATCATAGAGATAATGTTTCTCTATAATTATATCTTGTTATTATATATATTAATTGTACTATGTATATACATGTATATACTAACACAAACAATTTCACAACACTAACACAATGACAAACAGACACTAAATAAAAATCCTCGCAACAAAGGGGTGTGGTTTATTTAGAATATATGTACGTACAGACAGACACAGGACATACGTCGACACATAAATTCACTTACAAGTTAATGTTGATGTGGTCACTATATTAGTGAGGTATTCTACTATCTCATGATGTCCATTATGACGTGCTGTATCCAATGGAGTCTCACCTCCCTTAGTCTTAATAAATAAATCACATTTTCCAGTGTTGCATAAACTCTTAATTACATTTAACTCTCCATAGTAACTAGCCTCGTGTACTGGAGTCTCATTATAAATATCTACACTATTCACATTACAGTTATATTTCGTTATCAGTAATTCAACAATATCTGTCCATCCTCTAGCAGCTGCCCAGTGTAGTAGAGTCCAGCCGCTACTGCCCTTCACCTCTCTCGGGTCTTTTACAACCTTCAACTTCAAGAGACGAAGGGCCTCTTCTTTATCACCTCTATCAAAAGCATCATAACACTTATCTGCCATTACAAATATCTACTCACAAAGACTCACGCACTATCTAGAAACAATATAACTTGATAATAAATAATACACTATAGTTTATATAACCTCTAATAATTAATAATATTCATAATTAATAACTTATTAAAATTAAACAGTTAATAAACTAATATGAATACATTTATAATACTTCTTGTTAATTAATCAATAATTAATTAGTTAATTAATAAACGTAAACAAGTAAAAATAATTAACAACAACAAAATAATTGTAAACAACATAGTAAACTAATGTTTTATGAAGATTATAATAATAATTAATAGTTACAATATCATAATGATAATATTTTAAGACAATTTATCATCTCTTTATGAAAATAAGAGAAATAAACAACAACAAAATTGTCTTTTAAAGCTTTTAATAATATAAAATATCATAAATAATTGAAAAATGAATTACAGTTGTATATGTATAATAATTAATAGTTAACTCAATACATATGTATGTACTGTAGTTAACTTCATTCATTATTTTCAAACTAAAACAACAGTATGTACCTGAATAAGTGTGTAAGTATGTACGTATACACATATGCAAATACATAAACACACATACAAACATGCATATATATGTACATACATACATGCATGTACATACATACATATACATACAGAGCTGATACACATTATATATTTATGTATGTACATGCATTACATGCTGACACACATACTATACATACATACATATGTATGTATGTACTCAAGTATGTACTACACATGTAAGCAAGTAGATACGTACATACATAGTTACATGCAGTGGCGTAGCCAGACCAAGAAATGAAGGGGGGCCCGGCATGCTTTGCACTCCGCGAAAATTTAATCACATGGTCAGCAGGAGGGCCCATAATTTTTTAAGGGTGGCCAGGCCCACCCTGGCCACCCCATAGCTACGCCTATGGTTACATGCATATATACACAAATACATACAATCATATATACATGTATGCATACATGTGTATGTATGTATGTTTGTATCTTTGTATGTATGTATGTATGTATATATGTATGTATGTATGTATGTATGTATGTATGTATATATATGTATATAACTATGTATGTTATGTATGTATGTATGTTTGCATGTATGTACATGTATGTATGTATGTATGTAATTATGTATGTAAATATGCATGTTATGTATATTTGTATGTACATGTATATATGTATGTTTGTACGTATGTATGTATGTATGTATGTATGTATGTATGTATGTAGTATGTATGTATGCATGTATGTATGTATGTATGTATGTAATGCATGTTTGTATGTATGTATGTATGTATGTATGTATGTATGTATGTTTGTATCTTTGTATGTATGTATGTATGTATATATGTATGCATGTTTGTATGTATGTATGTATTTATGTATGTATGTATGTATGTATATATATGTTATGTATGTATGTATGTTTGCATTTATGTACATGTATGTATGTATGCATGTATGTAAATATGTATGTAAATAAGTTATGTATGTACATGTATGTATGTATGTATGTATGTACGTATGTATGTAAATAAGTTATGTATGCGTGTATGTATGTATGCATGTATGTATGTATGTATGTATATATGTATGTATGTATGTATGTATGTACATGTATGTATGTATGTATGTATGTATGTATGTAAATAAGTTATGTATGCGTGTATGTATGTATGCATGTATATATGTATGTATGTATATATGTATGTATGTATGTATGTATGTACATGCATGTATGTATGTATGTATGTATGTATGTAAATAAGTTATGTATGCGTGTATGTATGTATGAATGTATGTATGTATGTATGTATATATGTATGTATGTATGTATGTATGTACATGTATGTATGTATGTATGTATGTATGTATGTATGTATGTAATGCATACATACTAACATACATACAGTATGTATGTTTGTATGTATGTATGTATGTATGTATGTATGTATATATGTACACTGTATGTATGTATATATGTATGTACATGTATGTATGTATGTTTGTATGTATGTATATATATATGTATGTAACTATGTATGTTATGTACGTATTTATACAACTATAACTGAAACCCCTTTTGGTAAGGCATTGTGACTTACTAAATTACAGGTCCACTGCAATAACTATAACTAACTAAAATGAAAATTGGCCAATAATGGGTACTTTTAGTTAGTTAACTAAAACTAAAACCCTTTTAGTAAGGTTTTAGTTAATTAACTGTAACTAAAATTGTGATAAAGTAGACATCTATAACTAAAAGTGGTTAGTGTTATCAGACTAAAACAACACTACTGATGTGGTGGTTAGAGCTTGAGCCTCCTGATCGGATTCTGCTACGATCAGGCTGTTTCCTGGAAAGAGAGTGTCTGTTTTTCTGTGGACTTCATTACTCACCCTAGCCAGATCTGTCAAGTTTGAATTCCACTTTGATGTGATGAACGCCTTACCTTAATCTCCTATTTGCTTGTATGGGCTAGTCTCTGATATTTGTCTAATACAATAATTATTGTTGGATTATCATAATAATTATTATGGAATGATGTACATGTTATGACAGTAGCTAGTAAAGGATTTGTTCATGTGTGAACTAAAAAGGTGATAACTAAATAAATTAAACAAATTATATAAAAATTAACAATTTTTGTGTATATTTAACATCAGATTAAATAATAGATCATCAACTCCACTGTTTCCATAGTTACACATTGAATAAAGCCTTCATATCGCTCATGCTCTCTTTGATATTTTTAGCAAACCTCCTCGAGTTCTGGTGGTATAAAAAAAAGTGACTTCATTTAATTACCCTAGGAGTGGTTATTTACGCATGTCAGAAAATTATGCGATTTGTAGTAAAACTAAATTTATATATATCTTATTTATGCATTTGTCAAAGATTAATATGGTAGTGATAATTACTAAGTTACAATGATTATTTTCACACAAGAGTTGGCTTCAGCAGTAGCGACTACTCTATTAGTGTCTTGAGGAGTTTTGAAATCCGTCAGACAGACAGAAACTGGAAATACTGTCTGAGAGTCATTTCGCAGTACCATTTCTTTAACAGCTGTAAAATCAGTGCACACACATCTTATTAATTTTCCAATAGTGGGCGTGGCATACTGTAAGTATGTTTTAATAGCGAATTTAAAGTATGCGACCTAATCATAGCTCGTATAAATAAAATCCTTGCCTAAGAATCCACCCCTATGGTATAATCTTCTGATTACACAGTTAATGTTACACTTGTGAGCACAGAGCCCTTTTAATTCAAACTTTAGTTAAAACAACACCAGTACATACGTATACACACGTGGTTCAGTAATATAATATTAATTTTAGTACATTGTAGCTCTCCAGAGGGAGTGTGAATCCTAATAATGTTTTATTTTTTTCAATTTGTTATTTAACTCACTGTGCGAGAGGAGCTATGAAAACTTGACACATGAAAATAGAGAATATTGTCACCAGGAATGATATAAGATACTCCATACCCATCTTTTGTAACCTGAAAATAATATACATGTCACCATTTACAATATACACATGTACATGAAAATTCATGTGACTAGCATGCTAGCAAAAGGCGTAGAAACAATTAATAAACACAACAAACAAGCAGCCACAATAGCTTAGAAAATTCATAAAACACAGCCACAAAGGGCTTAGAAAATGTTAAACCAGCCACCCTGGCTTAGAAAATAATAATCAGCCACCATGGCTTAGAAAATAAGCAGCCACAATGGCTTAGAAAAATAACAATCAGCCACAATGGTTTAGAAAATAAGCAAGCCAAGCCACAATGGCTTAGAAAATTTGAAGAGAATGGGCGATAAAGGTCAAGATTACATAATCCACAAGTGAAGTGAGTGCATTATCTTTACGTAATCGTGACCTTTATGACCTCTATGTAATTGAGATCTTTATGTAATGAAGATTGTCATGATCTTCTGAGACGTTTATGTAATTGAGACACTGTGATATCGTGGGTGACTCAACTTCACTTTTACAAATAAATATTTTATTAAAAAAATTCCAATGACTCCACAGAAAGACAAGAACATAGACATTATATATACAACCAATGTATATAATTATAGTTATACAAAAGGTCATTAATAAGGCCTGCTTGTATACAGGTGGGGTAAGGTGGTATATACACATGTATTGCACTCTAAAAGATGCTGTAAGTGTTTTTATGCATATTGACTTAATACACACATGCATTATGTGATTTAAGCGCTGGCAGGTGATGCCTTTCCTACAATCTCATTGGTCAGAATTTCATGAGATGCATCAACTATCTTTCATAATTATCTTGCCTCACTACCCCTGATGAAGGATAGAGTATAGTATCTAGCCAAAATGTTGCTAAATCCATAATGCTCTGTTGATACAAGAGAACAAACCCATCATGATACTATACCTAACCTACACGTATGTATTAGATGATTGAGCTCAGTATAATATCTGTATGTCATTACAAGTAGTGATTTATATACAAGTTATCACTTACAGGTCCAAATCCACCACCAGGAGAGATCCTATCAGGATTATTATTATAGTCAATACGACCAGTTTGCTGTGTAGGAGTCTGAAGAAAAAAATACATTGACTCATATTCACAGCTAGTAAGATATTATGTAACTTAAAATTTAATAACAGTTTTAAATGAAAATTGACATACACAGAAAAGGAATTAAAATGTGATACACTTTTGACCATTCCAAACTAAAGTTTTACTTTAGTTAAAAACTTAAAATATACAAATCATGTGGTTATGACAGTAATCAGCAAATTTTATAGAGAAGATTACAGCTCTTATCAGTGATGCAGTTATCACATGATTTTGGTCTGCTAATATTATCACAATGGCAAAATATTGACTTACTGTAACTAAAATAATAGTTATATGCAGTTGAAAAATACCATAACTTAATCTTGAGCCATACGTTCTCAAAACAAGGATCAGAAGTGTAATCTTTTATAAAATGAGCCTATCATAGACAGTATCAATGAGTAGTTGCAATAGTGCATGTCATCTTTAGGCAATAATCACAAAATTTAATTTTCAATATCACCCAACCCTAGATAATGACCAATACTGATTACCATATCACTGCATAGAGAGGTTAGTTAGGATTAACCATCCTATAGGTGTTAAGTGACTAATGAACTCCGCAGAAAAACACACACTCTCTTCCCAAGAAATGGAATGACCATAGCAGAACTCAAAACACTGACCATTCCAGAGCTTGAGCTTCCTGATTGAATGGTCAGTGATTTGAGTTCTGCTACGGTCAGGCTATTTCAGGGAAAAAGAGTGTCTGTTTTTCTGTGGACTTCATTAGTCATAGCTCTTATGTGTATTGTGTAAATTATGTACAGCACCTGACTGGTAGACAACTTCCATGACTCAGAAACGACACTCTCAAGAAATTTTGAAGGTATGTTCTTGCCTCTTGACACCACATATAAACAAAAAAGGTGACGATCAATTCCAAGACCAATCATTGCATTTTTGTAAGCCAGTACATGATTATCACATGCTATTTTAAGAAGTTTCTTTCGCTCCTCATTCTGTAGATAAGAATGGATACATTACATTCTATAGATAAGAATGGATACATTACATCCTATAGATAAGAATGGATACATTACATTCTATAGATAAGAATGGATACATTACATTCTATAGATAAGAATGGATACATTACATTCTATAGATAAGAATGGATACATTACATTCTGTAGATAAGAATGGATACATTACATTCTATAGATAAGAATGGATACATTACATTCTGTAGATAAGAATGGATACATTACATTCTATAGATAAGAATGGATACATTACATTCTGTAGATAAGAATGGATACATTACATTCTGTAGATAAGAATGGATTACATTACATTCTATAGATAAGAATGGATACATTACATTCTATAGATAAGAATGGATACATTACATTCTATAGACAAGAATGGATACATTAAATTCTATAGATAAGAATGGATACATTACATTCTGTAGATAGAAACTAAGTCTGTTCACATTCGTGATGACCTCAAAATTAGGATGTGATGACTTTACATATAATATAGTGTATAGTTTAATGTCATAAGGTTAATACATGATTATACTGTAACTCAATAATGAAGTATTGGTTTCAAATTTGATATACACAAAAAAGAACAGGAAGGATAATTATATGAAAATAGTGCAGGCAGGGTCGTGCCCAAAACAGTACGAGTGATGGTTGGGAGATGAAGCTGCACAGGTACAAAGATTGTTTAAAGTTATGAACATTTTCCTGAGGTCATGGTGGTGAACATAAATAACAGTTAATTTTGTATTCCCTAAATATAAACTGTATGTACATGTATAATACTAACATTTGAGTCAGGGTCACACATGGCTTGGACAAATTTAGAAGTATCTACTGTACATGCTCTAACGGTCTCTGTTCTCCCCTCAAGAAACAGACGAGTCATGGAAGCTTCGTAGGTCAAAGAAAACTCACCAACATCCTATGAAATGTATATAACATGTAATAATGTATTAACAGATTTTTTTTGATAAGCTCATATGGTGCACAACTAAACTATAACTAAATTACAGGTATACTGCAATAACTATAACCAACTAAAATGAGAAATGGCCACTAATGGCCACTTTTAGTTAGTTAACTAAAACTAAAACCCTTTTAATAAGTCTTACATGTAGTTTATCAACTATAACTATAACTAAAATTTGAGAAAAGGTACATGAATACATACAGTTTCTACATGTAACTTTAGTTACTATAAATAGTAACAAAACCACACCCACCCACTATTTACATGTATACTAACATATCAGGATACAACACTACAACTTGACTGCCTAATGTAAGATGTAATGCAATGGCTGTCACATCATTGAGTACCCTTAATACATGATGTACTTATTAACTAAACACTTACTCTAAAATGTGCAAGTTGAAGAGCTGATTGTATGAATGCATCAGGACTAACACCACACTTCTTCATAGCACCTTTACCAAAGTCCTTATGTTCCATTACAAACAAGTCGAGATCTGAAATGGATTCTCGAGCAGTAGAGAGACATTGCTCAATCTTGGAATAGACCTACATGTACATGTACATGTAATACATACATGTAATACATACATGTACATGTACACATGTATGTATTTATTGTATTATATTTAAAGTATTTAATGACTAGGTAGTGGAGTTTTATGTAGGAATATTTTAAAGGCTGAAAGATTGAAGGGGTGAGAGGCAACCTGTGTTTCTATGAAGTACGACAAAATTTTGGTTTCTATGGTTGGTTTTAGGGCTATTTTAGAGTGAAAGCACTTCAGGTATATCTGAAATTTACAGATTTAATTAAAGTGGGGAAGACAGACTTGAAAGGGGGAAAATTTCTCCTCTTCTTCCTCCCCTAGATAAAACCCCGGTAAGTATAATAAGAAAATATGTGTAACATCAGACTAGTGAACTATCAAGTAGAAAATATGTGTAACATCAGACTAGTGAACTATCAAGTATAGAGAGACACAGCTGAATATGCCTGGCCTAAGTAGTACACATTTTGTCATGTCATTGTCTATGAAATGCTCTTCCTCAACCTGGCTCTAGTAGCTCAGATGACAGAGTGAGAATCTGACTACCAATCACAAGGTCCTGGGTTCAAACCCCAAATTTTATTCTGGACATGTGGATCTCTCTTTATTTTCTATGTACATGTATGGATTATTCAGTACTGTACAATGTATGTCAGTGTTTTTGATAAGCTTCCATGGAACACTATTGGCCCAAAGAGTTTCTTATTTGGCACTGTACAGTTCTCCCTTTGAGCCAGTGGTGATTATATTGTCACTAACAGCATTAACTCTTTGCTAATTGGTTCAAGATGTATTCCCAATGGCACACACACTAACCATTGTTGAGTCAATTTGGCCCATTCTTCAAAACATATCAAAAATTCTGATATATGTGTATAATAATTCATTACTAACAAGGTCTGGTAGTTCCCAGGTCATTTTTTGAGGACGAGGGGGAAATTTTTGAAGTTCATTGAAACCATGACAATGGCCTTCTGGACTATACCCTATTTCATATTCAGCAGCGCTACAATACTCAAGCAAGTGACCAATTATAGGAGCATCACCCCTGAAATGAAGAAAGAGAGAGAGATGACAGTTTATGCTCGTAAATTCCCCTGCTATAAATAGTAACAAAACAAAACCACAACCCACCTGCTATTTATAGTAACAAAACAAAACGACAACCCACCTAATTACTATTTATAGTAACAAAACAAAACCATAACCCACCTGCTATTTATAGTAACAAAACCACAACCCACCTTACTATTTATAGTAACAAAACAAAACAAAACCACACCCACTTTACTATTTATAGTAACAAAACAAAACCACAACCCACCTTACTATTTATAGTAACAAAACAAAACCACAATCCACCTTACTATTTATAGTAACAAAACAAAACCACAATCCACCTTACTATTTATAGTAACAAAACAAAATTACAACCCATCTTACTATTTATAGTAACAAAACAACATACAACCCTAGCCTCGTACCAGGGCTGTTTTAGTTAACTACATTAATGTATAACTAAACCCCTTTTAATAAGGTATTGGTAACTAAATTATAACTAAATTAAAAGTCTACTGTAATAATTAGAACTAACTAAATTGAAAATCGGCCAGTAATGGGCACTTTTAGTTAGTTAACTAAAACCCTTTTAGTAAGCCTAATATTATTAAGTAAACTATAACATTTAAACTATAACTAAAGTTTGAGAAACTAGACATACTATAAATATAACTAAAAGTAGTCATTTTTGTCAAACTAAAACAACACTGCCTTGTACATGTACCCAGGGTCTTCAAGATGGCGGAGAAAAAGAGCCCGGATTCAACTGTTTGTGTATGCGCTAGTTAACTCGCAAAACAAGTGGTCACTAAAGGATGTTCTTTACAACAAACATCATTTTTGAGTGGAAAAGACATTTGACGCGTGGACCAAAAATTTAAAGCAACTGTTCATGACCATCTTAAGCCCGTAGGGTGTGGCGGTCTGGGAATGAGACTAGTTATTCCACCGCATATTAAATTCCTAGTAGTGTTGATTTATAAGACGGAATTGGAAGTTGGACTTACCAGGAATGTTCAGCATTTGATCCAAGCTGAAAATATAAAAACATGAAGTCAAATACTATAAATAATGACAATAAAATACACAATGAATAAATACAAGATACATGTACTGTACATGTACACGTATAATATATGGAGAAACAATTATCTCTATGATAATGTTTTAATCATTGCTGATGACTTCCCCATGAACAACATACACCATACAGTAACAGTAATTACCTTATTTCCACTGTCAGTAATTACCAGGGCTGGGAATCGGCTGAGATTCTGAAATCGATTATCACTAACTTCAAGTCGATTGATAATTGATTAAAATCAGCAGAAGTAATTAGGCCAATTACGTCAATTAATACAGGAAACTCCTCCCATTTGATGATCAAAAAGGCTTCCTATCACTTCCATATTGTACATTACTTGCCGTCACATGCTTGAAAAGTATATATTCTGGAATAATTAGCATAATCGATATCACAGACTTATAATCGATAATCAGAAGAATTTTCAATATCGATTAATCGTCCCAGCCCTAGTAATTACTGTCTCACTACTGTGATGTTGAATTGACAAGTACACTAATTAAAACTACTGTTGAACTACTAGGTGGAAATGAGTAATTACTGTACTGTATGGTGACTTTTTATTGACATATACTATATTATAGTACTTGTTTTTCCATTCTTCTTACTATTTAACAGTTCTTGCACAAGTGCTAGAGTTAGATAATGATGTCCTTATTATGTTTCCAAAGTGGTTTTGATCAATAATATTATCCGTTAGAACCGTGAGCATTTTAGTATTCTCTCCAAATTCGAATTTTTACCATGAACTATAGCCTTGGTATTGATTTTTTTATTGCAAAATCTATTGTTTCAGATTGAGCTGAAACTGTTTCTAGAGTTAGATAATCTTGGTATTGATTTTTTGATAGCCATGATTACTGAATGTTGGAAAACACAAAGCAATCATAGGGATATTTTTTTCTCCATATACATGTATCTAACAAAGGTACACTTGTACATTATTTTTCGAGACAAGGTCCCTTTTTTGTAAATTTAGTTTCATGATTATAGTTATAACTAACCACAGCATTCTTGTAAAATATGGTAGAAAATGATTTGTCAAACCAAAATTTGTATCCTTGACCATGTATCAGATCATTACAATACTTTGACAATACTTCACTTGAATCAACTGGATCCTGAATAGATGTAAACAACATACAATGTAACCATATTTGGATGTTAAAGTACAGTACAGAGTGTACATACATCATACACATTCGAAGTACAGTGTACTTCACTCATAAAGTACATGTACACTGTAGTCAATGTAAGTACATGTACAGTGATAGTACATAAACCCACATTCAAAGTACATGTACAGTGATAGTACATAAACCCACATTCAAAGTACATGTACAGTGATAGTACATAAACCCACATTCAAAGTACAGTGTACATGTACATGTACTTTACTCACAAAGTACACTGTAGTCAATGTAAGTACAGTACCTGACTTCATTAAGTTTACATACTATGATGGGAGCTACACTTTAATAAGGTGCTGTACTTCTAAGTAGTACTATAGTACTATTTTGTACTGTAATCATAGTAATGTGTGAATTCCCTTTACATTTGTATGTGATAGCATAGTACTAAGGTGTAATACTGTGTAGTACATTTGAAGTACAATGTACATGTACATGTACATGTACTTCACTCACAAAGTACATTGTAGTCAATGGAAGTACAGTGATAGTATGATAAAGCCAGGTACTGTATATGTGTACATGTACATGTACATGTACAGTGTGTAGCCAGCTTAATAATGTCAGGTACTGTACATACAGCTTTTTTAGGAGTTGAGTCATCAAGACACAACAAAAAAGCAGCTTTTTCAATGGCCTCCATGTTCTCTCTGTTAGTCCCTTTACTGAAGTGTGTCTCTCTGATTTCAGCCCAGAATGGTCTGTAAGAAATACATGAATATTTAAATAATCGTGTTTGCAATAGAATGTAAGTCATGTATGATACTGCAACTATACACGTTTTTATAAGGGCTGGGCCTACACAGTTTTAAGATACATGGAAGATAAATAAATGTCCATTACCTTTCAGCAGTTGTTAATGCAGCTATATATTGGTCACCAGGGTTAGTAGGTTTACTATCATCATCAATAATCTGTTGTAATTGCCTGGATATATGCGTGTGTGTGTGTGTGTGTGTGTGACGGCAAGTTATGATGTGCAGTTTATACATACTGTATATTAAATAACTGCATCATGAATATGGCAGTACTACATTACATGTACATGTACATGTTAATTTGTGCTTCAATTACTACACGTACACGACTACACGTACATATACAAGTACATGTACATGTACAGGCAACTCATTTTCATTTTTTCATTGCCTCAGGTGTCTGTCTTTCTTTCTTTCTTTCTTTTTTCCTTTCTTTCTCTTTCTTTCCATCTCAAGTGTCATCATGTGTACATTCAACATGCTTGTACTTGTATTTAAATGTAAGTACATGTACATGTACATGTACTTTCTTAGGAAGGAAGCACTCTAAAACATATATGTACATGTACATGTACAGGCAACTCTCAATTTTCATTTTTCCATTGCCTCAGGTGTCTTTCTTTCTTTCTTTCCTGATAATATGATGTATATACATTTACATGTACATTATTAGATATACATGTACAAGTACATGTATGTATAGTCCCATTTGGTTTATAATAATTACACGTACATCAGTGTTTTTGATAAGCTCACATGGCACACCATTGGCCCAAAGAGCTTCTCATTTTTCACAGCACAGTTCTCTCTTTGGGTCAGTGGTATATTATCACTAACAGCATTAATTCTTTATTAATTGGCTCAATGGCACACACACTTCCCAATGGTGCACACACTAACCATTGTTGAGCCAATTTGGCTCATACTTCAAAACCTATCAAAAACTCTGATGTCCACATAATATATGGACCAGATATACATGTAGGTCGAAACAATTTACGAAGTGCTTAAATACACAACACATGTACATCCTCAATCACTTATATTGTATAGCTAGCAGTTCATTTAACTAACCATTGTATTTCAGCGCCACTCAACAGCCTATTCTTATGATAAGCCGGTATTTTGTACCATTTACCATTCCTATGTGCAACTATATGACGACTCTCTGCAGGACTGCTAATTGAAAGATGATCTGTGAAATATAAAAATAAAATAAATGTACATGTATGTACAACACGTGATCACCTAGGGCCCCAAAATGGAAGTTGAGTAGTAAATAAACGTTCGTGCAATAGACTGATAGAAGCTTGTGGACTCCACATTTTTCCTAGAGCTCATCATATAATTATGCTAAAAAATTGACCATTTTGAGGTCACTAATCATTATCTAATGGTTGGAATTTACAAGAATAATAAAAAAAACATTTTAAAAAATGAAAGAGTATGTAGGGATATATATCAAAACCGAAAAAGCACAGGAACAAGATGGCTTTGGCAACAAAATGAAATACCACTTCCACATAACAACTGTACATACACATGTAAGTATTGCTTCTTTGTCATTTATATTCACTATTTTGTAGTGTCTACTCATCAATATGGTGTACCTCAAATGATGGATTTTTGCTAACACAGAATACGTAATGTAAAGCTTATTTTTCCTGTTTAATATGGACAAAACATGTGCTCAATTATAATAAAATTATTATACAATATACACATGTATGTACATGTATAACTTCATTGTCCATGTACACAATACCTTGTTCTTTTCCTGGTATTCTACATGTACCAAAAAGTCTCTTGTATTGATAAGAACAGAGTGGAATCAGGTTCATTATGATCAACTGATGTAGGAAAGAGTATGTGAATTAATAGTACATGTACTATACATGTACATGTACAATACATGTACATGTACATTGTACATGAAATTACTAGCAAATGAAATTAATGGTAAAATGTACATGTACATGTAGCTCAGTTGGTAGAGCATCTGTCTGGAGTACAGAGTGTCATGGATTCGAATCCCACCTGAGGCAACTCTCATTTTCATTTTTCCATTGTCTCAGGTGTCTTTCTTTCTTTCTTTCTTTCTACATCTCCTATAACATCATATATTTCTTCTAGGTGTCATTAATGTACATATATAGTGACCTGATTTTATTAAATTTACATACTATGATGGGAGCTACACTTTAATAAGGTGATAATTAACTTTACTTCGATTTATGACTGTAGTCTGGGTGTGGTTTCTTACTGAGCAACCTGCCGGACATTTCAACTTATTTTCATTACTCCAGTCCTGCTCCCCATATACACATGTACTTTGTATACAGTTTAGTTTCCATTTACCAGACATTCACTGGACAATGTCCTGCATGACTGGCTGTTTCCACACCACTGACTGTAGTACAGTTACATGTACTTTATACTGTGATCATAGTAATGTGTGAGTTCCCTTTACATTTGTACAGTGTATGTGATAGCATACTATGTACATGTAGTACTAAGGTGTAATATTGTGTAGTACTTTTGAAGTACATGTACATACAGTGTACATGTACTTCACTCCCACTGTAGTCAATGGAAGTACAGTGATAGTATGTAAATTTAATAATGTCAGGGGTACTGTACATTCAAAGTACAATACAGTGTACTTCACTGACAAAGTACACTGTAATCAATGAAGTACAGTGATAGTATATAGGTACAAGTGTATGTAAACTTGCCTGACAAGTCACAAACAATACATATACACATGTACATGTACATGTACATGCATGTATATAAAATTTCAATGTTATTAATTTATCAAGTATAATCTTACTGGAGTAAGTGTTTCATTTTCAATTTCACTTTTCATTTTCATTGCTAAGTGAGTATAGAGACCAGCACGTGCGGCTTGATTAGTTGAAATTGGTATTCCCATCTGATCCTATAATAAAGATATAATGTATATGTACATATGTACATGTACGTGTGTGTGTGTGTGTGTGCGTGTGTGTACAACTAACAGTAGCATAATAATTTGAATTAATCATGACTGATCCTCTCCATCCATGGTAGACATATTTCTCCCACCAATCAGTAACCTATATGAGGTACAATGTACATTTTAATACTTCCAATGTACATGTACTATGAATGTACATGTACATGTAGTTAAACATGTACGTGTATATACATGTACATGTACTTAGATAACACTAGTACATGTAGCTTCATTCTTAGCTGTATGCACCAATATTTGATCAGTATCACATGTGTAAATTGTGACTAAGCATTCAAGTGAATTTTCAGCCACATACTCAGGCTCTTAAAATGGCAGAGAAAAAGAGCCTGGATTCAATTGTTTATGCATGCACTAACTAACGTGCACATGGTCAATAAAGGGTGTGTCAGTTTGTAGTACAAAATAGCACAGCCAAGATCAGGAGATCAACAGTACTGCACACCAGGGTTTTTGATAAGTTTTGAAGCATGGGCCAAATTGGCTCAAAAATGGTTGGTATGTGCGCCATTGGGAATAAATCTTGAGCCAATTAACAAAGAGTTGATGCTGTTAGTGAGAATATAATCATAACTAACTGCACCACTGGCCCAAAGAGAGAACCATGGAGTGCCAAATAAGAAGCTCTTTGGGCCAATGGTGCGCCATATGAGCTTATCAAAAACACTGCTGCACACAATGCACAGAAACAGAGATCACTTGATAGAAACTAGCCATATTGATTATACATGTACATGTACCTATTTTCAGCTAATGGAAGACTAAAACAGTTCATTAATGTCCAAGATAAAATGTAATTAGCACATATGCAGACAATTGCTCTTTTCTCTACCATCTTAAGAGCCTGCTCACATGATAAAGAGGCTGGTATTCCAGACAGGTGACTAGCACTTGAAAGGGATGCTATCCTATCAACACTTGATTATTTGGTGTAATGTACTAGACCTTTACGCCCTCTTCACATGTTAATACATGTACATGTACATGTACCTACATAAACACAATAATCTGTTCCCTTTGTATGATATTCAGCTCTTACCACTGTTGTGCTACGACAACCAGACAACCATTAGCACATTCACAATCCTCTATGTACACTGCACAAGTGGTACTGAATGCTTCAGTCACACAACCCTTATTAACTAGAATTTAGCATTTATTTTCTATGCGAGGAGAGATTAGCAAAGCATAAAGAAACTGCCTGTTACTGAAAACATGATACTAACAAGTGAAGATGATGGTCAGTGCAACCATGAAAAGTCACATTTTAAAGTTCCACTTAGGATTATGGTATAACAAACACATTGATGACTTTCTGGTACATGTACATGTACATGTATGTATAATAATTATAAATAATTATACAAACATTAGATAAGAACATTATAATGTATAATTACATGTACATATACATGTATGTACAGTAATGCTTTTTAATTACATGTATATGTACATGTACATACATATACATGTACATACATTGCATACATGTACATGCACATACATGTACATGTATGTAATGCTTACATAATTTGTACTTGTCTATGATTAAATTACATATACATACATTGTATACATGTACATGCACATACATGTATGTAATGCTTACATAATTTGTACTTGTCTATGATTAAATTACATGTACATGTACATGTACATACATGTACATACATTGTATACATGTACATGCACATACATGTATGTAATGCTTACATAATTGGTACTCGTCCATGATTTAAGTGTCACATAAAATTGCAGCTTATTACCAGGTCCTTTCTATAAGAAAATGAGTATCATTATAAATGTATAATTTATATACATAATAATGACTAATATCATTATAATATAATTGTGATGTTCAGTTGATACAAGCAAATTGACTTAAAACTGATTATGGTGTGTAAATTATACCTTGAATTCTTCTACTAATCTCTTTTTCTCTTCATATTCTTCATCATTTAGTAATGGACGAACTGACTTGAGATACTGTATATAATACAAATGAGTTAATATACAGAAAAGATGTACATGTACATGTACATGTACATACAAGTACATGTAGTTATTATATACAGCTTACATAACCATGCTAAAGAAAGGAAACCAGGATATTCTTGTTTTAGTTACAACTATATAACTGTCAATTATATCATACATGTACATGTATGTGTATACAAGTATAGTATTCTAAAAGGTACATATACATACATTGTAGCTATAGTACTTGTATAGCAAAACACAGGAGGAAGCTACTGAGAAACCAGTCATGTAAGCTAATTATTATCATACAATGTATATACTGAGCCCTTGCGTAGTCTATATGCTGACTAAGGCTGGGTTCACATAATAACCCAAAGCCTTGCATTGTGATAAAATTCTGAGAAAATCAAACTAGTCTATTCTTGTTATTAAAAGCTGAAAACCACTATATATACACAACAGAAAACCTCAGTAAGCTAGACTGTGGTTAACCAATGAATCACACTAACCCTTGAACAGGTGTCATCTAATCTTGGAACTGGGAGAAGAGGAATTGATTTTTGATAACTTCCTAACAAAGGACTACTAGTACCAGCTACAAGTTTCACAAGAACCTGAAAAAAATTCTAAATAATATATTTACAGTGTTCGAAACAGTTTTTGAAAGTGTCCAACAGAAAAATCTGGACAAAACAATATTTGACAAGCAAGTTGTGAATTTGGTATGCGCTGTACATGATTTGAAGTAACTCACTGCCCAAACTTTAGTTTTAAATGATCTCGTCCTGAAAAAAAATAGAACACAAAAATAGAAATGTAAATACATGGACATGGACAGATAGAAAAAGTATAAATATGAGAGATAGATAGAAAAGGACAGAGAGAAATAAATGATATACATGTACATGTACGTACCCCCTTTTGTCAAACATCCATCCTTTGTACAACAACAAAGCTCTTAAAGTATATCGTTGAATATAACACAATGATGTCCAGATTATAGTCGATTGAGCCAGTAATGTTACAGTGTTCCATACAGAGATAGGAATACCAAAAAATCTAATTAAAATAAACATCACCAGTATGATTATAATTATAATAAAAAAACATGAAATGATATCGAAACTGAAAAAGCACTGAAACAAGATTGTACCTTAGCAACACAATTGAACTAACCACTTCCATAATTATACATGTAACTACCCTATATACATGTGTGTACATGTAAACACAGCTTCTTTGTACTTTGGTTTTACAAATTCTAGCTGGTTATAGGCAAATCATATCTCTGTTTATACATGAAAATGGTTGATATCTGAAAGTACTCATTAAGAACAGTACATGTTCATAAAGAGAAGAAAAGATAACTCTCTCATGAAAAAGTTATAAGGAGAGACAGAGACAGAGACTGACAGAGAAACAGAGACAGAGAGAGAGAGAGACAGAGAGAGATAGAGAGAAAGGGAGAGAGTCTTAAACAAACTAATACATGTAAGTATTGAAACAGGTGCTATGGACGAAACTAATGATAGACATTAAAGATGGTAAACTTCCCTTTAATAAGGAAAACATAATAGTGATCCAATAAAATGATAAATATTTGTATTATTTCAGACACCATGCTTGATATAATTATAAGAATAAATAAACACATCACTGAGAATTCCATGTACATGTACATGTACTGATGTACATGTACATTACTGTTATTTTAATATGACAATAATGATTACTTTTAAAAGGGTTTTAGTTTTAGTTAACTAACTAAAAGTGGCTATTTTTCATTTTAGTTAGTTATAGTTATTAAGTCACAATGAAAAGGGGTTGTAGTTTAGTTATTAAGTACATGTAGCAGGGTTTAATCCAGGAGGGCAAATGCTTCCCCCCCCCCCCCCCCTACCCCGCCCCAGCATATGACACCATTACCAAACATATCATTAAATTCTCATTACATTCTATTATATCATATAGTACTACGTAATAGGGTTGTCTCTCCTGTCCGTGCCAAACGTGCCCCCCCCAAGGACATATGTCTAAATTAAACCCTGTGTAGTACAATCAATTGACTATAGGTGGGTTAGAAGATTTCCTGCTACCTCCTACACATGCTGTGGTTTGTATTGTAGTTGAAATCTTGTAACATCAGAAAGGAAATACATTTGATATGTCACCCACTAATGACAAATCAATAATAGAATTCCCTGAATAGGTCAAACACTGTTAATACCTATTGTAACTACATGTGCATTTAGAACACACACACACACACACACACACACACACACACACACACACACACACACAGAATAAGTCATGCACTGATAATTCAATTGGTAATCGATATTGGTCATTATCGGCCATTATTTCTAGTGTCGGTATCGATTATTTCTAAAATATGTAACCAATAATAATATTGTATTAAGTGTACTAATAATGCCATTTCTTGTGATTATAACATCATTAATTGCTTTTATAAATTATATTCATTATTATTGAGAAAATGCTGAAAGGATCAGTAATTAGAAGGTTGATGTGATATCAAATCGAAATTGGTTATTGGTACATATCTAAAGTAATTATCAGTTTATTAGTAAAATCTCATATCAATACATCATTACATGTAATTTAGAATACATACACACACACAGACAGACATACACACACATACAGACAGACACACACACTAGTTCTAACCTTGGTATTGTTGAAAGCAGAGATAATACACCATAGGAAGGATCATATCCAATGGCATATAATACAAAAACTCCACCAGTAACTACCAGTAGTGACAAGGGAGTCGCTGGGAATATTCCTTTTAGGAATGATGTTTTAATACGATAGTATCGAGTGTATATTAAGTGGAACAAAGCACTGAGTGCAGATTGAACTGCGGATTTGTCAACATGTAGTAGAACACCTTCATCTGTTACTGCAAATTGGAAGGCAACAGCTTGATGAGCCTCTGCCATTTACGCCCACTTTGAAATCCAGTACTTCTTTATTTACTATTATAAATAATAAAATAATAAAATGTGTATATATATGTATATATAATATATATATATATATATATATATATATATATATATATATATATATAATATATATATATATATATATATATATAATATATATATAATTATATAATTTATAACTCTGTAGAATATATATATATATACACGTTTAAGTAAAATACGTGACCTTGTTTCCACTCACTAGTCACTAGAGTCACTACAGCACTATAGTCTATAGTACTACGTCCACTGCTGCCCCAGCTAGCCTAGCCGCTTTGACTACAAAACTTGCGCCGGATTAAATTACATCACGTGATATCATGTGACGTTCACACCCATAACTACACCCTATACAATGACTAGTCTCGTCCCCAGACTGCCAGTTTGGGGATGAAACTATGCAATGACACGCATACATAATGTAGGACATTTCTGCAGACTTTGTACTTTTTTGACAATTTTGGTCCAGACTCCCTTGACTTCAGAAACAAGACATAATATTTTATAACGATGCCATTTGAAATTGCTACACCTTGGTATCATGGAATTGAAAATTGATGTAATCATAGTGGGATTACATCATTGTTAATCATTCTAAGCAGTATATTTATAGAAGGGTTGTATCTGTTTATAAATAGTCTATGGGTTGTGGTTATGTAGTGACTGCTACATGAAGCATCACCCTTATAAAAGTGGACAAGTTTATATATATTTATAGTAGCAAATGGTTACAAAAATTGACCAATCAAAATAGTCAGTGTAAAAAAAAACTATCAATAGTAGCCTTTTAGAGTAAGGCCCGTATCACTTGACAAGGCCCCACCTAGACCACACCCTTGTAGATTAGTATAAGATCAAAAATAAACTGCAAGACCATTTGTACGTACAGCCTGTCAGGAAGCTCACCAACTAGGTGGATTATCTTGCCTTCTTCAAGACATTAAGAGAGTGTGCTTGTATATTGCTACTCCGTGTGGAAGAAACTGTAAGTGAGGTAATATATATATATAGCAATGTGCATTCTTGATTGTTCAGAGTTTATGATAACAGAGAAATGGGATAATAATGATTAGTTTACAAATCAATGATTTTGTGGTCATGAGAAACATAGTATGATGAAATACATAAGTTTTATATTGTTACCATCATGAATGTAAATTATATACATGTATATATATATATATATACTACAATGGTAAAGAACCATGACGACTGTTGTAAGTAAAACAAGGTTGAGATGGGAGTTGATTACATATAATAGCTTTCATTCAGACAAACATGTACTTAATGCCTTAATTAAAGGTTATGTATGATTATCTTGACCTTGGAAAGATGTTTGTAGTTTTAGTTTTGAATGACCACCAATCTTCTTCCTGTGTCATTTTTTCATATATCCCTTTATTGTTTATATATATCGAGTTTCAATGCATTATTTCATTATTACGTTACAGTAAATCATGTATTAATCTTATGACATTAAACACTATATTACATATAAAGCATTTTGAGGTCATTGTGAATGTGAACAGCCATCCAAAAATTCTTTCGTTAATTTTTATTCACCTCCATGCTATATCAAACATGGACACATGGAGAGATATTGTGCTGTTTTCACATGTATTGTATTCTAAGCACCTCTCGATTTTAATTCCTAAGTGATGTTGATTATGGGAAAATTATCTTATGAATTGTAAATTGCCTGATTTTTTCATGCAAGCAATAACAATTTATCAATGCTATCATACGATGTAATCACAAATCATGTACTTTGTATAGTAATCACAGGTTTCAATGAGCACATACATGTAGCTTAATGTGGGGTGACTAAATGCACCATGTTTACTTTCATTTATATGTATGTACTAAAACAACAGTAACTGTTAATTTTGGGCAAGTTTGATCAAGCCCCAATTAGTGAATATAATCACTGGGTAGTCACTGTTAATTTTAGGCAAGTCTGATCAAGCCCCAATTAGCGAATAAACTCAGTGGAGCACTTTGGTAAAAAAAAAAACCTCACCTCTGTTTGGGGTTTGAGGGGGAAGGAACTAGGTCTTTAAACAATACCATGTGAACGTCCAAGAAGACTGGAACTAAGATATAAGCATGGAACAGAAATGAAACGGGCTAGTTAACATTTAAAGGAGATCAGACAATATCCAAGATAAAGACAAATGGAGCAAAATTCCAAAGAGAGAGAGAAAGGAGTATTTGTAGTTAGAAGATTGTCAAGCAGAGACGCTAGTTGTCAAGCATGGCTGCCGTGAAACATTTCCTGTACGATTTAGTAACAATAATTAATTATAACAGAGGCTCTGTCTCTATCTCTCTATCACTGTTTCACTTGCTTACTTACTCACTCAAGCCAGGACTCATTAGTCAAAACATTTCCTACATTGTATATAGCCACTCCCAAACTTTGCTTGGACACATTTCATCCATCCATCCATCCAACTATATTAATAATAGTTGAAAATATACTTGGTAGTTCACGTATTCTTATAATAACATCCACTGTTTTTAGATCAGACTAATCTCACATTCTGTTGCAATTATTAATTATTAATCGAATGTGCCTGCCACAGCACAAATAAACACATAGTCAGCAATACATTACTAGATTGTCATCAGTTTTCATATGTGTTAGTGTAGTATTTTTCATTTGTAGTGGAACCTGAGAGCACATCCTGTGCTTTATAATATAAATTCACCCCTGAAATGAGGACAACCTCTGTAATCAGGACAGTGGTCCCAATGGTGTCCGGAATAAGGAGGTTCCACTGTAATGATATGCATGAACATGATTATCTATAAATGTCCCAAACTGTGCTTTATAATATAAATTCACTCCTAAAATGAGGACAACCTCTGTATTCACTTGGTCCCAATGGTGTCCAGAATAAGGAGGTTCCACTGTAATGATATATGTGATCACATGATTATTGTAAGTAGCTTTAGATATCATAACAAAGAAATTGTTTTACACAATTTAATATTATTGAGCTACCAATTTAGTGGATAGATAGAATCTATTATTGTTTTCATTAATCAAATATCAAATGAACGTCTATTAGAGTATCTATTTAGTCGGAGGGGATTTTGTTTATTTCTAGGAAGTGTATTCATCTTCCTCTCGAGTTACTCACTGGAACATTTGGAACCAAAAGTCTGTTCATATTCATGATGACCTCAAAATTAGGATGTGATGACTGTATATGTAATATAGTGTATAGTTTAATGTCATAAGGTTAATATATGATTATACTGTAACTCAATAATGAAGTAATGGATTGAAATTTGACATCACAAAAAAGAATGGGAAGGATAATTATATGAAAATGGTGCAGGTAAAAAGATTGTTTGGTCCCTTTCAAACTAAAGCTATGAACATTTTTCTGAGGACAAGGTGAACATGACTGACTTCTATAATAATCTTTATACTACTATATGAATAGTGTATTCAGTGAGGCTGTGCTTTTCAATAGGGAAAATATAAAACAGATGTGTACATGTGTGTTGAAACTTCTAAAATTGTAACAGCTGTGTTTGATAGCACACTCTATTTTGGAAATTACACATAGGTCAAAACTATTGCAATTCATGTACATCAATCCATTGATACCTCTCTCTCTCTCTCTCTCTCTCTCTCTCTCTCTCTCTCTCTCTCTCTCTCTCTCTCTCTCTCTCTCTCTCTCTCTCTCTGTAGGACTACAATGTCAATAGATATTGGAAAAAGACCTCCAATTGATGAAAGTAACTCCAGCAAAAGTCATGTGGTTGCTATAGGTAACGGTGATGTCATATCTCCTAAAGAATCTCCTAATCATGTACAGAATGATGGGAATAATTCCATTGAGAATGAAGCTTTGATCAATGGTGACAACAGCAAGTCAAATACAAATTTTGTCATGACAGAAAAAGAGAAAACAGATGGACCCAAAGAATCTTCTACTCCAGTAACTCCAAAGAGACTTCAAATTGAAGGAGAGGATGTTAAAAAGAAACCTTTATGTCACAAACGAGGAGGATCATCAGTTTCCACGGGACAGGTTTGTGATACTAAAATATACTATATACATGTACATGTACATGTGTGTATGTACATATATACTATATGTAATATACTATATACTGTAAATGTATATTATGTGTAATATATATATGATGACTTGAGATGGAAAGAAAGAAAGAAAGAAAGAAAGAAAGAAAGAAAGAGAGGCACCTGAGGCAAATGAAAAAATGAAAAATGAGTTGGGATTTGTACAGGTGTATTATACTACATGTATATACACATACATGTACATCTCAAGTCATCATGTCTTCTGTGTGTTGTTTGAATGTACTTTTGTTTGAATGTGGTCATGTACATGTAAATTTCACTAATTTGTATTAATTATTATTAACCCTCGCTGCATATACGGAGAATTACATGTACAGTAATTTGTTTGCATGTCTATCTGTCTCTCTGTTACCAGAAATTTTAGAAGCGCTAGTTTACCAAATGAAGTACTGCCAAGCAAGTGCCAGCCTCAACAAAATTAAGGGATTTTAGTAGCCACATATTGTGTTCTTAAGTGAAAGTACAAGTGTTTATATAACTACATCTCACTTCATTTAGAAAATGTTTTCAAGTGGGGCAAAAATTGAATTTGAAAGACTTGAGGGAGGGGGGGGGGGGGGATACAGCAGTGTTTCCCCCTAAATGGTGGTAACATGGCACTCCCCCATCCTTTAGTATTGCTTCTCCACCCTTTAATTTTAAAGTTTATGCTGAAAAACACAGTTTTGAATTGAACATTGTTGACCAAATATGATGTACCCACTGATGCACTCCCCCACCCTTAATATTTATCATGGGAGTACACTGATATACAGGATTATTAGAGTGTGAATATTGGCAAACAAATTCCAAAAAGAGCAAGACTCTAGCAAGGAGGGGCAAATTAACTCTAATCTACACAGTAAAGCATGAAAATGAAAACTGAAGAATAACAATTTAAAAAAATTCCATTTCTATAGTTAGCATTTATTTGGTACAGTGTACATATAAGGTGTATAAATATTATTATATCATGTGAATTAATCACCCACCATCAGTCATTACAATCTTTTGTAACCTGGGCAACTCCTAAAACATTTATATTACATGTTTAGTGTAGCATGCTAGTAAATGTAATGCTGTTTGTTCTCGACACCTATTCACATTTGTACATTGTGTTCATCTAGTCTTCTATTTTTTTAATCCATCAACAATCTATATTTGCACTAGTACATGTATCAACATCACCATATGCACACATACATGTATTTACATGTATCAACATCACCATATGCACACATACATGTATTTACATGTATCAACATTACATATGAACACATACATGTAATGTATATATATGTATCAACATCACCATATGCACACATAGTCACATACATGTATATATATGTATCAACATCACCATATGCACACATACATGTACTGTATATATATGTATCAACATCACCATATGCATACTACATGTCATGCATCAACATTACCATATGAACACATACATGTACTGTATATATATATGTATCAACATCACCATATGCACACATACATGTATATACTTATATCAACATCACCATATGCACACATACATTCTGGAGGGGGCTCGGTCAATTAATGAGTGTGGTGCATAATCAAACACAATCTAGCCCTAAAAAAACTGCTTGAAGTTTACACCATCCACATCATTATTATCATAACATATTAGTTAAGGTTGAGTACATTGAGTACTAATTTCAACTGTTATATAATCTAGATATCTTGTTTACACAATCCACGTCATAAACAACATTGTGTAACATTAACCACAACTTAACCACTTGATAATACATTATGTAATAAATATATATATATAATATATCTTGTGTGATACTTTCAGGAATTAGTGATAGTTTTTAATGTGATATACATGTAGCTGTTATATAACTTCTGACGATACGTTTAGTTAATTGTTGAACGTCTAATAACTCACAACTTAATTTGTTATTTGTTGTATACTGTATGTGTACATAACTATGTAAGTAATGTACATGTACACAATACATGTAATGTACATGTACACAATACATGTAATGTACATGTATGATTGATAATACATGTACATGTACATGTATGATTGATTATACATGTACATAATTGTATTTAGCATATAGTGACAGACAAATTGTTATTTTCACATTGTTAAACAGTATACTGTACATGTACATGTACATGTATGTGACTGTGTGAGCAAAGTACTTGTATCATGTACATGTACATGTATGTATATGTACATGTACATAATTGTATGAATGTACATGTACATGTATAATTATATATACAGTGTGTATCTCATGTAAATGTATACTTTACATGTTCATCTACTGTTACCATGACTACCTATTATAGGGAGATCCCTGTAATACAACAACTACTTCATCAACCTCTAGTTTATCTCATGATGCTAGTTACTATTCCCATGATAGTGCCACATTGGAAACTGTATCTTTACCACTTACACTGGAGAAATTAAAGGTAGTGACATGACTACATGTACACATGTATATACAATTATACATGTACACATATACATGTATGTACAATGTACATGTATATACATGTACACTTGTACATATATAATTTATGTACAATTGTACATGTACACATACATATACAATGTACATACATGTATACATATACATGTACAAGTACACATACACATACATGTACATATTCATGTACAAGTACAATGTACACATACATGTACAATGTACATACATGTATACATATACATGTACAAGTACACATACACATACATGTACATATTCATGTACAAGTACAATGTTCACATACATGTACAATGTACATACATGTATACATATACATGTACAAGTACACATACATTGTACATGTACATATTCATGTACAAGTACAATGTACACATACATGTACAATGTACATACATGTATACATGTACATGTACAAGTACACATACACATACATGTACATATTCATGTACAAGTACAATGTACACATACATGTACAATGTACATACATGTATACATATACATGTACAAGTACACATACACATACATGTACATATTCATGTACAAGTACAATGTACACATACATGTACAATGTACATACATGTATACATATACATGTACAAGTACACATACACATACATGTACATATTCATGTACAAGTACAATGTACACATACATGTACAGTGTACATACATGTATACATATACATGTACAAGTACACATACACATACATGTACATATTCATGTACAAGTACAATGTACACATACATGTACAATGTACATACATGTATACATATACATGTACAAGTACACATACACATACATGTACATATTCATGTACAAGTACAATGTACACATACATGTACAATGTACATACATGTATACATATACATGTACAAGTACACATACATTGTACATGTACATATTCATGTACAAGTACAATGTACACATACATGTACAATGTACATACATGTATACATATACATGTACAAGTACACATACATTGTACATGTACATATACATGTACATGTACACATACATTGTACATGTACATATACATTTTATGTTTATTTGTATTTAATAATTTATACTTCATGTCTAAATGTAAAGTATTAATCCATCCTATTAGTCCACCATTAGTCTACCATTAGTCCATCCATTAATGCATCCTATTAGTCCACCATTAGTCCACCATCAGTCCACCATTAATCCATCCTTCAGTACATCCATTAGTACATCCACTATTCTATCCATTAATGTGTCCATTAATTCATCCAATAGTCAATCCATTAGTCCATCATTATTAATTCATAATACATGTACATGTACATGTACTGTGTACATGTATTAACAGTGTTTCTCTATCCAAATCCTGTACTCTATATACAGAAAGATGCTTCAGCACGTACACTATCTGATCCAGCTCTGAGATTAACAGAAGCTTTATCAAGAGACAATTTGAGTGATGAAGAAAGAAAAGAAACTACGACTAGATTGTTGGAGGAAATTGTAGCTCTTAAACTGGTAATTAGTAATGAGGCTCATGTTTTGTGTAGCACCAAATAATTAGAGTATATATGGTACTATAGTCTATGTTCATTCATCCATTGATCCAGCGATTAGTGTAATCATTCATTTATTGACCAACCAATAGTCCAATCATTCATCCACTGATCCATCCCTTAGTCTAATCATTCATCCACTGATCCATCCCTTAGTCTAATCATTCATCCACTGATCCATCCCTTAGTCTAATCATTCATCCGCTGATCCATCCATTAGTCTAGTCCATTAGTTCAATCATCCATTGATTCATCCATTGATTCAACCATTAGTCTATTCATTTCTACCATCAGTCCATTGTCCATTCATTATTCTATGCATCCATCGATTACACTATTAAATCATTCATTAACTCATCCATAGTCCATCCAATAATCCCATTTAATAATTATTAGTCCATTCAATTAATTGGTCCATCCATCAGTCTTTTGAATCATCCATTAGTCTACCATTAGTGTATTTATTCATCCATTACTCTATTCGATCATTATCCATTAGCTCCTCCATTAGTCTATTCAATCATCATCCATTAGCTCCTCCATTACTCTATTCAATCATTATCCATTAGCTCCTCCATTACTCTATTCAATCATTATCCATTAGCTCCTCCATTACTCTATTCAATCATTATCCATTAGCTCCTCCATTAGTCTATTCAATCATTATCCATTAGCTCCTCCATTACTCTATTCAATCATTATCCATTAGCTCCTCCATTACTCTATTCAATCATCATTCATTAGCTCCTCCATTAGTCTATTCAATCATCATCCATTAGCTCCCCCATTACTCTATTCAATCATCATTCATTAGCTCCTCCATTACTCTATTCAATCATTATCCATTAGCTCCTCCATTACTCTATTCAATCATTATCCATTAGCTCCTCCATTAGTCTATTCAATCATCATTCATTAGCTCCTCCATTAGTCTATTCAATCATTATCCACTAGCTCCTCCATTAGTCTATTCAATCATTATTCATTAGCTCCTCCATTACTCTATTCAATCATTATCCATTAGCTCCTCCATTAGTCTATTCAATCATCATTCATTAGCTCCTCCATTACTCTATTCAATCATTATCCATTAGCTCCTCCATTAGTCTATTCAATCATCATTCATTAGCTCCTCCATTAGTCTATTCAATCATTATCCACTAGCTCCTCCATTACTCTATTCAATCATTATCCATTAGCTCCTCCATTACTCTATTCAATCATTATCCATTAGCTCCTCCATTAGTCTATTCAATCATCATTCATTAGCTCCTCCATTACTCTATTCAATCATTATCCATTAGCTCCTCCATTACTCTATTCAATCATCATTCATTAGCTCCTCCATTAGTCTATTCAATCATTATCCATTAGCTCCTCCATTAGTCTATTCAATCATCATCCATTAGCTCCTCCATTACTCTATTCAATCATCATTCATTAGCTCCTCCATTAGTCTATTCAATCATTATCCATTAGCTCCTCCATTACTCTATTCAATCATCATTCATTAGCTCCTCCATTAGTCTATTCAATCATTATCCATTAGCTCCTCCATTACTCTATTCAATCATCATTCATTAGCTCATCCATTAGTCTATTCAGTCTTCCATTAATGCACCATTAGTCAATTTTTCAGTCATTGATCCATTGGTTCATCCATTGGTTCATCCATTGGTTCATCCATTGGTTCATCCATTGGTGCATCCATTGGTTCATTCATTGGTTCATCTGTATTATTCTTACAGGAGATAATTAATCTTAAAGAGGAGAATGAAAATTTAAAAAGAGTAAGAACAGAAATGGATGATGAATTACATCAGTTGACTGAAAACCTTTTTGAGGTAAATGTGTATCTCTGTCGTATTAAGGGACTAACCTGAAATGCTAGCCAATAGACCAGGGGTGTGGAAATAGTGAGCCAACTGCCAGACATTTTGACCTCTTTTCACTACTCTCCCTCCCTCCCTCCCAAACTTTCCCCCGATGTATAAAAGTCTGTAGTTATTAATACATGTTCATGAGGAGCAAATTACTTGTTTAGTATAAATGTACACTTCGTTTGTATTTGTTAAGCACTCTGGTCTTTAGAGGTGAATATACATTAACAATGTACATGTGCATTGTACTGTAATCACTATAATTATACATGTAGTATACATATACATGTATATACATGTATATCAGGAAGAAGTGAGTGAAATAGTGCATGACAATGAGAATATTTGATATAGTTCTGAACGATCAGTTGTTTTATTAATATAAATATTTATTTTGAGTTCACTGATTGGGAATGTTGTCACGCTCCTGAAACATCAGAGCTGTCTATTGTTGATGTATTGTAACTATCATGTAATGCAGGAGTTTAAAAGCAATTGTGTTTTTGTATATTTTTGTCTATTCTGGCTTTTATTAATAAAGAACAATTTAAAAGAACTATCATATCAAAGAGAAGACTTCTACCATCTTAGAGCACAGTGTGGCTCAATGGAATTACTTCATCAGTCAAGTAAGCATCCTGTGTGTTATACTGAAACAAGGTGGCTGACTAGTCACTAAATTCCCGATCAGTGAACGTAGAATAAATATTTATATCCAATATTTGATATATCAATGGGTTTGAATTTGTTTGTAAATCCTTTTAAAGGTATATGAAAATATAATAATTTATTAATCACATTAGACAGATATTGAAATACCTAATAAAGTGGAACAGTGGTACTGCACTGTTCTATGCAATGCCATTTCTGTGTTCAAAGGAATGCAATTAAATCACAAATATGCTTTGATGTTTGTGTCAGTACCACTCTGTTGTAGTGTGGCCAGCTAAAACACTACATGTACATATATATTATTATTATTATCTAGGAGGCTTATAAAATGGTTGATGAAGCTAAAGGGGATAGAGTTTCAGCTGAGAAACGTTTAGCAGATGCTACTGGACAGGTATGATATGAACTAATCTAAGCTTTTTAAGAAGAGCTCCAGTCACTATTAAATAGCCTAGAGATACAGTATATGTCACAATAAAAAGTCACCATACAGTACAGTATTTACTCAGTAGTTTCATTTCCATACTACAGTAGTTTTGACAGTAATTGGTATACTTGTCAATTCAACACCACAGTAGTAAGACAGTAATTACTGTACTGTACTGACAGTAGAACTAAGGTAATTACTGTACTATACTGACAGTAGAACTAAGGTAATTACTGTACTATACTGACAGTAGAACTAAAGTAATTACTGTACTATACTGACAGTAGAACTAAGGTAATTACTGTACTATACTGACAGTAGAACTAAGGTAATTACTGTACTATACTGACAGTAGAACTAAGGTAATTACTGTACTATACTGACAGTAGAACTAAGGTAATTACTGTACTATACTGACAGTAGAACTAAGGTAATTACTGTACTATACTGACAGTAGAACTAAAGTAATTACTGTACTATACTGACAGTAGAACTAAGGTAATTACTGTACTATACTGACAGTAGAACTAAAGTAATTACTGTACTATACTGACAGTAGAACTAAGGTAATTACTGTACTATACTGACAGTAGAACTAAAGTAATTACTGTACTATACTGACAGTAGAACTAAGGTAATTACTGTACTATAGTGACAGTAGAACTAAGGTAATTACTGTACTATACTGACAGTAGAACTAAAGTAATTACTGTACTATACTGACAGTAGAACTAAGGTAATTACTGTACTATAGTGACAGTAGAACTAAAGTAATTACTGTACTATACTGACAGTAGAACTAAGGTAATTACTGTACTATACTGTTACTGTATGGTGACATTTTATTGATTGATATATAGTGTATACTGTAACCCTCATAAAGCAATCATATGGAATATGGATACTTTTTCTACATATATATTGTCTTAGTATACATGTATTCTCCTCCTCTCCCCTTTAGATTGAAGCCATGGAAACAAAAGTCTCCACACTTCATAATCTACTTCACACACAGTCCTCTCCCACAATCGGCTCTCACAATCCCCATAAGCACAAGAAGCCGTCTGTTAAAAAAATGATACGAAAGATTACTCGTAAATCACATTCTCATTCCAGAAAAGGTTTGGTACCAGTTGAGCAAAAAGGAATTGAGAATGAAGGATTGTTGAAATCAGGAGAGCTTATGTCATGTGACTATAACGAGTTTACAGAGTGGTTAGATATGGGATTGCCAACGTCTCCAGAGACACATACTTATATCAATCGTATACATTTATCTCAAATAGATCCTTGTTTACAATTTAAAAATGATCAGGTAATTTAAAACCAGGGATGGGAGGTATGTATATACAGGACCTGACTTCATTAAGTTTACATACTATGATGGGAGCTACACTTTAATAAGGTGATAGTCAACTGTACTTCTAGTAGTACTATAGTACTACTTTATACTGTAATCATAGTAATGTGTGAATTCCCTTTACAATTGTATGTGATAGCATAGTACTAAGGTGTAATACTGTGTAGTACATTTGAAGTACAGTGTACTTCATTCACAAAGTACACTGTAGTCAATGGAAGTACAGTGATAGTATATGTAAACTTAATGAAATGAGTAATGTGTAGTTGGAGGCACTGATACAGCACAACTACATGTATCATGTATCATGCACATGTACATGTACATGCACATGTACATGTACATGTACATGGTGTGGGAGTGTCCCTGTGATTGTACATGTATAGTTGATAGAATGTACCATAATAGTATAAATAATTAGATATTGGTGGACGGTTCATATTGGTTCATTTTACCAAATTCTTTAATAATTACAATAATTATATTATTATTCCTCTTTTTAATTATGAACTTTAGTTGTCAGAGAAGGTCAAAATAGCTGCTGAGAAAGGTGTCATTTTACTTGAGCCGCTGTCTGGCACATCAGTTGATCAAGAGGCATTTCAAAAGTATGCATGAATGCATGTAATATAATTATGCATATACAGTATATGTCAATAAAATGTCACCATACAGTAACAGTAATTACCTTAGTTCTACTGTCAGTACAGTACAGTAATTACCTTAGTTCTACTGTCAGTATATAGTATACTAATTACTGTCTTACTACTGTGGTGTTGAATTGACAAGTACACCAATTACTGTTAAAACTACTGTTGAACTACTGTAGTGTGGAAATGAAACTACTGAGTAATTACTGTACTGCATGGTGACTTTTTATTGACATATACTGTATTTTGTAGAGCTCTTTTATTTCATTGTCCATTTTTTGTAATTCAGTTATATTGAATGTAAGCAGTCCAAATATGCCTCACTTGTGCCACATAATAAACAAATGCCTACATTTAATTGGTCATCATTCTGCCATTTTGTACAAGAAATCAATGAAATTTGGTATCTAAGAAGCTTAATAATAGCTCTTCCTGGATACCAAATTTCATTGACTTCCTGTAAAAAATGGTGGAATGACGAGCAATTGAATGTAAGTATTTGATCAAAATTATTTGTGGGAAAGTATCCCTTTTTGAAAAGTATGTCACATAATTATTATACTGTTTCCTGTAGTTACACATCATTAATACAAAAGTACAACTTCATCATTAAATAATACCTTTTCTCTCACTACTGCACCACTTTCCATGCACCACACACACACACACACACACACACACACACACACACACATACATACGTAAACACAAACACATACATATAATACACACGTACAGGCATTGTGCATTAACAGATGAGTCAGCAAATCCGTGTTCATATCGTATGAAAGTAGAAGACTCGGATGATTGGCATTATATATCAGCTTACAGCAGAAATAAAGTATGTCACATGATGATCATGTGATGAGGTGTATTATTTGTACATACTTTTATTTGCAGATTGTAGCAGTTTGTGATTTTTATACATTTATTGGGTATATTCAGAAGGGAATCATCAAAAAAGAACGTATGTCCTTTTCAATGAATGGATGGATGGATGGATGGATGGATGGATGTGGATGGATATTGGATAAATGGATGAGTGAATAGATGGATGAATAGATGGATGGATGTGTGGGTGTGTTGCTTGGATGAATGGATGGATAGATGGATGAATAGATGGATGGATGGATGGAAAGATAATGGATGGATGTGTGGGTGGGTTGCTTGTATGGATGGATGGATGGACGGACGGACAGACAGACGGACGGATGGATGAATGACAGATGAATGAATAGTAGATAGATTTAACTACATCATTTATTCTTATAGCTACTGACATGTATTGGCAGGTAGCTAGACTCAGAGCTACAATGAATTTGGCTCTCCTTAATCTTTCTCTATCAGACTCTCTACCAACCTCAACACGATGAATTATTTTTGTAATTTTTGTTTTTATTTTACATTATCTCAATTTTGTTTTGTAGATAATTTATCAGTATAGTCTCATCCCTAGTCTGGGAATGAGACTTAAATACGAATTATTCTATCAATTGACTGATATTAATATTTATAAAGTTTCCTTATCATTTCTTACTGAGTGTGTACTGAATTATAATTATTATAATTATTAATTAATTTTATATCTTGTTGGGATATGTGTAATAATATTAGCTGCTTTGGGATTACAGTGAAACCCCTCTATTGAGGACACTCTGAAATGAGGACACCCCTGTATTAAGGACACTTATAAATGTCCCAAACTGTGTTTTATAATATAAATTCACCCCTGAAATGAGGACACCCCTATAATCAGGACACCTATATTTGTCCCAAGGGTGTCCAGAATAGAGGGGTTTCACTGTAGTACAGCCCTTTTGATGATTCCTCTAGTCCATCAAGGAGTCCGGCAGCTCAGATCGATGGTAAGTGTGTGCATGACTAGATATCAGAAGGTCCTCTATATAAGTTGGAGGAAGGGGGGGGGGGCTTGGCCTCCATAGCCCACCCTTTACATCTATGGAGAACACCATGAAATTAAAACTAATTAATAGTTCATACTGCAATATTACATACATAACATAAAGTATAAATGTCAACAAATGGATTAAATGAAATCAATTGTTTTTAAATTCACACAAGTACGTATAATGACTTATAGTAGTTCAGCATAAGATAGTGCAGTGATAACAGCTATGAAAGGGATCACAACAGAAAGAAAACTAGAGACTGAACTAAGACCAGCACCTCCTCCCATATCTGTGAAGTGGAGGAGATTTATATATACACTTGTGATCTTTTGCTCTATTTAACTTTTGGATCTATCTGCCCTTTACCAGTTAATATAATGAATATTTTACTATCGGAAAATGTAGATCATTTACTCCTACAGTCAATACTATTGTAGATCCTAATTCCTAACCCCTTACAACACCCATGGGACCACAAACGTTTTTTAATTATAATTTATATATAATTATATATTTTTTTGACAGGAATTCCCATCATCTTCTAGGTGGTCTACCTGGGAGTCTTTAAAATGTGTATATAAGTCCATTTTTGGGGATACAGCTGGACCCAGTACTCATAGTAATGCGACACTTAATCATATTAATGTTCCTGCTCAGTGTTGCATAACTTCACCCCTTAGTAAACGGAGTGACAAACCCACAAAGCCACTACTTATCCCTTTTCAAAAAAAATGGAGAACACTTATTGAGATTCTGAAGCAATTTGGAAAGTCTAAGCAACTAACAAGAGGAGTATTCCTTCTACAATATCAAGCTTCACTCAACCCCAAGTAGTGAAACCATGCACATGATCTTTCTAATAGGAGGAGTATTCATTCTACAATTTCAAGCTTCACTCAACCCCAAGTAGTGAAAACCATGCACATGATCTTTCTAATAGGAGGAGTATTCCTTCTACAATATCAAGCTTTACTCAACCCCAAGTAGTGAAAACCATGCACATGATCTTTCTAATAGGAGGAGTATTCCTTCTACAATATCAAGCTTCACTCAACCCCAAGTAGTGAACCATGCACATGATCTTTCTAATAGTTTTAGTATCACAATAATACCACTTTTAGTTTTAGTTAACTAACTAAAAATGCCATAATATTTTATATTTTAGTTAGTTATAGTTATTGCAGTGGACCAGTAATTTAGTTATAGTCTAGTTAACTAAAGACGTAGTGCATTACTAAAAGGGGTTATAGTTGTAGTTATAGTTAACTACTACATTCTAAGACACATATACACAAGCTAGTTATACCTGTCACATTGCAAGCAGAACAATCCACTGGAGAAGACGTGGAACAATCATTACCCGAGAACCCTTCAGCACATCGAATACCATATGCAAAACGCACTGATATAACATCATGGTCTCCATTGTAAGTAGTTGGAGTGCCTATGCCATCGGTTACACCAAATTCAATTTCTAATTGGAAACCATCAATGAAATTCTGTCTGTAGTCTGAGGTACCGCTAACAATACTAACATCATCAAATACATAAATGGTTACAGTCAATGTGCCCTGCATAATAACAAGAAAGAGTAGGAAATAATTACTTTCTAAACGAGATTATATTTATAAGCTCCTCTCATATTTTGTTCAACAATATACCAAGGTTTTATCTACTGGGGGGAAGCTTCCACCTGGGCCCCAAAAAGCTTCCCTCCCCAGGGGGGTGGGTGGGGAGAAACATGAATTTGAAAGACTTTGGTGGGTGCCATACAGGGTTATGGTAGTGTGCATATTGGCAAACAAATTCCAAGAGGGAGCAAAACTAAATGCCGCCCCCCCCCCCCCCTCTAAATGAAACCATGCTTTTTTAATTATAGTAGTAGACATCTTCTTCAACTTGGCTCCAGTAGCTCAGATAAGTCAGAAGGTCAGTTTCATGACACGCATCTCTCTCTTTAATTTCTCTAAACACCACCAATTCAGAGCTTATCAATAGACTCGTAAAACTCACTATTTTGGATGATTGTCACCTACTTCAACCTACAAGCATCTGTTAGTGCTATGCCTGTTAATTGACCAAGCTGCTTGTGATGATGCTACAGGTTTATACAACTGCAATGTATGTGACCAATGAAATTGTTGTGAAGCAATCATATAGGTCATATAAAGTCTCTTACTGAACACGATTTGGTCCTCCAAGCAAACAATTTTATATACAGCGAGAGCGAAGCAGTTTTGCTTTGGTTAGGCAAAAACTACATGTATTTAGAGCCAGAAAGTCTGCCTGAGAGTCTGCTGCCAGCTAAGGTTTTTGGTGTGTTTCAAATGACCGAAGCACTCAAATATTGTTTAAGATACTTGCCTGACCTGGCCTACCTCCCTGATATATTACATAACATTCATATAAACTCACCTGTCCTTCACCAATAAACTCAATTGGATTAATTATACCACCAGTAGTCAATCCATCACCAAATGTGATAGAGTCATCATTTTCAATTGTACTGGAATATACACAATCGTCGGATTCTCCATCAAAAAGACAAATGAGAAATTTGTTATTACACTCACGATCAGTGCAAAAATTGAGATTACTGAGGTCTTCGTCACAACATGCACCCGATGGACAATCACAACAGCAATACATTTGAGATGAGAAATGATATTGTGCATGGTTTGAATTGTTGTATGACTGCAGGTCTATATCAAGAATCCATCTTCCATGAATCGGCTATAGGAAGAAACAAGTAATTGTGAATAAAAAAAGATAAAATTAAGTTTCCTGATACTAGTAAAATATTCACTACATTTATCATTTGAAATAAAAATCTATATTCTTAAGTATATTTGTCACAACTGAACATGACAATAAGACTATGCTATAATATACTGTTGTTCCTATCCATCGAGATTGTGATTCAGTAGTTTACATACATTAGGGGGGGCAGGCCGGGTCTCCAGGCCTTTCTATGAATATACCACTCACTACCAACATAAATAAACTAAGCTTAGTACAAACTCACCACTACAATGGCTGTAACCATAGTAACAGTTATAGCAGTCAGAGCAGTATTCATCTTCATCTCTCTAGTATTTGAAATACAATATCTCAAAATTAATTTTAAAAACTTTATGAGATACAACAGTCCTGTACATGTATGTTATAGATATTTCAAAGGCAGTAGAATGTACATGTACATCTCAAATTACAGTAGTAGAGAAATAGATTACCAAGATGATCATAGAGGTGTATGACAACAGCTGTATCAATTCCTGACATATACTTATAGTTAAGATGAAATAATGGGGCATTTGTGGTATGCTGGTATCATGACACCATCAAATAACTTAACTACTTTTGATATAGTAAAACTTAGCTACTTGGTCTTTTGTTTTTGTAGTGTTTAACCACTAGGGTTATATGTAAGTGGTTTGTTTAATTTTGCTATCACCTTGTGATTATACCTCCTGTGATACCCGTCCTTGCTGAGTTTTGCAATCCCTACATCATCTATCATTTGCACTGAAAATGTATTCTATTATTTAAAATTTAATAAGACTCTTAAATTTAAATTCAGCGTGTAATCATAGTTATAATAAGGTTGTTGACTTCGACTTTAATTTTTCAATTTACCTAATTCATCGTCACACTATTATAATTATGTTGCAAAAATTATTGCTAACAAAATACGGACATCTTTGTGTAGGAAATAACAATAATTTATTTATCTACATAAGTTGTACACTGCTCTCCTATATTTATGGATAATTTTAATTACTTTATTTGTGTTTGATTTATCTATATAGCTACTTCATTTTGAAGTTAGTTATACATCATTCCACTTACAATATATATACATATCAGAGTGGGAAATAACAGTGCTCCAGTGCTCATTTGAGCACCAAAATTAGCTTAAGGAGCACCAGATTTTGACATGACTAGTTGAACTGTGGTGAGCACTGGTGACAGAATTGCTCACGAGATGTTGTAGGCTTATTTCCCGCCCTGCTACACACAACAAAACATACAGCTTTCATTGGCTTTCATTACATACAGCGATAATTATATTTACTAAAAGACATAAAATGAGACATGACTCACATCAGAAAAATGTGATAGGTCATGTGTAATTATTATACATCTAAGTTTACAATTGCCTTCTAAGGAAGCAGGTAGGTGGCAGTCATAAGCCTTTATTATCATTAGCCTTTGTTTATCTAATGTACAATAGAAACATTTACACAATACATGCATAATTATAATGAATGTCGTGCTGCACAGATGTTTCCAATAACTTATTTACACACCAATTTGCCTATATAATGATATAATGATCCAAAATTAGTGGAATTAAGTTTATATATCGGATCCAAATTGTCCATTACAAAGTTGTTCACTTGTAGATTTCATTAGTATATACAATGGATGAAAATACTAGTAAACCAGTTACATGTAATGTTCATTGTCAGTGTGAAATATCTGTGTTGTTTTAGTATGGGAATAATGACCACTTTTAGTTATAGTTATAGTATACTAGTTTCTCTGCAATTTAGTTATAGTTAAAATAATGTTAGGCTTACTGAAAGGGTTTTAGTTTTAGTTAACTAACTAAAAGTGATATTACAATAGACTTGTAATTTAGTTAACTAAAAGTCACAATGGCTTGTTTTAGTTATAGTTATAATAACACTACTAGTTTACAATCGATCGCTTACACACGAGAACATTCTTTTCTTTTTACATTCAACAAAATTGTTAGCATACTTATATAATTATATGAATAGTAGTGTTGTTAAAAATGAAGTTTAGTATGACAATAATGACCACTTTTATTTATAGTTATAGTATAACTAGTTTATCACAATTTTAGTTTTGTTATAGTTTAATCAACTAAAATAGTTAACTAAAACAACATCACTGAATAGGTGCCAAACTGCCTATGTTAAGACACAAACAGTCACAGTGTATCAGTATATATATATATATATATATATATATATATAGGCAACTGCATTGCCTATATAACTGTCTATACAGTAATTATTTGTCAGGCTCTGCAGATGACACTAGTCTAACTGGTCTTACTGATACATGCAATTGATGATGCCAAAGTTACATGTACCTGTCAGTATAGATGCAACCCCTACAGTAATGTACTACCTATACACATAGCTGCATACATGGATGATTAAGGCCTTATTTCTTGTTCTATAACAAACACAGGATATTTTTATGAACTTGAATACTAAACTTTTAGAACTCACCTACAGCAGTAAAACAACAGTGAGCACAGATTTTACAGGCTTGGCAACAGGAAGTCATTACCCAGCTTATACAAACCAATCAAAATACTTATGCTTGACAAAACAAACACTATGAGACTATAATTATAAAAAAATTATAACATTATTTCTGTCTGTGCAGAATTATTTAAAAAGCAGTCTGTTGAGCTGCTCCATACTATACAGCTAAATGCAATGTAACAAAAAAGGATTAATTAGACAAAAATAATGGAACAGACTCTGCCCTAAATACTCCTAAAACGTTCTATAGCTAGCTCTTTGACGATCTTGAATTAAATAGATATTAACTTGTAGTTCGTAAATTCTTCAAAATGAGAACTAGAATCCTTTGCCAGGACTATGTATGTACTTGTATTATATGTAATTATAAATACAAGAGGGGGACATAACAAACTGAGCCCTGCATTGTAACAGCAAATGGTGCATGAAAAGATGTGATTATCAAACCTGATAACACACCCTTACAGTTCTATCTATGCAACAACAAAGCTAATTTAAGCTATAAGGTGTACCGAATCTATTCCAATAATAAGTAATCAAAAGTTCAAAACAGAAATTATTTCTGTGAGATATTAAAAAACACAAATGGCTAATATATTCTCTTTTCGAGATAAAGAGGAAGGTGAGTTTATGTCAATATATGTGTGTGTAGAATAGGAATGAGCTATTTGTTTGGATAACTGTATACTCTATGAAACTTGAATGTCGAGGGATCCATAATTAGGAACATATATTAATTATCAATCCATAATTATGATCATTATGGGGTGAATTACATTACAATGTAATATATATATATATATATATTACTATTACTATTACCTTATAATTATCACTATTACTATATACCTCCTAAGTCAGTGTAATATAATTATTACTATTACTATTAATTACATTAAAATCAGTAGATTGCTATAACTATTACTACCTAAGTCAGTGTTACTGTTGTGGATTACTATAGCATTAAGGTTTCTTTGAAATTCTGTCATGCAATACTAAAATGTCTCTCTGCTGAGCCTACTTTAAATGAACATATTACTTAAAAAAGTTAAAGTTATCAGCCTCTGCTTGTCCATGCTGTCATTGTGGGTTCGCTGCCCAATCAGCAATTTCCAGTCCCTAGCCTTACCTACATGTATATCTGAATATTACATCTTCCTTCTTCTATGAAATAGGAATTGTGTATTTCCAGAACAATTATGGGTGTCAAACAAAGCCTGTAATGATATCAGAATGAGTACACTTTAATATTGTTTCATTTAGAAAATTCGTCGAAGGGGGTAGGGGCAAAACGTGAACTTGAAAGACTTTGAGGGGCAACTTACAAGATTATCAGGGGGGACAAATGCCTCCCTCCACCCAACCCCCTCCCTAAATGAAACCCTGAATTATTACAATATTGTTTACATACATGTAACTCAAAGCTATCAGACACTGATGTATAATAAAGGCTCCTAGTTATATGGTAGATGGGTTCATTTGAAAATGTGTTTCGTTAGGTCTCATTTAGTAGTGCATATATACCAATAGTCAAACACCATAACCTAAATCAAGAACTGTAGAACTTTCAAAATCTACCTGTGCGTTTATGAAATATTCTATTAATCAAAGGCACATTCCCATACTTTCAAACCACCTTCATAGATACCTGATTCTTGTAGTCTTATTTTACTGAAATAAATGTATAATCCTGTGTAATTGGTTATAGTGCCCTCATATTGGTGATTACATTTCAGCACTAAATCACTTAATTACGCATTCTGTATTTATTCATAGTGGAGGTTTCTTCAACTTAATATTAACACAATAAATGTGTTGTTGAAAAGAACGTTTTGGCCTGAGGGTCTTCTTCAGTTTGGACCGAAATGTTCTTTTTGGGAATTAATTTTTTATGTTACTATTAAGTTCAAGAAACCTCCATTATGAATACTGGAAACACAGTATGGATTTTTATGAAATGGAACACAATCTATATTTATTATAATAACAATACTATCACACAGTCCAGGAATTACAAAAAGCTGGTGCCAAAGCCCTGCAGTCTGATGAAGGAGTTGTTCATCATGGACCAATTGAACTAAAGGAAGAAGAGAACTATGTCATGTGTGAGTCACATGTACTGTAGCTTGTATAGAGTGTCATGTGTGAGTCACATGTACAGTAGATCACATACAGTACTAATGTTACTCTATTGTACAGAGTGTCATGTGTGAGTCACATGTACAGTAGATCACATACAGTACTAATGTTTCTGCATTGTATAGAGTGTCATGTGTGAGTCACATGTATAGTAGATCACATACAGTACTAATGTTACTCTATTGTACAGAGTGTCATGTGTGAGTCACATGTACAGTAGATCACATACAGTACTAATGTTTCTGCATTGTATAGAGTGTCATGTGTGAGTCACATGTATAGTAGATCACATACAGTACTAATGTTACTCTATTGTATAGAGTGTCATGTGTGAGTCACATGTACTGTAGATCACATATAACTAATGCTACTCTATTGTATAGAGTGTCACATGTGAGTCACATGTACTGTAGATCACATACAACTAATGCTACTCTATTGTATAGAGTGTCACATGTGAGTCACATGTACTGTAGATCGCATACAGTACTAATGTTTGTTTTTTTCATCTTCAATAGCGATATTAATGTTGTCTAGTTAACTATAACTAAAATAATGAAACTATGAGTACTGACATAGTTAATAATTGATCGTGTGACATTTGTGTCTCTATAGTGGTTGGTGAGGAACGTATCAGACTACAACCGCATGCTTTAGAAGACCCACCTGTCAAGAATCTCCTTAGAGTGAGTAATGAGACAAAAATCACCTTACTAAAGTCTGTTCACATTCACAATTACCTTAAAATTACACTGTGACTTTATACATGTATGTAATACATATATAGTTTAATGTCATAAGGTTAATACATGATTATACTGTAACTCAATAATTTATATGTAATATAGTGTATAGTTTAATGTCATAAGGTTAATACATGATTATACTGTAACTCAATAATTTATATGTAATATAGTGTATAGTTTAATGTCATAAGGTTAATACATGATTATACTGTAACTCAATAACTTATATGTAATATAGTGTATAGTTTAATGTCATAAGGTTAATACATGATTATACTGTAACTCAATAACTTATATGTAATATAGTGTATAGTTTAATGTCATAAGGTTAATACATGATTATACTGTAACTCTATATGTAATATAGTGTATAGTTTAATGTCATAAGGTTAATACATGATTATACTGTAACTCAATAACTTATATGTAATATAGTGTATAGTTTAATGTCATAAGGTTAATACATGATTATACTGTAACTCAATAACTTATATGTAATATAGTGTATAGTTTAATGTCATAAGGTTAATACATGATTATACTGTAAATCCAATGAAGCAGTGGATTGAATGGGAAGGATAATAATATCATTATTATGGAGATTGTTGTTGGTATACAGAAATATTTAGTAATAGTGTTTTATATCTCTTCCCGTAGGCCATTTTAAAATGGATGAATGATGTCCTTGAAGATCGACGTATCATAGTAAGGGATGTAGTAGAGGATTTGTATGATGGACAGGTTCTATCCGAATTTATAGGTACAATATAATTATATACTAATGTATTGTTGCTATGGTGTAACACTGTGTATGTACATGTACATGTACTGCTTGGTAAATACATGTACATGTACATGTATACATGTGATTGTAATGTACTCTGAACTACATGTACATGTACAAATGTAAATTTTTGTGGTGTAACACTGTGTATGTACATGTACATGTACATGTACGTGTACATATTGGTAATGTAGATTGTAATGTACTTAAATACTATTATTAACTATATAAACAAGAAGCCCATTATGACAGAAAGTGGCAAATCTTGTGTCTGTGTTTTTTTTTGTTTATGTATATATATAATATTATATAATAGTAAGAATCCTGTATTATGAGTATTATGTACATGTGCATACTGCATATTGTGACTTACATGTACATGTATTATTATAATATACATGTACATGTGCATCATTCATTATTCTAATAGAAGTGCTAACAGATTCACATTTCATGACAGCTGGTATAACTCAAAGTGCTGTCCTGCAAAAGGCCAAATTGAAAACAGTTTTGGGCAGAATTGATAAATTATTACAAATACATCCAGATGATGAGAAGAAATGGTCCATGGAAGGTTGGTTTCATGATATAGACCCCTGTCTGTTTGTTGTCTGTCTGTGTGTCTGTCTATGTTCGTCTTTGTCTGTATGTGTGTCTCAATGTCTGTCTATGTCTGTATGTGTGTCTGTCAGTGTCTGTCAGTATGTACCCATGTCTGCATGTATGTATGTATTTATGTGTGATTGTGTGTGTGTGTGTTTTTGATGTATTATATAATTATCCTTATTAGGGAATGTTTAGTTAATTTGTTATGATTATTCATAATTACACAGTTAATTAATTATAATTAGGACAAACACTAGTTTATAGTATATACATGTACATACATGTACATACATGTACATAGTACATACATGTAATTATAGCCCTACATGTATTTGCAAATAATTATACCAGATGGGTGTGGTTATGTGGTAATTAATTATGGCAGATGGGTGTGGTTATGTGGTAATTATAGCTGATGGGTGTGGCTATGTTGTAATTAATTATAGCAAATGGGTTCAGTTATGTGGTAATTATAGCTGATGGGTGTGGCTATGTTGTAATTAATTATAGCAGATGGGTGTGGCTGTGTGGTAACTAGAGCTTATGGGTGTGGTTATGTGGTAGTTAATTATAGCATATTCCTGTGGCTACAGATGCATGTTGTAATTAATGACACTTCTTGAAAACTCTTTGAGAACATTATTTTTCACACAGCTATATATTCCAAAGATGTAGTATCAATTCTGCATTTGATGGTAGCATTGGCCAGTTATTTCCGTTGCAAACATCCCATACCTCAAAATGTGAAGATTAAACGAATTTATCTGAAGGTATGTATCACTTGTAAACTCTTTGGGTCAACTGAAATATACTGTACCTCATTAAAATTCATAGGACACACCCTTTGATACATGATTATACTGTAACTCAATAATGAAGCTATGGATTGAAAATCAATATCAAGGCTATAGTTCAGGGTAAAAATTTGAATTTCGAAAGAATACTAAAATGCTCACGGTTCTAACAGATAGTATTATTGATCAAAACGACTTTGGAAACATAATAAGGACATCATTATCTAACTCTAGAAACAGTTTCGGCTCAATCTGAAACGATAGATTTTGCAATGAAAACATCAATACCAAGGCTATAGTTCAGGGTAAAAATTCGAATTTTAAAAGAATACTAAAATGCTCATGGTTCTAACAGATAATATTATTGATCAAAACCACTTTGGAAACATAATAAGGACATTATTATCCAACTCTAGAAACAGTTTCGGCTCAATCTGAAACGATAGATTTTGCAATGAAAAAATCAATACCAAGGCTATAGTTCATGGTAAAAATTCGAATTGGCAGAGAATACAAAAATGCTCGCGATTTTAACAGATAATATTATTGATCAAAATTACTTTGGAAACATAATAAGGACATTATTATCCAACTCTAGAAACAGTTTCGGCTCAATCTGAAACGATAGATTTTGCAATGAAAAAATCAATACCAAGGCTATATAGTTCAGGGTAAAAATTCGAATTTTAAAAGAATACTAAAATGCTCATGGTTCTAACAGATAATATTATTGATCAAAACCACTTTGGAAACATAATAATGACATCATTATCTAACTTTAGAAACAGTTTCGGCTCAATCTGAAGCGATAGATTTTGCAATGAAAAAATCAATACCAAGGCTATAGTTCAGGGTAAAAATTCGAATTTTAAAAGAATACTAAAATGCTCGCGATTCTAACAGATAATATTATTGATCAAAACCACTTTGGAAACATAATAATGACATCATTATCTAACTCTAGAAACAGTTTCGGCTCAATCTGAAGCGATAGATTTTGCAATGAATACCAAGGCTATAGTTCATGCAGGGTAAAAATTCGAATTTTAAAAGAATACTAAAATGCTCATGGTTCTATGAAAATGGTGTGGGTAAAAAGATTGTTAGTCCTTCCAAACTTAAGTTATGAACATTTTTCTGAGATCAAGGTGAATATGAATGACCTTTAATCCATTCATCTACTATTCCAGTAACCTATATATAAAGGTCATTCATGTTCACCATGACCTCACAAAAATATTCATAACTTTAGTTTGGAATGTCCAACAATCTTTTTACCTGTACCATTTTCATATAACAATTCTTTTGGTTCTTTTTTGTGTATGTCAAATTTCAATCCATGCTTCGTTATTGAGTTATGATATAACTACGATAACTCTTATTAATAATAAAAGTGGGAAAAAGTCCCTTTTTGAGAATTAGGTCACATGACTTGTTATAATTATAATTACAGCAACTTGAGAATAGATTGGAAACCAAACTATTTGAAGAAGAGATCACAGGTGGTGATTATGGACCAAGGTAACTGTCATAACTATGCATATTGTATGTACATAACTACACTGATATACTAAAACTGCTTTGATGCATTTCTGCTTCACAAGCACTTTCGATAAAAGTACTCAAACACAAGCGCTTTATACAGAAAAATCCTCAAGAGTACCTTCAAGCACTATTAAAAAAATGTGCTTTAAGCACAAGCATATTTGTGCTCACCCCATGTTGTGTATGCACACATGTACACAGTTAAGTACTCACATTCACACATACATGTATACAGTTAAGTTCACACATACACATACACACACATACATATACATGTACACAGTTAAGTACACACATACACACATACATGTACATGTATGCCTAGTATTTGGTTAAACCTTGATTCGGACCCTGCCAGCTGGGCTGCCTTGGTAGCTCAGTTGGTAAAGCATCTGTCTGGAGTACAGTGTGTCGTGGGTTCGAATCCCACCTGAGGCAACTCTCATTTTTTCATTTTCTTTCTTTCTTTCTTTCCTGATAATATCATGTATACAGTTATGTACACAGTAAAGTACATACATACATGTAGACATACATGTAGACATACATGTATACAGTTATGTATATGTACAGTTAAAGTACACACACACACATACACTCAAACATTTTTTTCCTCTTTATATATAAACATCAGAGCACCAGAACCAACAGGTAAGTTCAGTATATAAATAATACTTAGTCATAATTATACATGACGTAGATATACACAAGATGCACATTCTACAATAAAATAGAACTTGTACTAAGGACTATACAATTATCTATCTTTTAGCTGATAAAGATGTTTTTGACAAATTGTTTGACGAAGCACCTGCCAAGCTTGAAGCAGTTAAAAGGGTAATAGAAACTAACACACATCATACAAGTGATTCTTGTTTTCAAATTATATATTTCTTTTAAATAGTCTCTCTGTCAATTTGCAACAAAAGTTCTTCAAGAATTGAATGTAATTATAACTGACCTTGATGCTCAGGTTAGTGACAGCCTACATGTACATACATATATGTACGTTACATATGATTATACATAACAGTTTCATAATGGTGTGAACTTCATTCTTATGATGGGTGTATTGGAAGGATATTTTGTTCCACTGTATCATTTCAAACCAACTCCTTTCACAGTGGATGATAAGGTAAATAAATGATCATCTTGTGCATGCCATCACTGCAAAAAATAAATTGTTAAAATAACCATTTTATTGGTTAGTATAGCTGCAAGGAATAGCACGAGTTTCAATTTAGATTGTCAATTGTCATAGAGGATGTTGTGGCTACATGCATGTATGTTACTATGACATAATGTGCATCAAGTATTGGAAGGTATAATGTGTTTGCGGGTTTACAAACCTTTTTGATGGCCAGATACAATTACATGTACTTTAGTATAAATTATACTAAATCTTTGACATGAAATGGGAGTAGACAGCACCCTAAAATTGTAGTGATTCCACTATTCCACTATAATTGAATATAATAAGTACGACGTATCTGTGGCATTAGATGTATGTATTCCTAACAACCAACTAATTTTTAAATCCTTGCAACTATACTAACCACTAAATTAGTTATTATGGCCCATAGGGCCATCCCTATGATTGCTTTCCCACGGGTTCGAACTATATATATTCTTGTGTCCACTTCGCGAGTATGCGTTGTATACGTAGTTAAGGAAGTTGCGTCATTCCCGGGGGCTCGGTCAATTAATGGGCGTGGTGCGTAATAGAACGCGTGCTCGAACTCAGCAGAAAGAAAGCTGCTTGTAGCTTACATAGAATTAGAAACTGGAACTACTAGCTAACTATTCTACCTGAAATATATTCCTAAAGTTCTACAAGATTCTTTAAAAGGTAAAGAGAGTAGATAATCAAAATAATTACTATAATAGGTAGTCTCGTGCGCACAGACGTTCGATAAGGAGGGAACATCTGGGGAAACTGCTATTGACAAAGTTTAGCTCTGCACAGATTTGTGCAGACCAATCAGATCAACCTACACTTATGAATATAATTAATATCACATGACGTTCGTGACTGACGTGTTGAAAATGCACTATCTGTTCTACAAAGTAACTCTTTTATTTTACATCTCACTTCAGTAACTAAATAAATTGTTGAAGACTCTCCCTCCAAGTTCCTTCGTGATCCAGCATCATTCAAAGAAGTGCTACACACTGAACAGATTACTGCCATGTTTATTTGACGCCTTGCGTAATGCGTACATTTATCACGTGACTATTGCAACTAATTAAATTCCATCATGCTAACTTAATCAATAACAGTTCCCCAGACGTTCCCTCCTTATCGAACGTCTGCGCGCACGAGACTACTATAATAGGCTGTTGTGTTTCAGGCATGATAAAGTTAGCCATGATTACTGAATGCTGGACACCATAAAGCAATCATAGGGATAATTTTTTTCTCTATATACACTTGTTTTAACTGGTTTTTCGCAGTGATTGTGGCTGCTTGTTTGTTAATCATTTCTACGCCTATTGCTAGCATGTTAGGCACATGAATTATACAGTGCCCCACATTATTAAGTTTACATATTATCCATTGACTACAGTGTACATATGAGTGAAGTACACTGTACTTTGAATGTACTACACAGTATTACACCTTACATACATGTAAAGGGAATTCACACATTACTATGATTACAGTACAAAGTAGTAATAGTACTACTTAGAAGTACAGTTGACTATCACCTTATTAAAATCCTATCATAGTTTGTAAACTTAATAAAGTATATTTGTTTTAACCCTTAGATTACTAACGTCAGGTTAGCCTTCAAGTTGATGGAAGAAGCTGGCCTACCTCAGACAAACATTAATCCTCTTGGTAAGGAAGTTACATGTACATGTACATGTAGTCAATTAAACAATCTCCTAGACTCTCTGCAGTTACATGAGATTCACTATAATTATTTACCGTCATAATTGTATTTGAATATCATAATTTCTTTCTTCATATTTCTACTATCAGATGTTGTACAAAGAGATTTAAAGAGCACATTACGTGTTTTATATGCAATATTCCAAAAATATAAATCCAAAGTACAGTCACAACCTCTTCCTCATGGTGGGACTTCAAGACCAACCTCAACAACCTCCATCCAATGATCATAACTCTGAAATATTTTAGCTTCTGATAATTCTATAGTTTATGTTTTTTGTATTGAATCATATGGAATACTGAAATTATATTCATTAGTACTATATAGTGTTGTTTAGTATGACAATAATGAATGACAACTTTGGTTTTATAAAAATTTTAGTTATGTATAATTATAGTTATAACACACTGTATGGTTTTAATTGTGCAGTAATGTTACACAAGATCTATAAAGATTAAGATTCAAGGTATATACTTCCAAGACAATAATCACATAGCATAATATATAGACAAACACACTTAATAGTTAATAACAACATAGGAAGTAGTTAGTAATTACTTCAATTGCACAGATAGTTCGTTACAAGAGTATTATGTTTTGCTGAGTCCACAATTACACTGAAACTCCTCTATTGAGGACACAACTGTATTAAGGACATTTACAAATGTCTCCAAACTGTGTTTTATAATATAAATTAATTCATGCCTGATATGAGTTTCTATTTCCTTTTTTAAAGGCCTTTCTTAATAATAGCCATGTGTTATGAAAAACTTTTCACTTCACTGTGAGCATAAATGATTATAAAATAAATAAATGAAGATGTAACTACCAATAATCCATACATGTCCAAACCTTTCGCCTCTGATTTTACATTGGGACAAGGCGTCCAATGTAAAAGCGGAGGCAAAAGTTTTGCTCGCCAGACTAGATGCACATTATGTCATGTCATTGACAAACTAATTACTAACAAAGATTTAAAGCATGAGACAAATGTAATACACTTTAAATAACAGTTCATAACCAGCACCAATCAAATTTGACACCAGCTAAGTGACAAAAATTCGCAGCATGTGGTTTCAATAACTCCTTCAGTTTAGTCAGGGTACTGTTTGATACAGTTGGATGAGGTAGACCTTTATCTTTCTTTAAACAGTTAGACTCGTTTACTGTAGCATCTGCCTTCCAACAATAGAATCCTTTTGTTTTATTCATAACAAACATACTGCTTTCAAAGTAATGTGAAACATTTAAGAAAGTTTCAACTTCGTGAAGTACAGGAACTGGGTTAGTAATCAGTTCATCACCATTGACAATAGAGATCTGTTTCCGATCAAACCATTCGAGCCATCTTGGATAATAAACATCATACTTGCTAGAAATTATCAAAGATGCATCACTTATTATTGTACCATCAGGATTAAGTACTCTATCATCAATACTAAGATTTTGTAATGGAATGTCTCTATTTTTCATGGTAAATTCAGACACAACTCTTGCAATGGGGTTACGCACTATTAAAATTAATTTCACATTCTTGGACACATCATAAATTCTTTTGGGAGCTGAAGAGATTTTGTAATATTGCGATTTCTCAATTGTCAATTCGCTTTCCTTAGTCTCGGGCATCGTGCTAATATACCATTGTAAACCACGATGAAAGAATCCTCCAAAGTAGTTAATTTCATTCCTGACAGGACACTTGATCACTGGGTGAGAACATAACATATCACGCAAAGCAAGCGTCCCACATTTGTTGACTCCAATAATTATAGCATTTGGAAATCTTTTCTTGAGTTTTTCTTCATGTGATACAGTCATAAATGAAATTTCTGTCTTGATATAATTGGTTGTAGCCTCGGTTGTAGCAGCCTGAGGAGTCATGGTTGTACTTGCACTAGTTCCAATCCATGAAATTTCATGAACCAATTTTCTACCATTACTGTGAATATAAAGGATGGAACACACAACAACTGTGAAAACTAGTATTAAGATCTTCCAGGTAGCAATTCTCATACCTCAAAGACTAGTCTTGTTCCCCGCTGTCCGATCTCAAAAAGGGGTGGAGTCTGGGAACGAGACGTGGACTAGCTATTGCGCTAGACTAGTCGACTGTAGCTGTATACGTATACTCGTCCTTCGGACTCGTGGCAACGCTGTATCCAACTCGTAATATTTCCCGGTATCTGTGCGATAATATATATTTACCCTCGTCATGTCATACAGGCACCATCATATCTAATAAACAATCAAAGACTATGTGAAAGTCTTGCCTCACTGTAGTAAAGAATATTATAAATAGATAGTATAGTATATTATATATATTTCAGTCAAGGTGTGGTACATTTACAACTCAGTCAAAACAAGTGAAGCCAGAAGATAAAGATACAAACACTGATATATTATGAATTATGCTATATAAGAGAACTATTAATACTTTATATCCTTCATTCCACGTACGACAGAAAAATGGTTAACAAGTTCTTTGGTGATTTCTTGGTCCTTGCAGCATTTGTGTCCTTGATCAGCAATGCTGCAGGTGGAAAAACATGCAGTAACATTTCGCCAATTGCTGACTTATGCTGCAAAAGTTATGAAACATGCTGCAAAGATGGTTGCTGTCAATTTGCTAATGCAAAATGCTGCCCAAATAATAAATGCTGTCCAACAACTCATCCAACGTGCTGCCCAGATGGTAAATGTTGTCCATCAGCTAATCCAATATGCTGTTCCAATCATTGCTGCCCCACAACATATGCCACATGTTGTGGGGTTGGGTGTTGCTCAAATGCTTATCCAGTATGTTGCAGTACATACTGTTGTCCAGGTGGAACAACTTGTTGTGCTGGAAAATGTTGTTTCTATGGACGACGATCAGTAGACAATGCTCCAAATCATCCACTGTTGGAGGCACTAAGCGATGGTGTGGTATCATCAAAAGAAGTCGAGATTGTTCATCCAGACAAAGATGATAAAGACACATCAGGTGTGATTAAGTTAGCGAAAGGGGACATATCATTCAGAGGCACGTGTAATAGCTTCTATCAAGAGATAATTAATGAAGGCTATTATCAATGTCGGTATTATGATTCCAAAGGAATTGCAAAAATTGGAGTAGGATTTAACCTTGAGAAGACTGGAGCAAAATCCAGAATACAAGCTATTGGAGCAAATCATGATCGACTCTTAAGTGGTCAAGAGTGTCTCGATTATTATCAAATACAAACACTATTTGAACAAGACATGAATGAAGCTGTGTCATGTGCCATATCATTCACACCAAATTGGTCTTCACTTGGTATTGGACCAAAGTCAGCACTTGCTGATATAGCATTTGACATTGGCTGTACTATGCTTAATACATTCACATGCTTGAGAAACGCTGTGGGGAGGTTGGACTTTCAATGGGCTGCAGAGGAGATAAAGAATTTGGACTGGTGTAAGCTATATGGTATTAGGTGTGCACGTGATGTAGCTTGTATGAAACAGTAATATCATACATGAAACCAAACTGATTCCAACAAATATAATTGTTAGCCCTTGCTGAAAATATTTTGTGTTAAATATTTTTCTTATTATTTTTGTAACACAATCCCCATTTCATAATTAACTTGAAAAAAACTTTTGAAAAACCTTTTTAAAAATGATAATTATCAACCAAGCAGCTAGTCATATATAATATTATTGTTATAATATTTTAAAAACTGTCTCAATTCAGCATACAGTCAACATCACGACTACATCGACCTCCAACCTGCCCACACCATGCAGACTCTTTCATATCTGCAGCGGCTGCTTGAAAATCTTTTTGAGAAATTGCTGATCGCATGCTGGTGAATTCATGGAGAGTTGCGCACCCCATATTGAATGCCATGTCAGCAACTGCCGATTGAGGAGAAACACCAAGAGATGACCAGTTGTCCAACCACGAGGATGCACAGCTCACAGCAGTTTCCATGTCTTTGCTAAAGAGTGTCTCTATTTGGTTATCGTCTAAACACTGACTCCCATTAAGTACAGCATAATAGTTAGCACCAACACTCTCTATTTCACCTTTTGCTCCAAATTTCTTGAGGTTGAAACCTACTCCAATGGTGGGTATACCAAGTGGATCATTGTATACACATTTGAAATACCCTTCATTTATTTTTTCACGACTGTAGGAGTTGCAGGGACCATCCAATTCAATATTGAATGGAAGTGCAGTGATAGGAATGGTAACATAGACAAGAACAGCTAACCAAGAAAAGAGAAAGACCTTCATTTTCTCAAGCAAACTTGAAACAAATATACACAAAATATTGGTACACTCAGCTAGACTGATAGTCACCTTTCTACTGAATGACACTAACACGTATCATTATATAAACTAAATTTTGCTGACAGTATTAAATTTTACTCCTACGAATATTTATATACTATATATATATATAAACTAATCTCAGATGTTAGTATTTACATGTACATGTATTACATTGTTGTATTTTATAATCTTATCATGTATCATAATAGTGAAATTAAAAGTACATAATATGGATTTATAAACATTTAATGTTTACTTGCACCATTTTCGTATCCTTCCTGTTCTTTTTTGTGTACATCAAATTTCAATCCATCATTTCATTGAGTTACAGTATATTCATGTATTAATCTTATGACAATAAGCTATACACTATAGTACATATAAGTTATTGAGTTACAGTATAATCATGTATTAACCTTATGACATTAAGCTATACACTATAGTACATTGAGTTACAGTATAATCATGTATTAACCTTATGACATTAAACTATACACTATATTACATATAAAGTCATCACATTCTAATTTTGAGATCATCGTGAATCTGAAAAGACTTTAATTTTCTAAGAAATACTAGAGTCTTAAGGTAAATTATAATCAATATTAAACTTTGTATGAGATAATATATAATTATGTATATAAACATAATACATGTAAAATATTAGACTAACATAACATAATATAAAATGACTACATAGACTGTGTGATACAATATTATATAAATATAATTCATATACTTAAGTTATAACATTCAAATTCGTAGTGAAGGTTCCATTAGTCTTTTTGAGGAAACCCAAACACAGGATCCAGATCAAACCAAGATAAGTTACTCTCAATATCCTGTTTTTTCCCGGTTTTTTCTCCTCGCTTGGTTTGTCCCACTCGTTTGTTTTGTCTTGTTTTATTATTTGGGCTTGATGTCTATTAAGAAAGTAAAGGTCATTCACATTCACTGTAAGGATTTGCGATAATATCGATATAGTCATCACTGAAGTAATTATCATGATAAGCGATATCAGGAATCTATATCGTGATATAATTATAATATTTATTATTATTAATTATTATTGCGTGACACATGCATTCATGCATGCGCAGTTCGGTTTGTACACAGATGGCTAGGCTAGCAAGGAAGTTAAATGATAGCATGATTCATTGGCCCCACTTGTAGGAGCCAAAAGCAAGATCTGGCAGTTATTCACATGAATATACATATACAACTCAAGACTGAGTATTCAGTGCTCCTCCCAATTTTTTTACTTTGAATTTTCTAAGCCATTGTGGCTGCTTATTTTCTAAGCCATGGTGGCTGATTGTTATTTTTCTAAGCCAGGGTGGCTGATTTCTAAGCCCTTTTATATGAATTTTCTAAGCCATTGTGGCTGCTTGCGTTTGTTTATTAATTGCTTCCACGCCTTTTGCTAGCATGCTAGTAACATGCATTTTCATATACTTGTGAAATTAATAGATGTATGATTATAGATCTTAGCAACACAGTTACAGCAATTAGTCAACAGATTCTATTCATACACATGTATGTATGTTTACATTTTTTGGTTTCAATCAAGGGAAAAAGGAATTTAAAAAGGTTGTACACAACATATTCTAGTTGCTATGGTGAATGATACAAACCTTTTTTTTTTTGAAGATGGCTTCATCTTCTTCTAGCGGCACATCAGGAAACAACTCTTGAAATTGTCTCTTTTCCTTATCAAATGTAACACACATGTACATGTACATCGTGCATCAATTTTACACATACACAAATTATTAAAAATCATTTTCCTTTTGAATGAAAGAATACCCTCTCCCTCACTGTCACTCTCTCCATCTTCCACTCCATTTTCTCTTTCCTACTATCACCCTCTCCATCTCTCACTCCATTCCCTCCTTTCTGCTATCACCCTTGCTATCACCCTCTCCATCTCTGTCACTCTCTCCATCTCCCACTCCAATTCCCTCTTCCTCAACATCACTGTCACCCTCTCCCTCACTATCACTAGCTTCTATCAAGAGATAATTAATGAAGGCTATTATCGATGTCGGTATTATGATTCAAAAGGAATTACAAAAATTGGAGTAGGATTTAACCTTGAAAAGACTGAAGCAGAATCCAGAATACAAGCTATTGGAGCAAAACATGATCGACTCTTAAGTGGCTCGATTATTATCAAATGCAAACACTGTTTGAACAAGACATGAATGAAGCTGTGTCATGTGCCATATCATTCACACCAAATTGGTCTTCACTTAGTATTGGACCAAAGTCAGCACTTGCTGATATAGCATTTGACATTGGCTGTACTGCATTTAATACATTCACATGCTTGAGAAATGCTGTGGGGAGGTTGGACTTTCAATGGGCTGCAGAGGAGATAAAGAATTTAGACTGGTGTAAGCTATATGGTATTAGGTGTGCACGTGATGTAGCTTGTATGAAACAGTAATATAATGCATGAAACCAAACTGATTCCAACAAATATAATTGTTAGCCCTTGCTGAAAATATTTTTGTTAAATATTTTAATTTTTTTCTTATTATTTTTGTAACACAATCCCCATTTCATAATTAAATTTGAAAAACCTTTCGAAAAACCTTTTTAAAAAATCAACCAAGCAGCTAGTCATATATAATATTACTGTTACATTATTTTAAAAACTGTCTCAATTCAGCATACAGTCAACATCACGACTACATCGATCTCCAACCTGTTCACACCATAGAGATTTTCTCATTTCTACAGCGGCCTCTTGAAAATCTTTTTTAAAAATTGCTGATCGCATCTTGATGAGTTTATGGAGAGTCGCGCACCCCATATTGAATGCCATGTCAGCAACTGCTGATTGAGGAGAAACACTAAGAGATGACCAGTTATCCAACCACGAGGATGCACAGCTCACAGCAGTTTTCATATCTTTGTTAAAGAGTGTCTCTATTTGGCTATTGTTTAAACACTTGATCCTATTAAGTATATCATAATAGTTAGCACCAACACTCTCTATTTCACCTTTTGCTCCTGATTTCTTGAGGTTGAAACCTACTCCAATGGTGGGTATACCAAGTGGATCATTGTATACACATTCGTAATACCCTTCATTTTTTTTTTCACGACTGTAGGAGTTGCAGGGACCATCCAATTCAATATTGAATGGAAGAGCAGTGATAGGAATGGTAACATAGACAAGAACAGCTAACCAAGAAAAGAGAAAGACCTTCATTTTCTCAAGCAAACTTGAAACAAGTACAAAATATTGGTACACTCAGCTAGACTGATAGTCACCTTTCTACTGAATGACACTAACACATATCATTATATAAACTAAATTTTGCTGACAGTATTTAATTTTACTCCTACGAATATTTATATATATAATATACTAATCTCAGATGTTAGTATTTACATGATGTTATCAGAGATGTAGAAAGAAAGAAAGACACCTGAGGCAATGGAAAAATGAAAAATGAGAGTTGCCATCTACATGTATAATTGTACATTGTTGTATTTTATAATCTTTATCATGTATCATAATAATGAAATTAAGTACATAATACGGATTTATAAACCTTTAATGTTTACTTGCACCATTTTCATATAATTATCCTTCCTGTTCTTTTTTGTGTACATCAAATTTCAATCCATCGTTTGATTGAGTTACAGTATGATCGTGTGTATTAACCTTATGACATTAAGCTATACACTATAGTACATAGAGTTACAGTATTAATTTTATGACATTAATATATTACATATAAAGTCATCACATCCTAATTTTGAGGTCACCATGAATGTGAATATACTTTAATTTTCTAGAGTCTTAAAGTAAATTATAATCAATATTAAATTTTGTATGAGATAATAATTATATAATTATGTATATAAATATAATACATGTAAAATATTAGACCAACATAACATAATATAAAATGATTACACAGACCGTGTGATACAATATTATATAAATATATTCGTATACTTAAGTTATAGCATTCAAATTCGTAGTGAAGGTTCCATTAGTCTTCTTGAGGAAACCCAAACACAGGATCCAGATCAAACCAAGATAAGTTACTCTCAATATCCTTTTTTTTCCCGGTTTTTCCTCCTCCTCGCTTAGTTTGTCCCACTCGTTTGTTTTGCCTTGTTTTATTATTTGGGCTTGATGTCTATTAAGAAAGTAAAGGTCATTCACATTCACTGTAAGGATTTGCGATAATATCGATATAGTGATATTTTCATCACTGAAGTAATTATCATGATAAACGATATCAGGAATCTATATTGCGATATATTATAATATTTATTATTATTAATTATTATTGCGTGACACATGCATTCATGCATGCGCAGTTCGGTTTGTACACAGATGGCTAGGCTAGCAAGGAAGTTGAAGGATAGCATGATTCATTGGCTCCACTTGTAGGAGCCAAAAGCAAGATCTGGCAGTTATTCAGATTCAAGGTCGATGCTCTAACTAAACAGCCAAGAGGTAATTTGCCATTTGTGTAAAGGGGATTTGCCTTACAATGGCAACATGACTAATCTCCTTTATCATCTGTGGATTTGCTACATGGAGGAACACAAAGCTTTAAAGTATCGCAATTATCGTGATAAACTTTATATGATAATTGGGACAGAAAATTTTGATGATACACATCCTTAATTCACTGTGACTTCAGAAAATTGCTGATAACTGAAATATTTCAACCATAATTATTTTTTTGTGTGTGTCAAATTGGTTCGTTATTGAGTTATGGTATAATCATGTATTAAACTAAACACAGATATTTATGTATACACATTCAATGCATGAGCTTCTCACCAATGTTTGAGGCAGCATTAATACAATATAGCTGTACAAAAAGGGACCTTCTCTCGCAAAAGTTTGGTCAAACGCTTATATTCAATCGATTGTTATTTGGACATTTTGTACAGGAAGTCAATGAAATTTAGTAGCCAGGATAAGCATTCTTTAATCTCTTTAGATACCAAATTTTGTCTGCTTTCTATACAATGTGACTGAATAGTAACAATTTAAAGGAAAAATATTTATTAAGCAAAAAATTGTACCTTTTCACATGAATACATATACAACTCAAGACTGAGTATTCAGTGTTCCTTCCCCCTTTTTTACTTCGAATTTTCTAAGCCATTATGGCTGCTTATTTCTAAGCCATGGTGGCTGATTGTTATTTTTATTAGCCATGGTGGCTGATTGTTATTTTTATTAGTCATTGTGGCTGCTTTAATATTTTCTAAGCCATTGTGGCTGCTTGAGTTTGTTTAATTGCTTCCACGCCTTTTGCTAGCATGCTAGTCACATGAATTTTCATGTACTTGTGAAATTAATAGATATATGATTATAGATCTTAGCAACACAGTTACAGCAAATAGTCAACAGATTCTATTCATACACATGTACATATTCTTACATTTTTTGGTTTCAATCAAAGGAAACAGGAATTGAAAGAGGTCGTGCACAACATATTCTAGTTGCTATGATGAATACAAACCTTATTTTTTGGTTTTTTGAAGATGGCTTCATCTTCTTCTAGCAGCACATCAGGAAACAACTCTTGAAATTGTCTTTTTTCCTTATCAAATGTAACACACATGTACATTGTGCATCAATTTTACACATACACAAATTATTAAAAAACACTTTCCTTCTAAATGAAAGAATACCCTCTCCCTCACTGTCACTCTCCCTATCTTCCACTCCATTTTCCTTTTTCTACTCTCAGCCTCTCCATCTCTCACTCCATTCCATCCTCTCTGCTATCACCCTCTCCATCTCTGTTACTCTCTCCATCTCCCACTCCATTTCCCTTTTCCTCAACATCACTGTCACCCTCTCCCTCACTGTCACTCTCTCCATGCTCCAGGTCTAACTACATCATGTACATGTACATGTACATAATTATGTATAATTAACATACTTGTTTCAATCTACAGGTGGATTGTGGAGTTCTCGGACATAACCTAGGACGTGTATTACGTTGAGGAGTTGAAGGAACATGAGACAGAGAAGGCTAAGTGAAAATGAAATTATGTAAATGTTATCTAATAGTATAAAAATACCGAAATATGCCTTGATTTTCTTAATGGAGTCTTCAAACTAGGTGTGGCTAATAAGAAATGTAACATCATTTATATATAATATAGAGTACATCAGAGGTTTTGATATGTTTTGAAGCATGGGCCAAATTGGCTCAACTGTGGTTACCATTGGGAATACACTTTGAACCAACTGTACCATCTGGCCCAAAGGAAGAACTGTGTGCCTCCAAATAAGAGACTCTTTGAGCCAATGGTGCACCATATGAGCTTATCAAAAACTCTGGAGTACATGTACAATGCATCTACTAGTGTGACAAGCTCTGGGAAAATTGGTACTTTTGTCTTTCAAATCAGGAGGCAATGCTCTCTGTCTCTTTGAAATGCTCACTAGTCTGCCATTTCGTACAGAAATTTAACAAAATATGTTATACTAATGCCTTATCATAGAAAAAGTATTTAAAGAGAGTTTTATCCTGTGAATTAAGTAATGACAGTACCAGTTGATGCATATATAGTCATGCTGTTGCAAATTTAATTATTATTGTTAGGGGCTTACCCATACTTGCTCGTGGTGTCTGAGGAATTTTACAAATCGGAGTAGACTTCACAGAGTGGGGCTCTTTAATTGATGTCACTTGAGATTGAAGTGTACTTGCAGCAGTAATTAATTGAGTAAGCTCCTCTTCCTATTAGTGTAAATTAATCTATATCTAATTGTCCTTGTAACGTATGTCAGTCAAAGGTCAAAGGTCAAAGGTCAAGCTACACGGAAGAAACCATGGCGACAAGGTGAAACTGTGCCCACAATTTTGCAAATGGAAAGTTGAAAAGGAAGAGAAGAGTTAGAGAACTAAGATGATAAGAATAAAAATGGATGCTAGCCTTCAATTTTCAGAGTAAGAAGATGAAAAAAAAAGGAAGAGAAGAGCTAAAGAACTTTGAATACATCACTACTATCATAGGAACCCACTGGATTCAGTCATGCAACTGCAAAGATAAAATAATGAATAAAGAGGCTAGAACAATAGCAATTTTAGTCTGGCATAGCTCACAGAATGTCTGTGGGTGTTCACTAGTTATTATAATAATTCTATTAATTCATTTATCTTTGTACATGTACATGTACATGTACATGTACGTCTAAGTCTATATATAAAAAGGATGTACCTTAAACCTATTATTAAATTGTATCCACTAAATTTAGCGATTTTTAAACATTCAAATTTAACATGTAATAATTTTAGCAAATATATTTTAACTTAATATATTTTCAGTTTGTACTGATTTTAGCGATTATTACATTACATCACTAAAATTAGTAAACAGACTTAAAGTCATCGTGAATGTGAACAGACTTTAGCTCCAGACTGCATAGTTATTAGATTATGCTCCATTGTGTACATAAGATTATACTGTACCTTGTCATGTAGTTGTTGCTCAAGATGTTTCACTTGCTTTATACAATTCTCTAGCTCACTATCACAAGCTATCTAAATATACATGTACATGTATACAGTTAATAGGATGTCATAGTACAGTACATACATGTACATGTACTGTATTAACATATGTAGATGTACATGTAGTGCATTAACACATGTACCATGTACATGTACTGTATTAACATATGTAGATGTACATGTAGTGTGTTAACACATGTACATGTAGTGTATTAACCTATGTACAAATTGTACATGTACATGTACTGCACTAACATATAGACATGTACTGCATTGACATAATGTACATGTACATGTACATGTATTGATTAATATACATGACTATTGTACACATGTACGTGTACCTTCTGCTCTTCCATCTCCATTAATTTAGACTGTAGCTCTTCCTTTTCTGTGATCTAATTTGTGTACATTATAAAGGGTTGTATTGGCAATTATTAGTGTTGTGTCGATACTAGTATAAGTACATGTATAGGTGCCCATACTAAAGGTATAGGTACATGTAGATATTGGTATATATGGCAAGTAGTATAGGCAGATACAGATACTTCACCTACCAAGGTTTTAAATTTTATAGTATTATTTTCCTGTAGGAAAATATTAATTACAACACTCAGAATCATATTTTTTGAGCTATTTCCATCTTTTCTAGTAGTGTGTGAGTACTGTTTTCCAACAGAAATGGCTAGAGCAGTGACCTATACCTATACCTATACCTATACCTATACCTATACCTATATCTGTACCTATACCTATACCTATACCTATACCTATACCTATAGTACTATACCTATACCTATACCTATACCTATACTTATACCTATACCTATACCTGTACCTATCTATACCTGTACCTATACCTATACCTATACTGTACCTATACCAATACCTATACCTATACCTATACCTATACCTATACCAATACCTATACCTATACCTATATCTGTACCTATGCCTATACCTATACCTAAACCTATACCTATACCAATACCCATACTTATACCTGTACCAATACCTATACCCGTACCTATACCTACAATGTATACCAATACCTATACTTATACTTATACCTATACCTATACCTAAACCTATACCTACCTATACCTATACCTATACTGTAGGCTATAGTATAGGTATAGGTAGTATAGGCTATAGTATAGGTATAGGCTATAGTATAGGTATAGGTATAGGTATAGGCATATGTATAGGCATATGTATAGGCATATGTATAGGTAAAGGTATAGGTATAGGTATAGGTAGGTATAGGTATAGGTATATAGGCATATGTATAGGTAAAGGTATAGGTATAGGTATAGGCAATTTTAGTTTCTGATATCTGAAGTACAGGCAAAACCTAGTATAGGTACAACACCAATAATTACACATGTACATGTGACCTAATTTTTGGAAAGGGACACTTTCTCGCAGAACATTTTTGATCAAAACACTTACATTTAATCATTTGCCATCGCACCATTTTGTACATGAAGTCAATGAAATTTGGTATCTGAGAGTCTTAATATTTCATTGAATTCCTGTACAAAATGGAGGAATGGCTAGTAAATAAAGGTAAGTGTTTGATCAAAATTATTTTGTGTGAAAGTGTCCCTTTTAGAAAATTAGGTGTCAATTTACTTCTTTTTCTTTCAATGCTTCTATCGCCTTGTCTTTCAGTGCAACAATCAGTGTATTCTCAGCCTGATATAATTAATGAATATTACTAATAGTAAGATTACTGGAAATATACCTTATATCTCTCTAAGGTCACACCCATCTCATTAGCTTGAGAATCCATCATTTTCTTCAAGTCTTCACTTTTTTTCTTCTCTTCCTTAAACTCTTCACAAACGTGAGTTACCTCATCTTTTAGTTTAGAAATTTCTGATGTATACATTTGAATTTCTTTCTCATAAAACATCTCTCTCTGATTTTTCATTTCAGTAAGACAAGTAAGTTGTTCTTTTAGTGTGTTCATTTCAGAATTTAGAGTAGAAATGTTCTCATTACATGATAAGAGCTCGGTTTGAAGTCCTTGGTTCTGTAATGTGTGAAAATAAATGTAAGTTCAATATAAACTGCATACACTTGTACAACTATCATATATTTTATATAAACCATCATTATTATCATATTATTAAATTTACATAATATATATTATCACTGTACTTCCATTGACTAAAGAGTTTTAAGTATACACTGTACTTTGAATGTACTACACAGTATTACACCTTAGTACTATGCTATCACATACAAATGTAAAGGGAATTTACACATTACTATATTATTGTCGAGCATCCTTAGTGTGAGGCAACTAATTCGAGAGTGTAGTGAAATCTCGACCTTAGTTTGTATATATATATATAATATATACATATATATATATATATATATATAATATATATGTGGTTCTGTCACGCTTAGGAATGTAATAATTAAACGTACGACCACAGGCATGTTAATCAGTTGACCGCGTGTACTGGTGATGGCATACTGCTCTAATGTAGAGACGATGAGGAACTTACGTGTAAGAGACCTACAGCACGCCTACACTGAGAAAAAGGAAGCAAAGAGCGGAGCTACAGAAGAGGCCAAGACAGAGGAGAAATTAAGAGGTAGAGAACAGAAACAGCGAGATCTAGATAAGAGTGAAAAAGAGGCAAGACAATCCCATGTGTGTTAGCATCATCGCAAGGATCACAAGATGACAAGTCGCTAAATTCTCTCTTCTTTCCTGCCATTATAAGTGTCAAAGACAAATACACCATGTGTGTGACCAAAACCACACCTTTTTGGATAATTGACCACACCTACAGTTTAGTGAGAGCGAGGCAGTCCTGCACATACGTATTCCAAGTTACAGAACAAAGTAGTACTATAGTACTACTTAAAAGTATCATCTTATTAAAGTGTAGCTTCCATCATAGTATGTAAACTTAATAAAATCAGGTATTGTATATACACAATGAGATACCTTTTCATCTAGATTCTTTATCGACTCATTCTTAACTTCAATTTGACTCCTCAACTCCTGCATCTAAAGGAAATTATATGTACATGTATATATATACTAGTGATGAAGCCTCATCCAAAGAAAATTTTGTATGTGTGTAACTGTGTATTATTATACTCACTAGTGACTGTAGCTTTTCATACTCAATAGATGTATCATTAACTTCTTCCTTCCATCTTAATAACTATAAAGAAAGGGTTTGTGAAAATGAGAGAGAAAGAGAGACAAAAGACAGAGACAGATAGAGAGACAGAAACAAAGAGGAACCTCAGAATCCAGTGTACTTTTGGTAACGCTTGATTCTCTTTTAAGAGACTCAATCTGAATGAGATAAAAGAACTATAAACAAACCACGAGTTCACATTACCATGGAAACAGCTATAGAAAACAAACATCTACTAGACAGATAGAGAGACAGAAACAAAGAGGAACCTCAGAATCCAGTGTACTTTTGGTAACGCTTGATTCTCTTTTAAGAGACTCAATCTGAATGAGATAAAAGAACTATAAACAAACCACGAGTTCACATTACCATGGAAACAGCTATAGAAAACAAACATCTACTGCACTTTCAACTGTACATAGAGTTTGTAGTGTGTACATGTAATATAATGTACATGTAATACAATGTACATGTAATATAATGTACATGTAATACAATGTACAGCATGATTAATGTATGACAGAGAGAATAGATTATTCCTATAGAAAAGACCTCATACATTACACTTTTAACCTCTTTTTCCAATGATGCATTTTCGGTTTCTTTAGTTGTTAGTTTTGCTATGCACTCATCATTCTAAGGATTGAAATTTGACATACACAACAAAGAATGGGAAGGATAATTATATGAAAATGATACAGGTAAAAGGATTGCTGGGCATTCCAAACTAAAGTTATGAACAGTTTTCTGAGGACAAGGTGATGGATGACAATTAGATGGAGTTTCATGCCCTTATTACTGTATTTTAATTTATGTCCATTGCTTGAGTTACAGTATAATTATGTATTAACCTTATGACATTAAACTATACACTATATTATATGTAAAGTCATCACATCCTAATTTTGAGGTCATCGTGTATGTCAACAGACTTTAGTATCACTGTATGGTGTATTATATATACATGTACCTGTTTCTGTAATAACGTATGTTGATTTGAATAGTTACTTAGCTCATTCTTTAACAATAAGAGCTAAAATGTGAAATAGAATATACATATAACAAATAGATAGACAGACAGAGCTTATGAGTGAGAGTAAATCAAGTGTATTTTTCCTATGTTCAGTATACATGTAATACCTTAGTATGTACAATTAGAAACATATAAGCAATGAATAAGTGTCCAACTATAATACTACTACACTGTCTACTTGTATTGCTATATAACAGAGTTTTTGATGTTTTGAAGCATGGGCCAAATTGGCTTACCAATGGTTAGTGTGTGCACCATTGGGAATACATCTTGAGCCAATTAACAAAGAATTAATGCTGTTAGTGACAATATAATCATAATTAACTGTGCCACATAACAGAGTTTTTGATGTTTTGAAGCATGGGCCAAATTGGCTTACCAATGGTTAGTGTGTGCACCATTGGGAATACATCTTGAGCTGATTAACAAACAGTTAATGCTGTTAGTGACAATATAATCATAATTAACTGTGCCACTGGTCCAAAGAGAGAACTGTGCAGTGCCAAATAAGAAACTCTTTGGACCAACGGTGTGCCATGGCTTATCAAAAACAATATAATTATAATATATTACATGAATGCCACATATATTTCCTAATAAGGAACGTAAATTTTCTGATGTTGGCTTCACTCTATATAACCTCCTGTTGCCTCATATGATGTACATGTAGTTTTTTGTTTCACTGTGGTGTGTATGTCAGTATCAACTATGGTAACAATCATGTCAGGTCTAAATAGGCTATTTTACAGGACATTATAATCTTCACTCTTCAATATAATTATTTCTACATGTGTATGTGTACACAATACATATTAGCATCACATTTTGTCTTTCCTCTTCCAGAGACTGATTCAATCGTTGTCGTATGTCCTAAAAAAGTAATCATTATTTAATCACATCAACAAGATGTACCTACATTTAACTTACTTCTTTCTCTTCTTCCTTTTGTTCTAAAAGCTGTTGAATTCCTGTCATTTGTTTACAATTCATTTCTAGCTCTTTCTGAGTCCGAAGATGATCGTGACATAACTGGTCAAACTTGTTTGTCAGGTCTTCAAACTGTGCTTTCATGACTGTTGCTTGTTCATCAGAAAGTTTCAGCTTGAGTTCTAAGTCACCACATTGGTCTATAAGACTAGACTATACAAGAAAGAATAAGTAATGTCAATTACAGTAGTACAGTACCTGAGTTTACATACTATCACTGTACTTCCATTGACTATAGTGTACATGTTAAGTGAAGTACACTGTACTTTGAATGTACAGTATCTTACATTAAGTTTACATACTATCACTGTACTTATTTCATACCTTTGTTTCTTCGCAATGATTCAAATTGGCTTGTACTTCAGTCAAACTATATATGAATATGTGATTACAACACACACAGACACAGACAGACAGACAGACACACACTCATCACACAGACAGACACACAGACACAGAAACACACAGACGCAGACAGACACACAGAGACACAGATAGACAGATACACACAGAGACACAGACAGACAGACACAGACACAGACAGACACAGACACAGACACTAACCATTCTTTAGTTGTATCTAACAAACTCTGCAGTTTCTGCTCGTTGTTCTTTAATTCTGATATAACATTTCTATGCTCATTATTAATAGACAACTGAGTATCTTCATGTTGTTGACACTTCTTTTTAAGATCATGTGATTCTTGTTCTTGTTGAACTAATCTCTGTTGTAAGTTCAATGCTTCTTCCTACAGCATGTACATGTAAAATACATGTATGAAACAATGTACATAATATGTAGTTTGTACACTGTACATTTAGTAGTACATGTACATAAATATACAGTACTGTATGTACCACGCTGTACAGTCATAATACATGTACATGAATATACATAATTATGTACTGTACATGTACGTGTACACGTCTCACTTTTCTTTCTTTAATTTTGGCGTGACAAATCTCTAACTCTGCTTGCTGTGAAGATAGCAAATCGTCTCTTGTGAGTAGTTCTTTCTTGAGAGAAGCTATATGTATATATATGTATATTATACACAAAACAGAAAATATAAATACTTAATCTGCTTGCCTAATAGAATACCATAAAGATCTGATACACTTTACTATACCCTCAATTTGTTGCCCTTCCTTCCTCACCTTCACTATTTACCCTTTCTTCCTCACTACTCACCCTCCCTTCCTCACTATTCACCTTCCTGCCTCACTACTCACCCTCCCTTCCTCACTATTCACCTTGCCTCACTACTCACCCTCCCTTCCTCACTATTCACCTTGCCTCACTACTCACCCTCCCTTCCTCACTATTCGCCTTCCTGCCTCACTACTCACCCTCCCTCCTTCACAGGTTCTGAATTAGTAGATTATTTATTATTAATTTTACTTATTTATTTTTGATAGGAAGTCCGATCAACTTCTAGCTGGTCTTCCTGAAGTATACAGTGGAACCCCTCTATTGCAAACAGCACTGGGACAAATATAAGTGTCCTGATTACAGGGGTGTCCTCATTTCAGGGTGTCATCAATAGAGGAGTTTCACGGTACAATATATATTAAGTACACAACATACATTGTTGATCAGTCAGTGAAGAAATGAGAGATGTGTACTCCTGTAGGGTACACGACAATTTGTGCTGTTCATCCTGTGACTCTACGAGTTGTTGCTGGAGTGTTTTGATCTTGTGAGAGATTAGATAGAAATGAAAATGAGTAACAATATGAATGTGAAAATGGGTCTTTTTAGATTAACAATTTTTTTTAATCTAAATAGTCATTTTTCAGCCATCTTGTATTAAAAACAAGTTAAACCTTCAATCGTTGAAGTCAAGTTGTTGCCGCACCAAGATACCAACTGTTTTTGGTTTCTTGCTCAAGATGGCTGAAAATTGATTAATTGTTCTTTTAAGGATTGTGAGAAAATTTTTTCATGTTCAGCCACATATGATATGTTACATATAATTATATTACATGTATACTGTATAGTGCATTTCTTATTTGCGAAACATTTTTACTGGTTACTACTAGTTCAGTATGGTCAACCCCTAGCTAACAGCTTTACTCTAAATTCCATTGTACATGGTATCAAGCTTCATTGATAGAGTTTCAAATGATTCATAGGAGAGGCATAAATATATACCATATAGAAAAGTGACTGGATTTAACAAAGGACTACAAATTATCTATTCTTATTACACTGAAACGTATTGCATTTGTGCTTTCTACAAGGTTCAGCACAAACACATCACATGACATGTTTATAATTTTGATCAAATATCTACCTTCATTTAGTCTCATCCCCAGCCACACCCACTATTGTGGAGAAGCTTCGCCATGGTAGTGGGTGCAGCTGGGGATGAGACTAGCCTTCATTTAAATGCTCGACCATTTTGCACAGGAACCAAAAACATTGGATAGCTAGGCGTACAGGTAAGCATTTGATCAAACATACATACATGTCATCTTAATGTTCCCGCCTGTTATCTATTACAATCCAAACACTACATTGAAGTATATTATTATAGTATGTACCTGTTGATCACTGCTATTTGTGAGGTCCTCAAGTCGTCTGCTCAGTTCTTCGCTATGTTTCTTTTCCTTATCAACTGTATGTTACATTGTACATTAACAAGTCATTGAAATACACAATTATGAAGTAGTACTTTGTATCCCAAAGGTAGTATGATTTTCTACTTGACCTATCTCAAGCTGATTAAACTGGCCTACTAACTCCTATAGTTAAAAAATAGAGTATGTTTTTATGATCAGAGAAGTGTATTATATGCATACCTCATATAGCTCTAGTATCGTCTGGTTTTTTTTAGCTAAATTATTTCTATCATTTTCTCCATGGAGAATTGATTCTTCCATAGTACACACATGTTCCTTAAGAGCATGGCACATCTCACGTGTAGAAATGATTCTAAATATATTGTGAATATTTTATGAATTGTTAATTAAATGTGAAAATACTTACTTTCTTTGTATTTCTTTTTGGTTAGCCACTTCATCTTGTACACAAGTGGTTAGTGATTCATTCTGAAGCTATGAGTATAAACACATCATGGGCCAGTGGTCATTACTACATGTAAGTAGTGGAACTACTACATACATGTACATGTACTTGTGAAACGAGTTGACCAAATACATGTACAAATATAAATGTACTACCGTACATGTGGAAATATCGAATTTGAATTTACCTATAACCGGCAAATTACCAAAATAAAAAGTACTGATTTTTTTTTCTCTCAAATAAAAAACAACTTTGGAATATGAGTCTTTCAAACCTCTATTGAAATCTACACACTCAACAAGACAATGATCACAAAGGACAGTCATTGCTCAAGGAGTTCTCAACAATACAAATGAAATTAAAAACACAGTCAATAATTCTATGTATACAGTAGCTTTCCATTATAATACAAAAGTGTCTTTCGTTTGTCTGTACCATCAGAAATGTCAATACCAGTCTCGTTGTCTTTAGTTTTCAATTTCATTTTAGTACATAAATCATCGATATAATTTTTAGTTGTTTTAATACATACACAGTGACTACACACACTAATGAGCTGTACACTAGTCTACAAATGGTAAGCTTATTGATACTTATATGCACGATATTGTACATATGTATGAGCTTGAGTTACAGTAGTACATGCATGTACATCATTTCAACATACTTGAGCATCTATTATCGACTTCCGTTGTTTCTCAATCATTTGTTGAGCCTCCCTCAACTGCTGGTCTTTCTGTTTCAGTTCTAACTCTGTTGAGTTCTTCCATTTACGTATCTTCTCTGCTTCTTGCTGTAAACGCCCATGAAGAACTGACAAACGACCTTTCTGCTGTTCTTTCGTTTCTATTGCAAATATAGCCATGTTCATTGTGCATACATAAGTACTATAATATCTTACGTTCTTGTTGCTGAGTTTTCTGTGAAACACTTTGAAGAGAGTTCTGCATAGTCTCTTCTTGGTGTCTGAGTATGGGTGACTGAACAGTTTTGTTAACCTGTTGGAGTGGTTGTTGCTGTTGGTGAGCAACTTGTCTTGGAACTCTAAGAGGAGTAGTTGACAAAGGAAGTTGTTGAGACAAACGGTAGAAAGACATCTTCAAAGTGGATATGAAATGTCAAATGCGAACGTCTACTGCAGAAAGAAAATATTAAGCATGCAATAACTTTCGAATAAAAAGAACTGTACTTACATGTCTACTAGTACCACAGAAAGTATCTATGCTAGTACTAACAAATGAGGCAGCGAAGTACAGCATGCAGACAACAGTGTTGCCAAGATACACGCTGGGATTGGATTGGCTGGTGTACACGTGGATGGCGGGATTTGATAGGCAGATTAACAAGATTGAGCTCCTCCCATTTACTTCCTGCAGAGCAGCCCTGATCTTTTATCAAACTCCTGTTCTGAATTCTCAACAAGTAAGAACTATTTCTTTTGCTTGTTATTTGTAAGTTGTAAAGCTATGTAATACTGCTGTTTGATATTTTAGACTTAATTTTTTTTTGTTCATGCAGGACAAATCAAAATGGCGAATACATTGGAGCAGCTCAAAGAATTCACAACAGTTGTAGCTGACACTGGAGATATTGACGGTAATGACTTCAAAGACATGTAATATACCATGATAACCATGATTATTGTTAATGTTGAACTTCCAACATGATGAGAGGCAAAGATTTACAGTGTAATTACGTTAGCCAGCTTGTGTTTGAGGGGCCAAAATCGCAGTCTGGTTGATGACTTGCGTCAACTTTTCGTGACCACTGCAGGAATGTATGCAGTACCAATCAGATCGTAGCTGTCACGTGAAGCCTAAAGGAATATTAATTACCAGTCGTCTCAGTATGGTCCAGATATTCATCAACCAGTGTCTCTAGAGCTATCTCAGATTCTCTCAACTTTAGGCCAAAACAGGAAGGGGTATTACAGAGCTTTACACAGTGTAAAGATGTTTATGCGAGTTTTAGAATTTAGTGTACACGCATGTGAATTTTCCAATTATTACATTCCTGCTTATCACGGAAAGTCAACAAGAGTCACCAGACTATTATTCCAGGCCCTCCCAAATGCAGTCTGGCCAGTGAGACTAGATTAGTGTTAACATTCAACTCCCACCATGTTGGAGGCAGAGATATCCAGAATTATTATAATTTTGCATGTATAATTGCTCTTTTTTTATACACAATAATGGCCGAGTAAATTGTATGCAGCTTTGCTTACAATTCGTACAACAGAGATAATGAGCCTTACTGATCATTTCTCTTTAATTTCTATGTTTGTCTGCATGGCTGCATTTGTAACCACATCCATACTAATTGCAGTCCCTGCTTTCAAATTTGTATGCATTTAGTGCAGTGCTTTTGATACGCTCATATGGTGCATCATTGGCCCAAAAAGCTTCTAATTTGGCACTGCACAGTTCTTTCTTTGGGCCCGATGGCACAGTTAATTATGATTATATTATCACTAACAGAGTTAACTCTTTGTTAATTGGCTCAAAATGTATTCCCAATGGCACACACACGAATCATTGTTTAGCCAATTTGGCCCATGCTTCAAAAACTCTGATTTAGTGTGAGGACTGTGGAATGACATTATGATAAAGATGGTGGATTGCTACGGAGAACAGTAAATACAAAAATGCATTCTTGAATTTGCTGTCAAGAAGTGAACTTCAATTTTGGTTTTTATCTTTTGTAGAAAGTTCATTCTCCACATTTCTTTAATCTATTTGTGACATCCATAGACCCAAAATATTCTCCAGAATGTCACCATACATCATTTCACACACTGTTAATTGCATTATATTAGTGTTTTTAGTTTGAATATAGTACAGCATGCCTAGTTTATCAAACTTTTAGTTTAGTTATAGTTTAATTAACTAAGGTAATATAAAGAGCCGTCGGGACGGGACCCTCGCCTACGTGGCAAGGTAATACAAACTATAATTTCGAAATATAATATGCCAAAAGATTATAATTATCATTGCTCGTTTGTATGGTCATATAATAATGAGAATGTTTACTTCAGATTGTTTAGTTTGTGTATGAAACATATTAAGTTATAAAACCGTACTGGCATGTTAGTTTTTATAATAATATTATAATAGATATAGATATATATATATATATATATATATATATATATATATATATATATATATATTTATATGTAAATTATATAAACTAACATGTCACTACTTATTACGATTATACTAGTCTCTTCCTTGTCTATACTATAAGTCTTACATTTTAGTCTCTGTATTATCTGAAAGAAGAAAGAAAGATCCTCAATTCGTCTTGTGAAATATTCCACAAAGACAGCATAGACAGGTCCTCAAAACTGCTGACTTTCAAGTAACGTGCACAGCACATGACTTTGAAAAATTGAAATAGGCGGAGTTTAAAAGTAATGGAGAATGCTTGGAGCCAGTACTCGATGTTGTAGCAACCACTACCCAAATTCTGTTTGCTTTTATGTAGTGCTTTGCTAGCGATAGTCATGATACAGGAGTAGTTATGTTTTGATGTGTTCAGATGCCTCCACGAGTCTTCTCAAGTCTGGAAACAGTAACCGTGAGTTATAAACATTGCGATAACTTTATAACCGAAAGGTTTAAGAAGAATTCCTACGTTATTTTTTTTCCTTGTATAATTTGAAGTCTACCAGTACCCCTTTTGAAATGTCAATGTTTTTATTTTTCCAGAAAAATTGCTAACACACACACACACACACACACACACACACACACACACACACACACACAGACACACAGACACACAGACACACAGACAAAACGATTACCGTACCCTTCCGCCTACGCTACGCGGCGAGGGTAATAAGGCTTACTAACACAATTTTAATGGGATTTCTACTCCACTATCATGGCATTTAAAATCTACTGTGACTCAAAAACAAACAGTTGTAAAAGGAAAATCGAACCATTGCCAAACACTACAGTCTTTCAAATACTGGTTTTCAACATTTCAGAGCAATAGAGCGTGTGGATAATTAGAACAAGTTACCTAAAAATATACGGCAGCAATTAATGAATATGCTAATTACCTGAGCCCCACCTTAACTAAAAGTCACAATGCCTTACTAAAAGTAGTTTTAGTTATAGTTATAGTTAACTAAAATAACGCTAATAACCACAATGACCCATTCTAGTATCTGTATTATATGACTATACCATTAACTAAAAGTATCACCATCATATAAAATGACTAGACACTTTGTAATAAAAGTTGTTTCGTGACATGATAACTTTCATGTACACATGTACATGTACGTTGAGTAATTAATTATCATTCTTTCGTATTCAGCTATTGGAAAGTTTAAACCAGTGGATGCCACTACCAATCCTTCACTTCTCTATGCTTCATCTCAAATGCCACAATATCAGCACTTAGTTGATGATGCGATCAAATATGCAAAGGGCTATTCAAGGTATGAAAGCAAGACATGTGGCCTAATTTTCACCTTCTCCCACAGAGTAATTTTGATCAAATGCATACCTTCGATCGCTCATCATTCCGCCATTTTGTACAGGAAGTCAATGAAATTCAGTATCTAAGACGTTTAATAATAGTTCTTCCTGGATACCAAATTTCATTGAATTCCTAAACAAGATTGCGGAATGGTAAGCAATTGAAGTAAGCTTTTGATAATAATTATTTTGCAGGACATGGTCCTTTTTTGAAACTTAGGTCACATATATAATACTACAGAGGAAAAAAGTATCCCTGTGATTGTTTTGTGTTGACCATAAATCAGGAATGTATTTCTTCTCACTCAAGCATGAAACTATTGTATTCTGTGGTTTGTATAAGCTATCCTTATTATGAAGTCAGTGGAAACTTGACGTTTATTCATACCACTCATCTCAGAATCTGTTACAATTGAGGTAGTGGCTGCTGCATTATTGAGCACTGGCTCTAAGCTTTCTGCCATGACAATCACTCTAGCTTATGTCATGCACGCCACAAAACTGCTTTTCTAAACTAAGTCATGACCGCTCTTGACTAATAATTAACCTCACTGTGAGGTGTTCTTATTTTATGGACTATTCACCAGACAATTTCAAATGCAATCTTTGTCCAGAGAAAAAGCCAAAGTGTCCAGATATTGGCCAATTGTTAGATGTTCAACTGCTGTGTTTTGCAAACATGCTTGTGGCGAGGGTTCTGCACTCACTAGTGATTGCTTTAGCTTCAAATGGATCAGTTGCTTGCTTACATCTTTGTTAGATGTTCAACTGCTGTGTTTTGCAAACATGCTTGTGGCGAGGGTTCTGCACTCACTAGTGATTGCTTCAGCTTCAAATGGATCAGTTGCTTGCTTACATCTTGTTACAGAAAATATAATAGTATTTTTAAGTAATGAAGAAATTGATCTCATTCAGTAAATATGATTTAACTTTTAATTAAGGAAGTTGAAATTCCTGTTGATATTCCTGTGTAACAGCAGCCCTGAATTTTGTTTCCACCAATCAATGATTAAAATTAATTAAATACTGTTTACTCATGATAGCACACTCATCATATACTATATTTGTTTGGAATCAGTCTAAGTGTGCATGGCTTTTGAAACCTGCAGTAATAGATCTGTTAATAGGCTTTCATACTCTTATTAACATATTCTCTAATTAATAAGGCCGAAAGAGGAAAGTGAAAAATGGTGATAGTCTTTAGTGACTGAATTCAGTGGCATTGGGTTTGATTCCCAGTGACTACATATGTACCAGCATTTTCACTTTCCTCTTTCAGTCTTATTAATTAATTGCATTTATTTTCAATGTGAGGTGAGATCAGCAAAGCATTCTATATTATCCTTACATACATAGGCATGGTAACACTCATGTCCATCCGTCCGTTTGTCTGTCTGTGTCTGACTGTCTCTGTCTGTGTTTGTCTGTTTGTGTTTTCTTTCTGTCTGTTGGTCTTTCTGTCTGTATGTCTGACTGTCTCTGTCTGTCTGTCTGTGTCTGTCTGTGTTTGTCTGTTTGTCTGTTTTCTTTCTGTCTGTTGGTCTTTCTGTCTGTATGTCTGTTGGTCTTTCTGTCTGACTGTCTGTCTGTCTGTCTGTCTGTCTGTCTGTCTGTCTGTCTGTCTGTCTGTCTGTTGGTCTTTCTGTCTGACTGTCTTTCTGTCTGACTGTCTGTCTGTCTGTCTGTCTGTTGGTCTTTCTGTCTGACTGTCTATCTGTCTGTCTGTCTGTCTGCCTGTGTCTTTTCTATCTAATTATTTCTATTTTTTCTTTTTGTTTACACATATATAGTAATATTGATGACCAAGTCACTGCAGCAATTGACAAGCTGTATGTCAACTTTGGTGTTGAAATCCTTAAGATAGTTCCAGGAAGGGTATCAACAGAAGTGGATGCTCGGTAAGTCATACAAATGTAATAGAAAATAGTACATTAATTATCTGGTTACCTCAAAATCCTATTATACAACTTGTGTTGGAATGCTATGCATTAATTTGGTATCTGGGATGTGGTGTTGAAGCACTCCTGGATGGCACATAACACACCAGTCCTTCTGTCAGGGTATCCAGGTGATGATAGTGATGTTGCCCTCACAGTCCTAGGATAATCCTTGGATCCACTAACACATAACCAACCAATCAATATTCCTGTATATGTGACTGAATTTGCAAAAAAGACTTTGTCCTGCAAAAGATTTGCTTTAAATACCAAATGTTCCTGGTTTCCTACATGGAAATGATGAAATGGCTGAACACTCAGTAACAAATTAAAAGTAACCGTTTAATCAAAAATTTTTGTAGGACAAGGTCCCTTTTTGCAAATGTGGTCACATAATTATAGTTTCAAATTTATCAGACATTCACTAGACAGCCAGTCTCCTTGATTGAATATATGTTTGGTTTCGAACTTTCAATATCTCCATGTTCATTCTACTTTATTCCTTAGTCTGTCATACGATAAACCCGCAAGTATCGCTAAAGCCAAAAGATTCATTGAATTGTATGAACAAGCAGGCATTAGTAAAGAAAGGATTCTCATTAAATTGGGATCAACTTGGGAAGGAATTCAGGCAGCTAAGTAAGCCCCTGTGTGTCTGATTACATTTCTCTGTGTGTGTGTCTGTCTTTGTCTGTGTAAATGCAGTGTGTGTGTGTGTGTGTGTCTGTCTGTCTGTCTGTCTGTCTGTGTGTCTGTCTGTCTGTGTGTCTTTGTCTGTGTACATGCAGTGTGTGTGTATGTGTCTGCTGGTGTACAATGAAGTGTGTATCTGTTTACTGCATTGTGTGTGTGTCTGTCTTTGTTTAGTGTATGTCTGTATGTATACATGTATTTATATATATATAATTACGTATTTACATAATAGAGAACTGGAGGAAACTCAGGGTATTCATTGCAATTTGACACTTCTTTTCTCATTTGCTCAGGTATGTACATGTACTGATATGTGAACTAATTTTCAAAAAAGAACTTTGTTATTAAACTTCTTGGATGCCCAAATATGGTCAATTTCTTTACAAAATGACAGAATGAAGAGCGATTGAATGTGTTTGATCAAAATTATTTTGCGGACAAGGTCCCTTTTGAAAATGAGGCTACATATTAGTGAGTGATATGGTGGCGAATTGAAAGTTGCTCAACAGGTGAAAACAGCTTGTAGAAGAATGATACTTTGCTTATGGTAGCTGCTTGTTTTGGCTATAATCCATGGATCCAGAGGAGCCAGCACATTCACCACTGTTGTGTGTTTGTCGCTGTGTCGAGGTACCTGCTAGTAATTGATTTTGTACACTCCGTACATCAGACAAAGAGTTTAGCAAGGCAGCTGAAGGTGTAGTGCCCAATACAGAGTATCAGAGTGCATTTTCAACTATGCAGTACTGTATGAGTTTTCGTACAGTACATGTGCACTCATATACCACTGCGCATACATAATACAGTGTGGAAAATACAACTCCTTTGATCACACCCACACAGCATACTTTAATTATATACTGGTATTTTGATAATTATGACTATAATTGAGCATTTAAGTAATAGAACTTCTGTTTCCCACACAAATTGGGAAGATTACCATCAAAGACTAAGATCACTTTGATACTGATTTAACCCTAACCACAAGGGAACCCTAACCCTACCCTACATGATAGTCATGAGCTTTTGATGGCAATGTTGAACATAAATATAGTGGTTAGAGCTTGGGCCTCTTGATCGCAAGATCAGTGGTTCTGGTTCTGTTCTTGGCATGCTGTTTCCTGAAAGGAGAGTGTTCGTCTATTAGTTTATAATTATACTGTTAATTTTTTTTTGTCAATTAGGCTGTAGCATGTGCTGAAGCTGGTGTTACATTGATCTCTCCTTTTGTTGGTCGCATTTATGATTGGCATGTTAAGAATACCGGTCAAAAGGATTATGCACCTACTGATGATCCTGGTAAGAGAATGGATGAATATATAAAATTAATGAACTAAAGGTCATTCACGTTCACCTTGACCTCAGAAAATTTTCACAACTTTAGTATGTAATGACTGACAATCTTTTTACCTGCACCATTTTCATATAATTATCCTTCCCATGCAGTCTTTTTTTGTATATGTCTGCTTCATTATTGAGTTACGGTATAATCATGTATTAATCTTATGACATTAAACTATACACTATATTATATATAACGTCATCACATGCTAATTTTGAGGTCGTCATGAATGTGAACAGACTTGAGTAATAATTAGTACTGATTTATTTTCATGTTTAGGTGTGAAGTCTGTGACTAAAATTTATAATTATTACAAAAAGTTCGATTACAAAACGATTGTGATGGGAGCATCATTCAGGAATACTGGACAAATACTGGGATTAGCAGGATGTGATAATCTCACGATTTCGTGAGTTCCATAGTACCTGACATTATTATAAGTTTACATACCATCACTGTACTTCCATTGACTACAGTGTACTTTGTGAATGAATTACACTGTACTCGGAATGTACTACAGTACCTGACATTATACATATTATCACTGTACTTCAATTGACTACAGTGTACTTTGTGAATGAATTACACTGTACTCGGAATGTACAGTACCTGACATTATTACGTTTACATACTATCACTGTACTTCCAATTTACTACAGTGTACTTTGAATGTACTACACAATATAAATGTAAAGGGAATTCACTCATTACTACGATTAGAGTACAAAGTTGTACTATAGGAAGTACAGTAGACTATCACCTTATTAAATTATCATAGATGTGTACTGTATGTAGTGTGTGTGTGTGAATTCAATGTTGTATTACAATAACATATTAATCATGCTTGTGCATAAGTTAGTATGGCTATTATGTAAAGTGTACATATTGTTGTTGTAAACGTCATTCACGTTCACTTTGACCTCAGAAAAATGTTCATAACTTTAGTTTGGAATGGCCAACAATAATTTTACCTGCACCATTTTCATATAATTATCCTTCCCATTCTTTTTTGTGCATGTTATATTTCAATCCATTGCTTTGTTAGTGAGTTACAGTATAATCATGTATTAACCTTATGACATTAAACTATACACTATATTACATATAAGTTATCAACACTTTTATACGTAGTTAATTAGTTAATTAATTAATTATATTTCAATCCATTGCTTTGTTAGTGAGTTACGGTATAATCATGTACATTAAAATATACACTATAATATTATTACATGATGTTATCGGAGATGTAGAAAGAAAGAAAGAAAGAAAGACAGACACCTGAGGCAATGGAAAAATGAAAATGAGAGTTGCCTCAGGTAGAATTCGAACCCATGACACTCTGTACTCCGGACAGATGCTCTACCAACTGAGCTACCAAGGCACCTCAGCTGACAGAGTCCGAATCAAACATCTCATACGCCTGTACGAACAGGCTAACTTGACACTAGGCATTATTACATGTACATATACAGTCAACACACCATTATTTTGAATTTTTGAGGTCATCATGAATGTGAACAGAGACTTTGTTTATGTGCATAACAGAAAACTTTGATGTTTGAACTATATATTTTTACAGACCAAAACTTTTGGATCAACTGCAATCTTCTGATGAAAAAGTAGTCCGAACGCTGTCAGTTGAAAAAGGTAACTCTGAATTTAAGTGCTTATAGTGATGATATTATTATTCACTATTTATTAGCCAAGGCAATGGATCTTGAAAAGGTCTCTCTGACTGAAGCACAATTCCGATATGCCCACAATGAAGATCAGATGGCAGTTGAGAAATTATCTGATGGTATTCGGAAGTTCGCTGCTGACCAAATCAAACTAGAAGGTTTGATAAGAGAGAAGCTTACACAATAGTGTAACATTTTCAAGCAACAAACATAAGGATGTTTAGTAGTGTAGTAACTCCAGTATATACTGTATCAACATACTTCTTTTTCATTCAATAAATTTTTTAACTTTATACAGTGAATAAAGATTGATAACTTGTTTTCTGGTCATGCATCATTAATTTTTTCTTGCTATGATAATTAGTATTGTTTTATGGCTATATATAACTAAAACCCTTTTAGTACAGCATTGTGACTTTAAGTTAATCAAGCTATAATTAAATTACAGGTCAGCTGTTGAACTAACTGAAATGATGAAAATTAGCCAAATGGCCCTTTTATATAAACTACAGTATGACCAATTTGAGAAACTACGTATACTATAGTCATTATTATAAACTATATATACAACACTAGTAATATATTAATTCAGATTCAGAATCAATAACTATACTGAACAGAGTACGAGTACGATATCATAATTGAGAAACAAAGCTCGTTGGCATGGTAACACAGCATTCGTAATTGCACGCTCTAATTTCCGATATAGGCAGTGTTTGTGCGTGACAGTGTCAATTGCACAAAAGTAGAGATTTGACAAGGAGTGGTATTGTTTCATTGCGTTTGTTTTTATCCGGTTTCATTTGGATAGTAGACATGGACACTGAAGAATTATCTGACGATCAATATTCTGACACTGAATGTAAGAAAAAGATCATGATTATATACATGATACATTTATAATAATGAAAAACAGGTTAAATGTGATATTTTTTTGTTGATGGATGCTCCACTGATCTAAATCCTCTTTTATATTGCTATTGAGTGGTAAAGTGAAGAGGTGAAATCAGATGTTCATCATAATTATATGTATATATACATGTATATATATTATATATATATATATATATATATATATATATATATATATATATATTATTACTAACTAAGTCGTGTCGCCAATTTGAATGCAAGAAATAAAATCCTTCCTTCCCATGAAGCAAAAATTATAAAGTTTGTTTGATTTTGTAGTTTTTTCCAATTTTAATCTTTTTAGAAGCTTCAAAACATGAAAATGCTAACTTCTTTGGCCTGGTTTTTGCATAAAAGGTCACATTATTATACAGCTATGCTACCATGGCAACTATTTGATGTGGTTATATCTATATTTGCATATATATGGTTGGTTAAGGATTTTCACATGCGGCAGCTGCTGCTCACTGGTTGGCAAAGAGCAGTTTATAATTAGCATAAGTTAGTGCTGATAGACAAATGATATCTGCAGGTCTGAAGATATTCAAAAGCTACCATACCCTACCTTCAGGGTCTGACTGTGCAAAAGTTTATGACTTTAGCAAATTTTTATATTTACCTCTAAAGTGTTCTCAACAAAGTTTCGAATGTTTGGTAGGTACCAGCTATTTCTTAAACAAAAGCTATTCATATCATGAAGACAAATTAGAAGCTTACTTTTAACAGTTGTATAGCAATTTGTGTGCCCAAATGTACCACAGCAGCATCTGTACTACCATCCTTTTGCCAACCAGTGGCTAAATATATCAGATCACGTGATATCTAAATACTTTAGCGCTTAGCCGAATCCATGTATAGGACCTCTCAAGGCAAATGTATATGCTTATAGTATAGTTAGCAGGGCTCTATCTGATTTGTCAAACCAATGACCTCAGTTTCCAGCACAGGGTGAAACCTTGGCCTTGGGCTACTACGCAACTAGGAACATTGATCATTCAATCTTGGCGGGTCTGATAAGTAAAGTAGAGACATACCAACTATACAGAGTTTATTAATGCACAAGTGTCTCTAGTAGGGAGGTGTCATTAATTAGGAATGTCCTATATCAAAGGGGGGTTGCTTTAAAATTAAATAAAGTTGTGGAACCATAATGAATAGTGTTACTTGAGTAGCCCCAATTGCATTATACATATGTAGTTATAATTTTGTATTCTAACTTTAAACACTTAAGAGACAATGATTATCATAATACTAAAACTATATTCTTTAAATTGTGAATTCCACAAGGGGTGTTACAATGATTGGTTGACTATAATAATAATTATACAAGGTATGTACAAAAATAAACTTTGGGACACAACATTAAAAAATACAAAATAAAATGTATATAGCAAGCATTACCAATGTGTATATTTAAATATGATTGTTGGTATAAAGTTTATTTTTGTTCACAACTTCACTTTAAATATAACAACGCCTCCTTTTTTATATCACTATTCTCAGACACAATGCAGTACAAGATATTGTCCTTAGTGTTGTTTTCAGATACTGCAGTGCTTGAAATAATTGGCAATTTTCCAGACTTTTCGCCTCTGTCTGCATTTGAGTGGACAAAATGTCTGATTAATATGGAGAAAAAAGTATCCCTATGATTGCTTTATGGTGTCCAACATTTATTAATCATGGCTGACTTTCTCATTTCTAAAACACAACAACCTATCACAGTTATCATTTTGATTATCTACTCTTTTAAAGGAACTTGTATAGGAATATATTTCATGCATAACAGCTATTAGTTCCAGTTCCTATGTAAGCTACAAGCAGCTTTCTTCCTGTTGGTCTGTAGAGCTAAAGCACATAATGCATGTTCTATTACATACCATGCCACTATTTGATCAAGCCCTCCAGAATGACACAACTTCCTTGTAGTGTATGTGACACAAACATATAAATATATATAGATTCAACCCCGTGGAAAGCAATCATAGGGATGAGCCATAATACGTACAGTAATCTTACATCATCAGTAAATAGTCTAGTGGGTTACTTTTATACCATAAAAGGAGTAGTGTGTGTTTGTGATAATTATGAAACCACTATAGTGGAATTTGTACTTACAGCCACATTTTCATGTACTAATAGTTATGGCAGTACATTACCTGTATTCAGAATGGAGGTTTCTTGAACTTAATAGTAAGTTATTAACCCAATAAATTTTATTCTTGTAAAGAATGTTTTGGCCCGAGGGCCTTTTTCAGCAATGAGTTAGTACAAGCTTCATTTATCCTACAAAGTTTTATATGAAAGCATGAAGATGATGATACAGGACAGGAACTTTATTGCTACTATTAAATTCAAGGAATCTCCACTATGAATACTGAAAACACAGTATGGACCTTTATAGAATGCATTATCTATGTTATATACAATTATAGTGGGAAACCCTTTGTGTATAATGTATAGTGTCTCATTATATATAACAAATTAATTACCTTCTTCATTCTACTAATAGCTGATGAAGAGTTTGATGAAGCTTTTTACGACCATTCCAGTTACATAGCATCATTATCTGCCTCTCCTTCTCCTTCTCCTTCTCCTTCTCCCACTAACGAACCACCATCAACCAGTTTACACTGGTTCAGAATGAGCTCACTCAGGTTACACGACAATCCTGCTTTATTATCATCTCTTAACAACCCTAACACACAATTTCGTGGAGTTTTCATTATTGATCCATGGTTTGTCTCTGGGAAACATAAATTTGGAGTCAATCGTTGGAGATTCTTAATCGAGTGTTTACATGACATCAAAAGGCAACTCGAGAGTATGAATTTACAACTATATGTAGCACGAGGATCAACAACAGCAGTACTCTCTAGTCTCTGCAAAGAATGGAACGTTACTCACCTTACTTACCAAATCAGCCAAGAACCTCACAGTTCAATAGAGGAGAATGCTGTTGACCAATTGGCCACGACATTAGATGTCACAGTAGAGAAATTTCATTCACATACACTATATAATCCAGCTAATATTATAGATCTCAATGATGGCAAACCAGTTATCACTATCAGAGATTTTCACAGCCTTTTCCTTAAACTAGGATATCCATCTCTCCCAGTTCCTTCTCCCGATGTAGATAGTTCGTATTTAGAAGATGACACCCCACAGCATATCCTCAAAAACTTTCAAATACCAACGTTAGAAGAGCTTGGTCTAGCAAATGAAAGACTCGGTACTAACCCATGGATAGGAGGAGAAACTGAAGCTCTACACAGGTTGTCCATATATTGTGAATCTCGTAGCAAGCCTTTTGAAGATCCAAGCAGTATGTTATTTGATAAAACCAGTCTTAGCCCTTATATACGTTTTGGCTGTCTATCAGTTCGATATTTCTGGCAATATGTTCATGATTTATCATCCGTAAACAAAGAGATGGAGAAAGTAATGAAGGATGTCATTTCTAAGCTCCTTCAAAGAGAGTTCTACTTCACTGTTGCCTCGCAGGTACCGAGTTTTGACAGTGACACACATAATCCTGTTTGTATTCCTTTGCCATGGAAGAATGACCCTCGTTTACTTCACAAATGGAAGTATGGATTTACTGGTTATCCATGGATTGATGCAGGCATGAGACAAATGCATCAGGAAGGCTGGATTCACCATTGTTTAAGGTATGTTGTACATACTAAATCTTTAAGCATAGACGCTAAATTCTAGTAAATAAGGTAAATGCTGGGGAATTGAACCCAGTGCCACTGACTTTAGCCACCAGTGCGTTCACCACTGAGCTATGACAACCAGACAACCATTGGCACTTCACATCCTTATTCAATAGAATTTAGTGTTTATTTTCTGAGGCGAGATTAGTTATAGTTACGGAAAAACATTATCCCTGTTATAATGTTTTTTCTGTTATAGTGTTTGAAATGATCCATCTCATCTAGGACAGTTATTACGCAGCTTGCAGTTTCTACAAGCTGCTTTTTTGCTTCTGCTCTGTAGAGTGTACAAGTGTGTTTTTTATGTGCCACATCCATTAACATCATGGTACAGTCTGTCATAAATCCATTGCTAGTGATGCCAAGTGTTATGCTTACCTGGGTACATGTAGGTATTTTAATTAACTGTATTATAACTAATACCTGTTTTAGCTAAGGCATTTGACTAAATTACAGGTCTACTGTAAAATGAAAATTGGGCACTTTTAGTTAGTTAACTAAAACTAAAACTCTTTTAGCAAGCCTTATATTATTTAGGTAATTACTAAAATAAAAGTTTGAGATACCAGGCAAAATATAACTATACATGTAACTAAAAGTGGTGAATATTATCAACACTAGTTCATAATAATATTATTCCATTTAGGGAATCAGTTGCCGCATTCCTCACAAGAGGAGATTTATGGATATCGTGGGTAGATGGAAAAGACACGTTTGAAGAGTTCATGCTAGACTTTGAACCATCAGTTAGTTGTGGCTGTTGGATGCGTAGTAGTGCTTGTTCCTTCATAACAGGACATGTGGAGCACTATTGTCCTGTGACATACGGACAGCAGATCGATCCAGAGGGAAAATATATCAGACAATTTGTACCAGAATTAGAATATTTCCCTAAAGAATATATATATAGTCCATGGATGGCTCCTATTGAGGTTCAGAAACAATCTGGTTGTGTTGTGGGTATTGATTATCCTTACCCCATTATTGATCACATGACAGCAAGATCAGTTTGTTTGGAAAGATTAAAAAACTGTTTGGACTTGATTAGTTCAAATATATCTTAATATCAGACTGCCTCCTTTATTCGTTAAATCGTATTAAAGTCAACTTTCAAAACATTGCTTCCATTCTCATTTCCACTGTTATAATGGTCATTAAAGTGTTTATGTAAAATTATTTGTTGTGAATGTTATATTAGCAAAATTAATGTTTTAAAAATACTCTATAATGATGCTGCATATAAAGGGTGGGGTTGTCACATACACCTGAAATCCACTATCCAGGTGTTGCTATGTACATGTACATAGACGCTTCCCCTCTGATCTTTGCCTCATCCTATTTAAACTAGACACTTGAAATTATGAATTTGCAGATCTCCAAATACCTATAAATTTGTCCCAGAATCAATCTCAGAGTACTCTGTTTTTTTTGAGACTTGTTATTTGGGGGCTTACCCCATAGTCCCCTTATCGTTTCTTGGATGATATGATTTTACTATTGAAACAGTACCTTGTATATGTACATTTGAAATGAATACTTCAATTATAATAATTTTTATAATTACAGATGAAGTGACAAGCTGCTTGTTATCTTCAGTATTTTCTTGATATATTTACAGTGTTTGTCCTACAAAACATTAATAGCTTTCAGAGAATGAACTATTCCACAAATGGAAAATGTTTACTATTAATTATCATTCAAGATTTTGATAAATAGTTATAGTATTCTCTAAGTATATTCATGGTTGTCTTTTGGATTATTCACATCTTTCTTGTAATAGTATTCATACTCTGGTGCAGCCTGCTTAAACAACATTCATACTATCTTACGCATGTTCCCTCGATTATTATGTTATGTAATACTATATAACACTCTAATGTACACATCGGACTAATTGGTTGTAACTATTTGGATGTGTGCAGTAGTGCATGTATCATTACAACAAACCATTAAAGTAGAACCCCTCTTCTGAACACCCTTGGGACAAATATAAGTGGTGCAATTTACAGTGGTATGCTCAATTCAGGGGTGAATTTGGGACATTTGTAAGTGTCCTTAATACAGGGGTGTAATAGAGGAGGGGTTTCACTGTACATCACCATTGTCTGACATGTTCTCTAAAGAGTAAAGAGTAAGAATATATGATTATTGCATGTCTGTGAGTCTTCCAGAAGCAATCTCATTTTTGTATGGGTGTTATTTATGATGATAATCTCATCACTGCTGGGTCAAAAAGCTGTTTACTCTTTACTATACTGTTCTTCAAAATAATAACAGCACAGTAGCAACAAATAAAATCTCAAATTGAATCACTGCATGCTTATAAAACATCGTTAGTACAGGTAATGTTTGTAAAAATGAGTACAGTAAGTCTCATAATGCTTATAAAACTTCATGAGTATTACACTTCATTCTCATCCAACCAAAATGAATGATTATTTTTACATATACATGTACTTTACTTCTCTCACTTGCTTGTAATATTGATAAACATGTGATTGTACAAAGCTTTAGAATTGATGTTCAGTGAACGCTTACATATTGTTCAACAGTTCTCTTTATATAGTTATTGTTTTACTGCCATAAGCCTCTTCTATAATACATACATAAAATATCCCTAAGAGGCTGTAGTTTTACGTATTCATGGTCTATGAAATACTATACTCAATTAGCACATGAAATCATAGTTTGTGTGTCTATGTACGTAATGATTAACGAGGCAAATTAAAAATTATGTGTAGTGTGAGTTTCATTGCATGGGTAGAATTCTAAGCATAATTGCCTTCATTATATTAGATATTAGAATTATGCTCATTACACCATGAATGCAATGTTTTTTTTGCAGTGTGTATTAAAGTATGATAATAATGACCACTGGTTTATGTCTAGTTTTAGGTTACAGTTGATTAGGCTTACAAATTGTATTTTAGTTTCATTATAATTGTAATAGACCTAGAGTTGGCCCTCACCAAAATCCACATTTTCTGGCCCATTACAACTTCAACACTGCACAAGAGTAACAATCAACATCAGTAACTATTATCATACAGAATAGTACTGAAAACATAGTATGAAAAAAGAAAAATAATTTTTAAAACTTTCAACACATAATACACCCCCAAGCGTATGATTATGACTCACGAATTACATCATGCATACTGTACATACCATGTGATTCTGATACACACATATCTATCTATGCTTATGTATTAGACATGTGATCACATTTGCAAGCTGATTGGTTGAAAGAAAGTCACACTCACTCTGCTTAGGTATGGTCATTTGCAAGATTGACGCAATTGACAGTGAGTGAAATAAAGAACCTCTAATTGTGCTATTTGATTGGTCCATTCAAATTTTGTATAAACTAAACTTTAGTTATAGTTTAGTTAAACATGATTAAATCCTGTAAAAATGTTTTAAATAGCTGCTCTTTAATAAAGGCTTTTCATATGGCAGTAGGCATGAACCAAACTACTATGTAAGTGTGGAGTGACACTGACAGTATTTCTATTGTGAAATGTGTTTTTATGAAGTGACATCGTTTGTCTTTATAATATTGTTTTGGTCTATTGACCAGCCAATTGCAAATTTTGAGAATGTCCAGCTAAAATTGTACTTGGCCAGATGAATGGACTATATATTCAATATGGGGCTGCTTTGATATATGTAACTACGGATGTGCTATATAGTTAAGTGATTGCATAACATTACATAACACTATTTGGCTGACAACGTGAGCGGCCTTTCACAAAGCACAATACTAGCATTATCACATACTTTTAAATGACATAGTTGCTAACATTTATATGTATACTGAGATTGGCAGGTGTTTGTTTTATTAGTTCTTGTTATATAATACAGTTTACATTGTCAAGAATGTGACGTATTAATAATCAACCTGATTGCATAATAAAATGTAACCAGACTGGAGTCCACTGTTTGTATATATACAAGTTCAGTAATTATCCTTCCTGTTTATATACATGTAATTATCCTTGTTCTTTTTGTATAATTATATCAAATTTTAATCCTTATTGAGATTGAGTCATTTATATAATTATTAAACTATACATAATTACTACATATAAAGTCATAAAATCCTAATTTTGAGGTCATTGAGAATGTGAACAGACTTCAATATTAATAACTATAACACATCATAACTTTATAGAGTCAGACTTCAAAGTTTTCTTCCAAACCAAGTGATTAATAAGAATTTGTTTATTTAGAGTGGAAATATTATACTTTGTGATATTACAAGTTGTAGTATATCACTGATGAGGGATGTTGTGTGTACACTGACTTGAAGTTTATACTTTAGCAAAAATATTGGATATGCTAATGACTTCAACCAAAGGACATAAAATAAATTATAGTCCAGACAGTTTATATAATGATTTGTACCAATTTGTTCATGTAGATAATCTAAATTGGTAGCAAAGGTGTTTTTTTTCCTTTCTATAGCTCCATCAAGACTGCATCTTTCTTTAGTCTCTGTATGTGTGTGTCTGTGTCTGTATAGTCTTCTCCAAGTTTACATGTTGTATAAGTATAATATAAATTATAATTATATAATTATTATGCATAATTCTTCTATATGCATTATGAATGTTGTAAGTCATCATTAATCAAAGCATCATTAAAGTCTCCTTCAATTTTCTTGAAATGCTAATCCTACTGAAAGCAGCTCACACTTCACTACTCACCTTTAAACGAGAGAATATCATGAAGTAATCACTGCAGACTATTGTCATCTTGAATACATTTTAGCCTCACATGTACAGCGGATACTGCTATAAAATCTAATTAAGCATAATAGTAAACGCATAGCCTTAATGGACATGATACACATGCGAAAATTCTAATCACTACCAATCAAAAAACAGACAAAACTCAAAATGTGGACATAATCATCTTCTAAACTATATACTTCATGTCATAGTATTCTAGCTTCAATTATTTACTGAAACCACTTGTTTTACAGTAGCTCAAGAAGGTTAATTTAATGTGCTATAACTATTCATATCATGTTAGGATATATGTACAACATATACATAACCTATACATATTGCTACCACTAGATATTAGACTGAGGATCTCATCATCTCCTTCAGAATCAAGTATACAATCTGGTGTTTAACTTATCAGACACTTGTCTCACCTTGACACTCTGACCTATGTTTACTACATATTACTATTAATAAGTGCCTGATAACTACAGATTGTATTTGTGTGTCTTTGCACGTATTTGTTAATAGTAAGTGTTTGTTTACATAAAGAAACAGTGGATTCCAGTCTGGTTGTATTTATTATGCAATCAGGTGAATTATACACACCACATTCTTGACAATGTAACCTAACAAGAACTAATAAAACAAACACCTGCTAAGCTCAGTATATATGTAAAATGTTAGCAACTATGTCATTTAAAAGTATGTGATAATGCTAGTATTGTGCTTTGTGAAAGGCCGCTTCACGCTATATATCAAGTAGTGTTATGTAATGTTGTGTAATCAACTATTATGTTACAACTAGTATATTCGTAGATTACATAGATCGGAGCAGTCTGATATTGAATATATAGTCAATTCCCCAAAAGCTATTAATTTTTTGTAAAAACAAGCACTCTAAACATACCAATGAAGATAACATGCTGCTTGTCCTAATAATCATAACTATTGTAATTATGTACATATATGAAATGTAAAAGTATTCATTATTCATTTGAATCTGACCTATGTTTACTACATATTACTATTAACTAGTGCCTGATAATTACAGACTGTATTTGTGTGTCTTTAATAGTAGTTGTTTACATAAAGTTGCATAATATATACCAGTGGCAATAAACCCTGTTGTCTATCACAGATACTACATAAATAATGAAGTCAAACCTTCAAAACATTGCTTCCATTCTCATTTCCACTGTCATAATGGTCACTAAAGTGTTTAAGCTGAATTATATAAAATTATTTGTTGTATGTCAATTATGAACTAATAGGTTTTAAAGTTAATCTACACTATAATAATGGTGCATATAAAGGGTGGGCTTCTCAGAAACACCTGAAATCCACTATCCAGATGTTGCTACATGTACATGATACTTTATACAATTTAGTGGTCAATTAATCTTGTTGATACGTGAGGCTTACAGAAGCCAGAAAGGTCCCTCCACCTGCAAATGTTCTCACTTCAAAACATTCCGAAGCATCTGTGCTTGTAGTTTGCCTGAAAAGATGAAAGCAGATGTAAATAAAGGGAGACAATTTTACTGTTGAAACAGTATCTTTTACGTGTACATTTGACTTCAAATTTCAGTTACATTTCATATATGTACATAATTACAATTATTATGATTATTTGGACAAGCAGCATGTTATCTTCATTGGTATGTTTAGAGTGCTTTTTTTTACAAAAAATTAATAGCTTTGGAGGAATTGATTATATATTCAATATCAGACTGCTCCGATCTATGTAATCTACGAATATACAACTGTACTAGTTGTAACATAATAGTTGATTACACAACATTACATAACAAGCGGCCTTTCAAAAAGCACAATACTAGCATTATCACATACTTTTAAATTACATAGTTGCTAACATTTTACATATATACTGAGCTTAGCAGGTGTTTGTTTTATTAGTTCTTCTTAGGTTACATTGTCAAGAATGTGGTGTGTATAATTCACCTGATTGCATAATAAAATGCAACCAGACTGGAGGAGTCCACTGTTTGTTTATGGTTTATGTATACAACCACCTACTACATGCAAAGACACACAAATACAATCTGCAGTTATCAGGCACTAATTAATAGTAATATGTAGTAAACATAGGTCAGATTGACAAGGGTGTGATAAGTTAAATACCAGACTGTATACTTGAGTCATTAAAATCCGAAGGAGAACCTCAGTCTAGTGCAATATCTAGTGGTGGCGATATGTATAGATTATGTATATGTTGTACATACAATATGAATAGTTATATTAATTATTAGATTAACCTTCTTGAGCTATTGTAAAACAAGTAGTTTCAGTAAATAATTATGCAGCAAAGTGTATAGTTTAGAAGATGATTATGAAGTAATCACTGCTGACTATTGTCGTCTTTAACATATTTTAGCCTCACATGTACATATACTGCTATAAAATCTAATTAATTAATTAAGCACAATAGTAAATGGCTTAAGGCCATAATATACACGCAAACACTTTGCAGTCATCACTGATCTAGACTTCATGGGATATTGTCTCAATGACAGATGTACTAATTCATTTATAGGTAAGTAGTGAAGCATTTCAATAAAAATGAAGGAAAACACTTTAATGACGCTTTGAGTTACAATATTCATAATGCACATAGAAGAATTATGATAATTATATAATAATTATATTTTATATTATACTTATACAACATGTAAACTTGGACGAGACTATACAGACACAGGCATGTGCACATGCATACAGAAAGATTAAAGATCCAGTCTGGGCTATAGAAACAATACAAAGTAAAAACAATTTCGCTAACTTGATGAAGGGTATCCATGTCATGGTTAAACTAAATATTGTGTCTAAAATATTGTATAACAATTTAAAACTGTTTGGATTTTATTTAGAATTACAAACGTTATGTTCTTTGGTAGAAAATGGAAGTCATTAGCATATCCAATAGTTTTGCTAAAGTATAAACTTCCAAGTCAGTGTACATGCAATATCCCTCATCAGTGATATACTACAGCTTGTAATATGACACTGAAAGAGGAGAGTTTAATATTTCCACTCCAAATGAACAGAATGCTTATACCAGATTTGATCAATTGATCTGAACAACTAACTAAAAATTTGAAGGTGACTTTATGAATTATAATAATTATACATAATCAAATGATATTAAACTCTGTTCACATTCACAATGACCTCAACATTAGGATGTTATAACTGTATAGTTTAATGTCATAAGGTTAATTCATGATTGATTATACTGTAACTCAATAATGAAGCAATGGATTAAAATTTGATATACAAAAAAAAGAACAGGAAGAATAATTTATGAGTTTATATGAAGATGGTGCAAGTAAAAAGATTGTTGGTCATTCAAAACTTGAAAATGAATGGTTTTAGAGATTGCACATGAATATCTATAATGCATTAAGACAAACAGTGGACTCTAGTCTGGTTACATTTCATTATACAATCAGGTTGATTATAAGTACGTACCACATTCTTGACAATGTAACCGTATTATATAACAAGAACTAATAAAACAAACACCTGCCAATCTCAGTATACATATAAATGTTAACAACTATGTAATTTAAAAGTATGTGATAATGCTAGTATTGTGCTTTGTGAAAGGCCGCTTTGCGCTATATATCAGTCAAGTAATGTTATGTAATGTTGTGTAACCAAGTAATATGTATATTCGTAGATTACTTAGATTAGAGCAGTTCCATATTGTCAATTCCCCAAAAGCTATTAATTTTTTTGGTAAGACAAGCAGTCTAAACATACCAATGAAGATAACAAGCTGCTTGTCCAAATTGAAATGTACCTGAATTTTGAAGTATTCATTTCAAACATACATGTACAAGATTGTCTACATCTGCTCGCATCTTTTCAGGCAACGAACTATCATAGATCATGTATTTTTCAATAACATATTATACATGTACATAGATGCAGAGTATATATATATATATATATATATATATATATATATATATATATATATAATTATGAATGACTATAATTGCATTTCTGTGTCTAATCATGCACACAATAGTCGTTGTTTATAAGCTACAACTCCTTATCAACTTCTTGTGATGACAATAATCATTTTGCTGCAATGTTGTCTAATTAAAATTTCATGCAATTGTATTATTATGTATTGAGGATGACAGGTAGGTACATTTTATATTATAATAACAATATGTACACTGTAGACCTATGTTATATCTGATAATTATTCTTTAGCGCGCGTGGGCGCTCGCTGCGCGGAGCGATGGGCAGTACCAACTAATGACGTAATTTGAGCACTTGTGTTAAAACTCGAAGAATACCTTAATACCTTCGCATATTGATTGTAGTGAAGATGGATAATGATCACAGTTCTTTTTCTGTGACTTCTGATGTTGATTGTAAGTACTGTAAGTAACAATTATGTTCATAATTATGTATATATATATATATTTAATTAATTGATTTTATTATATAAGTGAAGTCGTGAGTAAAGTATATATATATATAATAGACTATATATATATATATATAATTATATTATATAATAATTATATATATATATATATATATATATATAATATATAATATATATAATATATATATATATATAATATATAATATATATAATATATAATTATATGTATATATATATATATAGTGGTTTACTATATAACTTCAGGAATAAACTCACTTAGCCATAATGCAGTATATATAGGCATGCCCAAATTTATGTTACATTATGTCATATTATGTAATACATGAAGTGTGCAATTCAGGAACTGGCAAAAGTTTAATGTCATCATTTTATGAGGGATTTGTGTACTCCCATTTAAATGTCATTCATGTTCACCTTGTCCTCAGAATAATGTTCATAACTGAATCATTAACAATCTTTTTACCTGCACCACTTTCATGTAATTGTCCTACCTATTCTTTTTAGTGTATGTCGAATTTCAATCCATTGCTGTAACTCAATAATGAATTGAGTTACAGTATGATCATGTATTAACCTTATGACATTGAAGTGATTAAACTATACATAATAGTACATATAAAGTCATTACATCCTAATTTGTGAATGTGAACAGACTTTAATATCTCTATTTCTATTTACAGCTGACAATGACTTGAATGAAGCATTTTATGATTGTTCTGGTATTTCAAGTTACTTAGCATCTTCATCTGCCTCTCCTTCTCCCACTAAAGAACCACGATCAACCAGTTTACACTGGTTCAGAATGAGTTCACTCAGGTTACATGACAATCCTGCTTTATTATCATCTCTTAACAAACCTAACACACAATTTCGTGGAGTTTTTATTGTTGATACATGGTTTGTCTCTGGGAAACAGAAATTTGGAGTCAATCGTTGGAGATTCTTAATCGAGTGTTTACATGACATCAAAAGGCAACTCGAGAGTATGAATTTGCAACTTTATGTAGCACGAGGATCAACAACAGCAGTACTCTCTAGTCTCTGCAAAGAATGGAACGTTACTCACCTTACTTACCAAATCAGCCAAGAACCTCACAGTTCAATAGAAGAGAGTGTTGTTGACCAATTGGCCACGACATTAGATGTCACAGTAGAGAAATTTCATTCACACACACTATATAATCCAGCTAATATTATAGATCTCAATGATGGCAAACCAGTTATTACTTTCAAAAGCTTTCGCAGCCTTTTCCCAAAACTAGGATATCCATCTCTCCCAGTTCCTTCTCCCAGTGTAAAAAGTGGTTTTTTTGAAGATGACACCTCACAATTTATCCTCAAAAACTTTCAAATACCAACGTTAGAAGAGCTTGGTCTAGCAGATGAAAGACTTGATGCTAACCCATGGATAGGAGGAGAAACTGAAGCTCTACACAGATTGTCCATATATTGTGAATCTCGTAGCAAGCCTTTTGAAGATCCAAGCAGTATGTTATTTGATAAAACCAGTCTTAGCCCTTATATACGTTTTGGCTGTCTATCAGTTCGATATTTCTGGCAATATGTTCATGATTTATCATCCGTAAACAAAGAGATGGAGAAAGTAATGAAGGATGTCATTTCTAAGCTCCTTCAAAGAGAGTTCTACTTCACTGTTGCCTCGCAGGTACCAAATTTTGATAGTGATACACATAATCCTGTTTGTGTTCCTTTGCCGTGGGAGAATGAGGTTGATTTACTTCACAAATGGAAGTATGGATTTACTGGTTATCCATGGATTGATGCAGGCATGAGACAAATGCATCAGGAAGGCTGGATTCACCATTGTTTAAGGTATGTGTTAAAATTAAATAATTGCGAGCGTTAGTGCAAGTGGCGTTTGTCTGTAACACATACTGTATATTCTATATTTTTATTTATGTATACCGTATACATTTTATATTATCGATCATAATAAAAATACACCTGTGTGGATTTCAATGAAGGAATGGAAGAGTCAGAGCTACATAATTATGCATACAGAGAGAGACAGCGCTGAGCTTCTCAAACTCTTTTGGGCTGCATTTGTTAGCAACTGAGTAGAAAACAACTGTATAGCATTCAATTATAAAGACAATAGCATAAGAGACTGCCAGTGCACAACCTTACCTGTCACTGTGAAACAGCCTTTTAAATCTCAAAATGCAACACTCACTATTAATAATAATCATACCTTTCTGTTGTGCATGTTCCATATATATAAATTTAATTATGTAATATTAATGTAATAATTATCAATACATTGCTTTCTTTAACCATCCCTGTTGCTTTGGTGTTCTAAAATTTGGTGTTCTAAAATTTGGTGTTCTAAAATTGCCCAGTTTCAGCAGTGAAGACACTACTACAATGAAAAGTGTACTTGTAATTTCATTTAGGCTTTGTAATTTCGGTTATTCATTTCAAAAAGTGATGTTTTTTTAAAATGGTCTACTTCTCCACTGTCTTTGGCTTCCAGTACAAATGACAGAATAACAGAAATGCAAGTGTCTTGAATATGCTTTAATAAATTTTCTTGTTTTGCTTTCCTTTGCTCTGCATGTTGCCTATACATTTTATTATGTAATACTACGTAACAACAATAATTATTATATAATATTACATAACATCAATACTTATATAACGCTACATAACGAAAACTATTTATATAGCACTACATGACAACAATAATTATCATCATTAATTAAGTCATGGGTTGCATATGGAGATAAAAGTATCCATATGATTGCTTTGCGGTGTCTTCATTTGGTAATTATGGCTAACTTGCTTATACCTGAAACACAACTGATCTTTTTACTCTTTAAAGGTTCTTGTAGAGCTTTAGGAATATATCTCAGCTATTGTTCCAGTTCTACATGTATGTAAGCTACAAGCAGCTTTATTTTTGATGCTCAGTAGAGCTTGAGTGTGTGTTCTGTTGCATGCTATGCCCATTAATTGAGGAACTACGCAACCAGAGATGGGGCAAGCACTTGAGTGCTTGTGCTTAAAAGTGGTTTAAGCACATATTTTCAAGTGTCTTCATTCTTAAAACTGAGCATTTTAGAACACCAAATTTTGAAGTAACATTTCACTGACATACTTGGCATTCACTTTATAGTAAAGTAACAAGGACAGGGTTTCATTTAGGGGGGGGCGGGGCATTTGCCCCCCCTTGCTAAAGTCTTGCCCCCCATTGGGAATTTGGTTACCCAAAAATATTTGAATGTTAATAGTTAGCTGAATACAACTATTTTCGGTTTAGATTCCAAAAATAGTATCTCAAACAGTTACATCATCGTGGTCTGAAAATGCACCAGAAATGACCTCAGAGAGTCTAACACCAAAAAAATCCCCGCCCCCCCCAAAGTTCTCAACATTCAACTTTTGCCCCCCCTTCACAATTTTTCTAAATGAAAGCCTGTCCTTGAGTCACTAAACATATAAAATGGCATGATATATACTCCGTTTGTTTTTGGCTTCCAGTAAAAAGGCACAATATAAAACATTTATAGAGAAAGTATTGCTTTGCAGCCTTCAAAAGGAAAGTCAAAATGCATTTTTTCCATTCCATTTAGGGAATCAGTTGCCACATTCCTTACAAGAGGAGATCTATGGATATCGTGGGTACATGGAAAAGACACGTTTGAAGAGTTCATGCTAGACTTTGAACCATCAGTTAGTTGTGGCTGTTGGATGCGTAGTAGTGCTTGTTCCTTCATAACAGGACATGTGGAGCACTATTGTCCTGTGACATACGGACAGCAGATCGATCCAGAGGGAAAATATATCAGACAATTTGTACCAGAATTAGAATATTTCCCTAAAGAATATATATATAGTCCATGGATGGCTCCTATTGAGGTTCAGAAACAATCTGGTTGTGTTGTGGGTATTGATTATCCTTACCCTATTATTGATCACATGACAGCTGGAACTATTTGTGTTGAAAGATTAAAAAACTGCTTATGTGTGATGAGTTCAAAAGTAACTTAATATCCACGGCATCCACTTTTCAGTCTCATATTTGCATATTACAATTTCCTTGTATAATATAATAATTATACGTTATAATTGTGTAACTATAATTAGTACTAATTTTGTATAGCAATTCCAAGTTTCCAATCCCATTCTTTTTTACTCATTCTTCTTTGATACCACTATCACAATTTAAAAATTATGCTGTGTTAATGACCTTTATGTGGATTCATCTGCTTGGGTGGGGAGTAGAGCTCAGTTCTTCAAAAATACTACAGAAATTTAAGCCTGTTGATACTTATTTAAAAACTAAACAAAATTGCCCCAGAAACAATCTCGGAGTGCTAACAGCATATTTTACACCCCCTCTTCCTGGATGAATTTTGCTATTAATCTGGACTTAAAGCATACTGTACTACCATAGTATAGCAAACCATTGACTTAATGACCACTTTTAATAATAGTTATAGCCTATAAACTACTTTCTCACAATTTGAGTTATAGTTATAGTTAATAATTTTGGTATATGTAGTTAATGAATCACTAGAAGTGGCCAATTCTCATTTTAGTTAGTTATTGCTGCAGACCTGTAGTTCAGAGTGGTCCGTGTTCACTTTGACATCTGCTGTTATATTAATTTTATTCCTGCATCTTTTCAAATTAATACCCTTTCTGTTATATACATACATCGAATTTCAATCCATTCTGAATTACAGCCTAATTTTGAGGTCATCATGAATGTGGGCAGACTTAATGAATATCATAAGTGTAAAATACCCAGGTCACAATTCTGCATGCTGTGCATCATTACCCTGAGGTAGTAGTTAACTATAACTAAAACCTCTTTTAGTGCATGATTTTTAGTTTAGTACTTGTGCAACAGCAGAAGCATGTGTATGTGTCATATCCAATAATAACAGCCCAAGATGCAATTGAAACTAAATATAATTATGTATAATTATACTATACCGTTTGTTTTCAAACAAAAATTATTGGTAATTCCAGTAACCAATTATTATGAGGTTTCAATAATCATTATAGTATAACAATAATGAACACATTAGTTAATTATAAAAGGGTTCATTATTGTCATTTTTTGTTTAGTTATAGTTATTATATTAACATTGTCTTCACAGTGCTACCGATGGAACTAACTTACTAATTAATTATAATTAAATTACTTGATTTAATTAGTAATTACTAAAAGGTTATAGTTAACTAAAACTATTTCCTATATATGTATATTGATATAATGGTATTACTACATACCAGTATGATATGTTTTACAAAGTGTTAATGCTGTTAGTGACAACATAATCGTAATTAACTGCACCATCTGGTCCAAAGAGAGATCTGTGCCATGCCAGGTAAGAAGCTCTTTGGGCCAATGATGCTGCTGATTGGTGCACCTGATTGGTGCACCATATGGGCTTATCAAAAACTCTGACTTCCATACAATGCTTGCATGCATTAGTTGTACATGACCAAATATCTTGGGAAAATAATAATGTGCAAACCTGAATAATACAATAAACTTTAAATATTTAATCTAAAATTATGGGACACTCATCAGAGCTACCAAGAATTTTCTTGCAGCTTTTAATTGGCTTGAAGTCATACAATCTGTGGTGTTTCAAGGGTGATGACATTTTTAGTCTTTCCATTAAAGGCAGCACTTCTTCGTCACTATTAAGAGTGAACTCTTCCTTATCGTGTTCATTAGCTTTCTCAAAAGTGGTGACTTCTGGAAAACTGATCTTTCTTATGATTTTAGTATTAACATCTTTTTCAATTTCTAAATTCAGCTTCTTTGAAGGTGAGGTTGACATTACAGTTTTCCGCTCTCCTCGTTTTCCTAATGGACTTGTGTGATTACTTTTCACTGGAGATGAAGCAGTAGGTGATGAGATGAGTTTAGGTTGATTGAGAGATGTAGTTGAATCTCTGCTTTTGCTATTAGCAGGTTCTATAATGGGAAATTCAGGACTAATGGTGATGTTGGTAGATATTGTACTGACAGAGTCATGATGGACACTTTCAATACAAGGAACAGTAGGTGATGAGATGAATTTAGTCTGATCAAGAGATGTGATTGAATCTCTGCCATTAGTAGGTTGTATGGTGGGAAATTCAGAGTGAAGTGGACTAATGGTGATGTTGGTAGATGTTGTACTGACAGAGTCATGATGGACACTCTCAATAGAAGATGCAATGTGTTTCAAAGTTGTGTTTCCATTCTCATTTTCACTTTTCCTATCAATACACTGCAACATATCAGTCTCTAGCATTGACTGTACTTCACTGGAGCATGTACCTTTTCTATTTTCTGCTATTGTTATTATCATGAGTACAATCATTACATGTCAAGTAAACAATATATATCACTTACCTTTCTTTTTCTTTTTTCTCTCAGCCTTCTTTGTTTCTTCTTCCTCTTTATATTTCTTGTAAACTTCAGGATAATACAACTGAATAACCTAACGAAATATCAGTGTATCAATTGACATGCACATAAGCATATTCACACTATGATCTAGACTATGAGTGAAGATCTCTCTGCTAGGCACGGGGCCAAGTACATTGGTACTTGTATGTAAGTACAATGAGTACACATATATGAATACTTGTATTTGTATTCAAGTCCTTAGTTGGACTTTAATAATTTTTGTACTCAAGTCCTTAGTTGAGTACTTGTGCTTGGGTGAAAAGTATTCCAGCAATGTTGAACTGCCTTTCAATTAGTACAAGTACTCAACTGAGGACTTGAGTACAAGTACAAGTACTCAACTGAGGACTTGAGTACAAGTACAAGTACTCAACTGGGGACTTGAGTACAAGTACAAGTACTCAACTAAGGACTTGAGTACAAGTACAAGTACTCAACTGAGGACTTGAGTACAAGTACCAGTACTCAACTGGGGACTTGAGTACAAATGCAAGTACTCAACTGAGGACTTGAGTACAAGTACAAGTACTCAACTAATGACTTGAGTACTGACTAAGTGATGGTAGATTTAAAAGTTGACATTCATCAGATGTAATAATATATCACAATGATAATTAAAAGTTTGACATGTCAGTTATGAACAGCACCTAAGTACCAAGTACTAATGCTTTGACTTCAGCTAGAAACATTCGTACTTGTACTTAAATACTTTCAAATGCGCTTGTACTAGTACTGAGTACATAACTACTATATTGTACTGTTTAATATCCATGTATGATATGTACATATTATAAGTACTTACATTGGCTTTTTCCAGTGTTGTGAACTGCCAAGGTAAATCTACATCAGGGAGAGGAGTGGATGCTGTCCACTCTACCATATATCGACATACACCTTTACGTATCTTCTGTCCCTCTATTCTCACAGGTTGTATATCCCTTGCATCATGTCCTCTCTCTTTCTCTCTCAAAACCCAGTGAGCCAGTAAAATAGCAGCCTTTTCAACAGCATATGATGAGCTCCATTCTAACTTATTTTCAAGGAAATTCTAAAAAAGAATGTAGTGTCCTAACTGTTCTTGTTCAGTTGCAAACTACATTATGCATAAGCACTTGTCTGCCTATACTATAGTTAGGATGCACTGTATGTGTGTCCACTCATATGTCACTATGTGTGAACTACACAAATATACATACAAAATTAAAATGACAGTAATTTTATAGAAGCACGTATCAAGGAGGAACAGTTGTTCTTCCTAGATGCCAAATTTAGCCGACTTCCTGCCTGCACTAAAAACCTGACTAGGAAGTGTACATTCATTAAATACTCTCATGAGCCATAAGACCAGTTTTCCCAGAGCCAGTCAATGTGGCCCGTGATTCATAATTATAATCACACGAATTAAAAGCATACGTACAATAATATATGATAGAAACACTAACTCTGCCTAGCTTATATATTACCATATATAGTACCATATAATTATTATTATTTCATGATGGCTTATATGAAGCATGAACTATATAAATATGTTGGTAGTCCTCCACATACATTAATTATTAGTTATAATTGTTAATTCAAAGTTTTATTGTCAAACTGTTATAGTATAATATACCTGTAAAGCAATAACATTAGGTCGTCTCCATGTTTTTAAAGATTTCAAATCTTCAGATAGTGATTCCTTGGTCTCCATAAATTCCTTTATTACATTTATCTGTTAGTTGAATGATTGATTAGTTTATAGGAAAACATAAAATTATTAATCTTGGCCTGAAGTAATTAAAGATGCATTCCCACGGTGATGTTATTTGTTAGTGCCTCCCTGAAGCTGCTAGTTCTCATATGTCTCTCCAATGGCTAAAGGGTGCAAACATCTGCACTACCTTAGAACCATTGACAGGTATGTATGGCAAAGAAATGATGGCAAACATCTGCACTACCTTGGAACCATTGACAGGTACGTATGGCAAAGAAATGATGGCAAACATCTGCACTACCTTGGAACCATTGACAGGTATGTATGGCAAAGAAATGATGGCAAACATCTGCACTACCTTAGAACCATTGACAGGTATGTATGGCAAAGAAATGATGGCAAACATCTGCACTACCTTAGAACCATTGACAGGTATGTATGGCAAAGAAATGATGGCAAACATCTGCACTACCTTAGAACCATTGACAGGTATGTATGGCAAAGAAATGATGGCAAACATCTGCACTACCTTGGAACCATTGACAGGTATGTATGGCAAAGAAATGATGGCAAACATCTGCACTACCTTAGAACCATTGACAGGTATGTATGGCAAAGAAATGATGGCAAACATCTGCACTACCTTAGAACCATTGACAGGTATGTATGGCAAAGAAATGATGGATTTAATAGAGATGAAAATGCTGGATGTGAGGATGGACAATGGAATACTCAATTGTATACAATTATATCTTAAAGTGTGACTATATATCACTTGCAGCTAACAATTTATTTATGTCCAACATTGCCATCAAAATCTCATGAATATCATTATGTGGTTAATTTAGGGTAGGGTAGGGTTCCCTTGTGGTTAGGTATCAAAGTGATCTTAGTCTTTGATGGCAATCTTGGACATCACTCTAAATTCTCATATAATTACTGAAATATAAATACCTATATATCAAATTGCAATATATGAAATTTTTGAAATTATAGACATTTGTTGGGAGTTGGTGCTAGTTAACACAAAGGGTACTAATCTTTGTGCTAACTAGCACAACAACAAAGCACTAATGAGATGCTTACCATATTTTTCTGGTTGCTTAATATTAGTCCAATCAATTCATGTGATACTCAAATTTGATTTGTCAATTCATTTGGTTGTAATCAGGGTTTCAAACAGAGGGGGGGTGGGTGCCCCAGGATTCACACCCAATCACAGCAAATTTCCCTTCATAACAGCTAACAAGTATTACATCACAGTGGTATTTTAATAATAACAAGATTGTCAGCTACAAGCTTTCTGGGACCCCAGAAGCCACCAGAACAACCTCAAAGGGTCTAAATGTATAAATTTTCCTCAGAAAGCACATTCCAAAATACATTTTGAGCAGTGTATTCTAAAGCACTGATCAATTATTGATCCCCGCAACAAAAAAAAATTCTTTATGAACCATATCAATTATATATATATACAAGATTGTATTTGGCTTACAGCATTTTCGAAGAAATGTGGTGTTTGTTTCGCTTTCCTAAATATCAATAAAGAAAGATAGATAAACAGAAATATGTAAATCTTACTCAAATATTTTTTGGGATAGTTTGGGCATGACACAATCAATATCATCTCCTTCTCCACCAGTTTTAAAAACTTCAAATAACTCCTTGTTTTCCGCAACAGCTTTGAGGGCATTTGCTTTCCCAATCCCAGGTAGCCCTTGAGGTAAATAATCACAACCTAGAAGAACGGCCATTACAACTAAGTCTCTTCGAGTTAAACCTGTATATAAAGAAACATACACACATACATGCAGGGATGTGGAAATAGTGAGCCATTTGCCGGACATTTCGGCCTATTCTCAACACCCTTGTCCTGCTTCCAATAGTCAGTCATGCAGGACATTGTCCGATAAGTCTAGTGAATGTCCGGTAAATACAGCTCAGTTTCAATTTATCGGACATTCACTAGACTTATTGGACATTGTCCTGCATGACTGACTGTTTCCAAACCCCTGTATACATGCATAGTACAGGAGATAGTAATTATAACATGCTTTGTGGGTTGTGTAGTACTCATTTAGTAATTTCATATCAAGAAGAAAGTGGATCAAAATGCAGGGCCACTGGATTTAGCCACCAGTGCTCAGACCACTGAGCTGTAATAACTGAACAACTGCAAGTCACTCTTAATTCCTCTGTAGTATGAAACTAAAGATGAAAGATGATTGAATCCAGGGCCACTGAGCTGTAACAACCAGACAACTCTACCAGCCCTCTGTAGTATGAGGCTAAAGAAGAAAGCTAGATGATTAAATCCAGGGCCACTGACCACTAAGCTATAACAACCGGACAACTCTACTACTAGCCCTCGTAATTCTTCTATAGTATGAGGCTAAAAATGAAAGAGGATTGAATCAAGGGCCACTGCATTTAGCCAGACAACTAAGCTATCACAACCAGATAACTCGACAAGCCATCATAATTATTCTATGTATCTAGACAGTACCTAGCTCTTGTGTAACTCTTTCCATTGAGAATTTCACAACTTGTGTTTTCTGAAACATAATTTTATGAACATGAATTAAAAATCATAATAATAATTTCATATTACTCACATTTCCTTTATCGGTTGTTAATTCTTTATAAACTACTTTCGCTCCGTACAACAGTGCATCACTATCATCACTAATAACACCATCTACAACCTATCATATGTGAATAGACACTTGTATAGGCATGATATCAAATATTTCAGTAGCTAATCAAACATACACACACAAACACACAGTCATATACACCAATCGTAAATAAGCTTTTAGGATGGGAGTTTACAGAAATTCACCCAGAGTTTCCCCCCTGAAGGCCCTGAAATAGTCACTGGAGCTACAACATTGCTCCTCAAATATGGTAGGTGTGTCTTAAGAACTACGTAGAATAAACCAGTTATGTATAATACATCGATTTGTCTGTTTGTCTGTCTCACCAACCCCTTCTTTGTTTAAGAGAGCACACAGAGACTCGGCTTCTCCATTGCTTTGTATATAAGGTATTCCAACAGCTTGAAGCAACTCACAACACTATTAGTAAAAAAAGTGGAGAAAAGTATTGTTTTACACAAGATCATTGATAAATCACCTCTCTTAGTTTTTGATTAAGACGATGACGTACCCCTGTGGATCGTCCTCCCCAAATAACAGCAGCTCCACCCATTCTATGATCCATGGTTTTCCATTTCATTGGATCAGCATATCCATCAATTACAAATAAAAGCTCCACCTCCTCTTCAACACACAAGTGAATCAATCGAAAAAACAGGTTTCGTAAGTGCGGTTTATGAATTGCCATCGCTAGACTTTTAGCCTGACATGACTCACACACCCATCCACTCAAATCAACGGCTAATCTTAACCCTCTCAGCTCTGATAATACACACTGCTGACCAGTACTAGCAAGTATTTGCCATAATCCATGAACACCCATGCTTATATAAATCAGACTCCACCTACTATTTTCATTATTTCTCAATGTGTATGTATGTGTGTGTATGTATGTATGTATATATGTAAGATTGTGTGTATGTATGTATGCATGTACATGTACGTTGTATATATATGTATGTATATATGTGTGTGTGTATATATATATATGTATACATGTATGTATGTACAAATGTCGATATTATTTTGTCTACATGCAACAATTGATGGATACTAATTAAACTTTGTCTAACATTAATTAATGATTGACATTAAAATTAATGACTATTATTGCAGATCCAGTACTGCACTAAAAAGTTAACATCACATAAAAAGACACAAAAAATTAATATAAATAAATAAAACTAATCAAAAAAACGAGTTTATTATCAAGTATAGTTCAAGTGATCTGGAAAGACTTCACTAAATGGTTTGTAAGAGTTATGATTGATTCTTTAAAAATACTTTCTTCTTCTTGTGATTCGATAAGAATTTCTTTATAAATCTCTTGTAAATACTGTGAAATATACATCATAGTTAGTCGTGCACTGATAATTGGATCGGCAATCAATATTGATCATTATCGGACATTATTTCTAGTAGCGGTATAAGTTATTTCTGAAAGATGTAACTGCAGTGTTTTTTGATAAGCTTATATGGCGCACCATTGGCCCAAAGAGCTTCTTATTTCGCACAGCACAGTTCTCTCTTTGGGCCCCCAGTGGCACAATTAATTATGATTATATTGTCACTAACAGCATTAACTCTTAGTTAATTGACTCAAGATGTGTTCTCAATGGTGCACACACTAACCACTTTTGAGCCAATTCGGCTCATGCTTCAAAATGTATCAAAAACTCTGTGTACATTTAACTGATACTATAAATTTGTAATAAGTTCACTACTAATGTCATTTCTTATAACATCATTAATTGCTTTTATGATACTCATAATTATTGAGAAAATTATCATTTTAATTGAAAAATCAGAAACCAAAAGGTAGATATAATATCAGATTGGTATCAAGTATTGGTACAAAGTAATTATCGGAATATCAGTAAAGCCTCCTATTGGTGCATAACTAGGCTGGACTAAGAGAGAGAGCATGAACTGCATACAGTACCTGACATTATTAAGTTTACATACTATCACTGTACTTCCATTGACTACAACCGTGTACTTTGTGAGTGCAGTACACAGTACTTCAAATGTACTACACAGTATTACATCTTAGTACTATGCTATCGCATACAAATGTAAAGGGAACTCACACTTTACTATGATTACAGTACAAAGTAGTACCATAGTACTACTTAGATTGAAGTACAGTTGACTATCACCTTATTAAAGTGTAGCTCTCATAGTATGTAAACTTAATAAAGTCAGGTACTGTACATGTACATACATGTACCTCTAAATCACTGATTTCTTCAATGAAGTGATAATTTTCTTCGGTTAGTTTTACATTCAATTTCTCTTCTTCTTTTAGAGATTGACCGGATGCTACACATACAAATAAATATTAAAATAAGTTTATAGCAGAATAGTTTAAATTGCTGAAGTTCATTAACGTTCACCTTGATCTCAAAAAAATGCTCATAACTTAGGTTTGAAATGACCAGCACTATTTTCATATAATTATCCTTCTCATTCTTTTTTTCTGCATGTCAAATTTCAATCCATTGCTTCATTATTGAGTTATAGTATAATCATGTAATAACCTTATGAAATTAAACTATACACTATAGTACATATAAAGTCATCACATCATAATTTTAATATCATTATGAATATGAACAGACTTTATATTAATATTAAAAAAGTTAATGGTTTGTATAATTTGCAGAAGACATTTCTCTACATCACTTGCTATACCTTAATAATACATGTACATGTTCATGTATACAGTACAAGTCAATAAATGTCACCTTTAGTAATTACTTTAGTTCTACTGTCAGTATAGTACAGTAATTACTTTAGTTCTACTGTCAGTATAGTACAGTAATTACCTTAGTTCTACTGTCTGTATAGTACAGTAATTACTTTAGTTCTACTGTCAGTATAGTACAGTAATTACTTTAGTTCTACTGTCAGTATAGTACAGTAATTACTTTAGTTCTACTGTCAGTATAGTACAGTAATTACCTTAGTTCTACTGTCAGTATAGTACAGTACTTAGTTCTACTGTCAGTATAGTACAGTAATTACTTTAGTTCTACTGTCAGTATAGTACAGTAATTACCTTAGTTCTACTGTCTGTATAGTACAGTAATTACTTTAGTTCTACTGTCAGTATAGTACAGTAATTACTTTAGTTCTACTGTCAGTATAGTACAGTAATTACTTTAGTTCTACTGTCAGTATAGTACAGTAATTACCTTAGTTCTACTGTCAGTATAGTACAGTACTTAGTTCTACTGTCAGTATAGTACAGTAATTACTTTAGTTCTACTGTCAGTATAGTACAGTAATTACCTTAGTTCTACTGTCAGTATAGTACAGTAATTACTTTAGTTCTACTGTCAGTATAGTACAGCAATTACCTTAGTTCTACTGTCAGTATAGTACAGTAATTACCTTAGTTCTACTGTCAGTATAGTACAGTAATTACTTTAGTTCTACTGTCAGTATAGTACAGTAATTACCTTAGTTCTACTGTCAGTATAGTACAGTAATTACTTTAGTTCTACTGTCAGTATAGTACAGTAATTACCTTAGTTCTACTGTCAGTACAGTACAGTAATTACTTTAGTTCTACTGTCAGTATAGTACAGTAATTACTTTAGTTCTACTGTCAGTATAGTACAGTAATTACCTTAGTTCTACTGTCAGTATAGTACAGTAATTACCTTAGTTCTACTGTCAGTATAGTACAGTAATTACTTTAGTTCTACTGTCAGTATAGTACAGTAATTACCTTAGTTCTACTGTCAGTATAGTACAGTAATTACTTTAGTTCTACTGTCAGTATAGTACAGTAATTACCTTAGTTCTACTGTCAGTATAGTACAGTAATTACCTTAGTTCTACTGTCAGTATAGTACAGTAATTACCTTAGTTCTACTGTCAGTATAGTACAGTAATTACTTTAGTTCTACTGTCACTATAGTACAGTAATTACCTTAGTTCTACTGTCAGTATAGTACAGTAATTACCTTAGTTCTACTGTCACTATAGTACAGTAATTACTTTAGTTCTACTGTCAGTATAGTACAGTACAGTACAGTACTGTCTCACTGCTGTGGTATTCAATTATAAGTACATCAATTACTACATTTAAAATACTGTAGTGTGATAATGAAACTATTGAGTAATTACTGTACTGTATGGTGAATTTTTATTGACATGAACTAGATGAGTGTTACACCAAAGATTTTATTAAAACAAAGAAATACAACTGTTTATCCATGAAAACTGCGAGCAATTTAATATGTTTCTCAAAACTGAAATTGGAACATGGGCTATAGCCTTGGTGGTCATTGTTGCACTAAATACTTTCGGATGGGTGGAATATTATCATAGAGTTAACAAGATATATAGAGAAAAAAAACATCCCTATATTTGCTTTGTGATGACTATGTATTAAGCATTGCTGATGGCACTAGTGTCTCTACCTTTCTGTGTACTCCTGGGGCCTGAAGACGTAAGTGTAAGCCTAATTGCAGTCTAAATACACAGATGTCTGATGAACTGACTGAGGTACTCCTTCAAGGTTCTAAATGATGACTTCCTCGTGTCTGAAACTCAACAACTTATCATACTTACTTGTTAAAGATTCTTGCATAATATCTATACTGTTTCTCTGCTATATACAACAGTTATTAGCAGTTTTACATCCATTCTGAATCTTCCTGGCTGGTCTGTAGCTCAAACGCGCGTTCTTTTACGCGCCACGCCCATTAATTGACCGAGCCCCCCGGGAATGACGCAACTTCCTTAACTACGTATACAACGCATAGTCGCGCAAGTGACACAAGAATATATATATATATATATATATATAATATACATTAAACCCCGTGGAAAGCAATTATAGGGATGGCCCTACGGGCCATAAAAAATGATTTACAATTTTTATGGCCCATAGGGCCATCCCTATGATTGCTTTCCCACGCGTTCGATGTATGTTCATATATATATAAATGTTTGTGGCTACTTATGCGATTATGTGTTGTATACGTAGTTAAGTACGTTACGTCATTTCGGGGGGCTCAGCATGTAAAAAAAAAACGCGTGCTCAAGCTCTACAAACCAGCAGAAAGAAAGCTGTGTAGCTTACGTAGAAACTGGAACTAATAGCTAGCTATTCTACCTGAAATATAATCTTAAAGTTCTACAAGATCCTTTAAAAAAGTAAGGAGAGTAGATAATCAAAATAATAACTGTAATAGGCTGTTGTATTTTAGGCATGAGAAAGTCAGGATACTTTTTGCTCCATATATCTTGTTATCGTTACTTGTTTTAGCTTTTTAATAGTTCTTGTATACCAGTGTTTTTGATAAGCTCATATGGCGCACCATTAGTCCAAAAAGCTTCTTATTTGGCAATGCACAGTTCTCTCTTTGGGCCAGTGGCACAGTTAATTATGATTATATTGTCACTAACTCTTGCTAATTGGCTCAAGATGTATTACCAATGTTGTACACACTAACCACCTTTGAGTCAATTTGGCCCATGCTTCAAAATTTATCAAAAACTCTGTTATATACATATTGGGTTTGAAATGTAGTTTAGCTACAACAGCTCAAGGTGATTGCATCATCGAGCTGGTCTGTTCATAGTGTAGCTCAAGCATGCATTCACTTATGAACCACTCATTAACTGCACATGATGATGCAACTTACTTTCCAAAATAAAACAATGTGTGTATGACACAAACATATATACAAATATAGATTGAACCCCATGAAAAGCAATCATAGGGATGGCCCTGTAGCCATAAAAATGTGGTCAGACTGGTTCTAGAGTTAAGTAATGATGTATTGCGTAGGGGCATCATGATTAAAACATTCCTGCAAAAACTCATTTTCATGATGTCTAAAGTAAGCTTAAATTAAATTTTCATAGTGTGTGCATTTCAAAACCTCTTGTATCGCTGATGAATTGATCAAAACCTTCCGAGAAAACATCACAACACCTGTATTTTTCCTCATACGTGTCTATCTCTTTATTTGTCTCAAAGTGACTGTTAGCTTCTTCAGCTCTTGTCTCAATCTGACCACCATCACTCTCTAGTCTGTCTTCCTCAATATTAGTCTCATCAAGTACATGTAGCTGTTCTTCTACACTCACACACTCTCTTGTAACACTATATTCATCTCCTTCAGTCTCGATTTTCTCACCATCACTATCTAATCTGTCTTTCTCAATACTAGTTTTTACATCAAGTACATGCAGTTGTTCTACACTCACACACTTGTTATGTTCTCTTGTAACACTGTGTACATCCCCTTTAGTGAATTCTTCCTTATAGTCCATACATTCCTCTCTGTTTGTCTCAACAACTGTGATAGCTGTAGTCTCGATTTTATCCCCATCACTCAGTAGTCTGTCTTCAAGTACACTTACACACTCATGTTCTCTTTTAACACTATGTTCATCCCCTTTATCATATTCTTCCACAGAAACTTGCATACCACCTTCTTCTCTGTCGCTACCAGTTTCCATGGTAACTCCATTTGGTTTAGTTTCATGAACACTTTTTGTTTGTTTTTGCATTTTTTTCAAAACCTTTCTCTTTAGTTCATCGACAACTCTTTCATCTAAACGAAATTTTGAAGGATCATCTGTCCTCTCTTTCCCAACCTCTTCTACTTTCTTTATCAGTTCTCTAGTGTGTGGTCTACCACAGAAATGAGCTTGTTTACTACTGCTGTTAAAAAACCTCAAGTCACACACATCACAGTGTAAAATGTCATCACTGTCAACACAATGGAAGGAAGCGTTTATGAGAGCTTCAATAGCAGCTTGTGTAGAAGGATTAGATAGGCCTAAACAATGAAATGATTATATATTAGTGATAGGATTAATGAATGAATGGATGGATAGATGGATTGGATGGATGAATGGATGGATGAATGGATGGATGGATGGATTGATGGATTGGATGAATGGATGGATGATGGATGGATGATGGATGGGTGGATGGATGGGTGGATGGATGATGGATGGATGGATGCCAGATGGATGGATGTTTGTAAACAAAAAGAATTTATCGAAGCCTACATGTACATGTACATGTAAGTATTAATACTGATATTTAAATACATGTAGTACGTATTATAATGATAACTAAAACCCTTTTCATATTATTTATAACTGAACTAAATGTTTGAGAAACCAGTCATATTATAACTATAACTAAAAGTCGTCATTATTGTCAAACTAAAACAACACTAGAATATGTAAGGACATTATTAACCTTCATATTTTCTCTCTAAATATTCCTTGAGCTCATCAGTGAATCGTTTTCTATCATCCTCAGCTTTGATCTGATATTCCTTTGAGGAAAAAGATAAAGACTAAATCTAGTATCTCTCTCAAAATAAATAACTATCACAGGTACAAGTCATACTTGCTATGATACACAGACACGAGAGAATAAGTATAATTTATATATAAACATCTCATATATATGTATCTATTCAGTGTTTCCCCCAAAGGGTGGTACCTAGGCGCTCCTCCGCCCTTTAATTTTAAAGTTTATGCTGAAAAACACTGTTTTATAACATGGATTAAACATAGTTGACCAAAAGGTATGTACCTCTGATGCACTCCTGGGGGAACACTGAATTATTCCTTATATATAGTCGTATTTGAAGTTTATCTGTTGAGGGGATATAGTCTACACGTACATATGATTGCATTAGGTTTCATACAATAAGGGGTTTCCCCTCATCTAATTTTACTCTTCTTAGATTTTAGACCAAACTTACTTTATTATGCAACAATATCTCAGCTACTGTAAATCGGGAATATTTCGTCTCTAAAATATTTCAAATTTTTATTTTTCATATGTATAAATTTTCGTACGTGCATACGTTATTATTTATGAATACCGTTTATTTCCATATACCCGTTAATTTTCGAATTTTTAAATTTCGTACGCATACTGTTATACGAAAATGTTTATAGTACGAAATTTTCCCAAATTACGGTATATGACTGCCCCCCAGAAGACATTAGAAACAACCTCAGAGGGGCTAAATAAAAAAAACCTTCTCGGAGGAGCATACTTTCAGATCATAGACATTACTTCAAATCCAAGCTAAAGGTCATTCATATTCACCATAACCTCAGAAAAATGTACATAACTTTAGTTTGGAATGTCCAACAATCTTTTTCTGCACCATTTTCATATAATAGTCTTTCCCGTTCTTATTTGTGTAAGTCAAATTTCAATCCATCATTTCATTATTGAGTTACAGTATAATCATGTATTAACCTTATGACATTAAACTATACACTATATTACATATAAGTTATTGAGTTACAGTATAATCATGTATTAACCTTATGACATTAAACTATACACTATAATACATATAAGTTATTGAGTTACAGACTAACAGTATAATCATGTATTAACCTTATGACATTAAACTATACACTATAGTACATATAAGTTATTGAGTTACAGTATAATCATGTATTAACCTTATGACATTAAACTATACACTATAGTACATACAAAGCCAATACAATTTACAACGTAAATTTGAGGACATTGTGAATAATAACAGTGTCAAAACTTTGTTGATTGTTACAAACATAGACACATATGACAACAATCACAGAACACTACATAAACTCAAGGTTAAATTATTAATACTGTGGATCAACTTACTGCTTTCATTTTAGTAGACATTGTTCCCCACAGCTGTCCTAGTCTCTTTGAAACTACAGACATCGATTTTTTCCCATTCTGTGAAATCATTTGAGGGCATTTTTCTCGTAAAAAGGCACCAAAACTATATAAAAGTGACTAATAACTTAAATGTATTGATAATTATGATATTACCTAGTTACAGGCGGTTTAGGAGGTTTTAGACGCTCCAAATCAGTCTTTCGTCTCTTTCCTTTTGTCCAGCCACCTTTGTGACGTCTTTTAATCTAAAAAACAAACAATATTTAGTATTTACAATGTACTTGTAGTGATGTGTGATGTGTGATATGTAATTCCAACCCCTCCAGAATGATGCTAATTCCTTAACTACACATGTAACATGTTTACGATATAAACATAAAGGATTTCAAACAGCTACAAGCCTTCTGGGGCCCCAGAAGCCACCAGAAGCAGTCTCAGAGAGCCTAAATTAAATATATTTCCTGAGGTGCATACTCCCAGACAATGAGCAGTGCACTTTGCATGTTTGACTCTTCCCCCTTCCAAACAAAAAATCCTGTATCAAAACTTGACATACAATGTACAATCATCATTACATACACTTTCAGTTTCTTTAACATTTTGACTAGTCTTTGAATTAAACTTCTCAAAATTTATTTTATATATAATATGGTATTTAAAAACATTTACTAAAAGTCATTCATTTCACTATGATCTCAGAAAAATTTCATAACTTCAGTTTGGAATTACAAAAAGTCTTTTTATCTACATGTACACCATCTTCATACAATTATCCTTCCAATTCTTTTTTGTGTATGTATAATTTCAAATCCATTGCTTCCTTATTGAGTTACAGTATAATCCTTATGACATTAAACTATACACTAGTGTACATATAAGTTATTGAGTTACAGTATAATCATGTATTAACCTTATGACATTAAACTATACACTACAGTGTATATTACATTCATATATATAAAGTCATCACATCATAATTTTGTGAATGTGAAGTGTGAACAGACTTTATAATAATTTTACAACTGTATGGAGGGGCCTATGGGCTATACTTTGTTTATGATCATAGACCACAGGAATGAGTAACATACACACAAAGAAGAGATATATATATAATATACCTTTCTATTCTCCCTTTTAACTGATTCATTCTCCATGCTATCAACAGGAATTGTGCCGGCACTATGTAATTTAATCAACTGTTTAACAGCTGAAGTGTCTTGTATCTCCAAATGATCAGAATTGGTTGGAGATATTGTGAGATCTTTTCTAGAGTCTGTACTACTGCAAAAAGAACTTTCATCATGTGTAGAAGGACTTGAGGTAGAGTTGAAAGGGGACGGCGCTAGTTCAGATGAAGTGGGTGTGTTACTGCAGGAAGGTGTGGAATTCGCTGTTGCTGTTTTAGGCGTGGATGCGGATATCACAGAAGAATTATCTTGAACTACTTCAAGAAAAGATTCGAGAGGTATAGATATATTGACAGGAAGAGATACAGATGTAGAAGTGGAAGTTAGTTTTGTAATAACAGAGGATGGAACATCACAAGGAAACGATGTGTTAGTGCGAGGACCTGTAGGTGGAGCTGAGCTTTGTCTACGAAACCTCTTATCTTTACTAAGGAGATCCATAATCTTCGTTCTAGCTTTTAAAATAACTCTCTGTGACGGTTGAGAGACTATTGAATTCAACACTTCAATTCTTTCCATCATGTCTTCCATGTCTCCTGTTGTTATAGATTTCATTACTTCCTCTAAAGTTGGATCACAGCCATTTTGGATAATATCCGTTTCCATGGGAACTGAAGTATGATTTGATATTACTATAGATGTGCTAGTAGATGAATTAAAATTATCTCTACTAAATGTAGTTTCAAGATTTACAGGTATGTTTGTTGGTACACCTGTCACTTTTTGAGTACTGCTTGCCATCAACTGCTCTTCTTTGACAGAGGTAGAAGTGTCATCGTTTTTTTTAACATCATCTAACAACTTCATTATCTCTTCATCATTGCCCTCATCTTCTTCAAGTAGATACATCGGCATTTCTTGAGATACACAACGAAGATCAACTAAAGTGGACAGGGAAAATAATAAATGTAAATTTGACATTTTTTTACTGATTTGATGAAGTGAATTATATGAATTTAATAATGGACAATAATGAATTAATAATGGACAATGAGGACTGATACCAATACTGACAATTAACGAGGACTGATAGTCTGATACCAATACTGACAATTAATGATGGACAATGAGGACTGATACCAATACTGACAATTAACGAGAACTGATACCAAGACTGACAATTAATAATTATTATGGAATGAGTATATAGTTAATTAGCCACTATGATTACTATATTCACCATAGTGTCTTCTCTACCAAAACTTATATGTATGCTTTTTTGTATGTCTGGTTTTAAAAATTTCATTCGCTATGAAAAGTAATGAAATCAAAAATTTGTTAAGCTTTACCAAAAGCTCAGCTCAGAAAATATAATATTAAGATATTATTAACTTTTGGATAGTACATACAGTGCCAATAAAAAATGCATGCATTGGAGGTTATTATTACAAGATTGTACCACACCCTAACCCAGAATGCACATCTCTCTAGACACTTCCTAACTATACATGAGTTACCTGGTGCTGCAGTACAGGTGGATGATGGAAATATGCTGGGGAAAGCAGACTGCGGTCGTGATGAGAATGAATCAAATTCAACCGACTCTCGACTCTCCTGTAGGCCAATCTCATGTACAGCATTCAAAGAGTGACTTCGTGTGAGAGATGAGTGACTTAATCGAGCATCGTCTCGAGATCCCCCAGAATGCTCTATCAACATACACATAAGTACAAGTCAATCATTAGTATAATTATATATATATACATATTATCTGCCACTGACCTAGGCATTCTAGATTAATATCAAACAGTTCACTCCCCAACTCTGGAGTACCAAACAGGTCTGTCAAGATATCTTCCCCGGATCTCTCCTGTTCCAACATATCTTACTACTAGTTACTAGTATACAGTGCTGCTTCGATATCATAATCTCTCCATTCTTCTTGTAGTTTCACGTGCTGCTCTAATAATACGAACCTTATACTCTATTTAACAGATTTAAAAATAATGTTGAAAAGTAAACAACATGGCTGGACTGAAAAGGCGCACTTCTTTAGGTGAAACAGGTAAACAAGAGAGTATTGAAACTTTGGCAAAGGTAAGCAACCAATATGTTTTGCTATATTTATACTAATAATATAATTACTATGAAGATTACTATATATATATATGTACAATTTAATTATATTCTGTATTTGGCATTTTTACCAACTAATCATACCTTATACTATGATTTAACAATTAAATTTCTGATGAGGTATATATATATATATATATACAAAATATACACCTAACCAACATCAAATAGTTGCCATGGTAACACAATAGATATTATATCATACTGTATAATTATATTAGAGGTTAAAAGAAGAGGAAGATCTTCTTGTTGATGGTGTGTATTTGGATGAGGAGAGTACAACTCAAATTACTCGTCTATTTAAGGTATGGGTTAGTTGCTATGGTACCGTGATTACCTCCTAATCTGGTTAGTTGCTATGGTGCCATGATTATATACCTCCTAGTTGCTATGGTGCCATGATTACTTCCTAGTTGCTATGGTACCATGATTGCCATCCTAATCTAGTTTGTTTGCTTTATATCTGTTTTAATGCTACAACATGTTCTTTAATAAACTGTATATTTTGTTATAAATTATATAATTTGTGTATAATTATAATATATATGATTATGTGAACCAATTTTTGAAGGAGACACTTTTCGGCAAAATAATTTTGATCACTTTCAAGTGCTTGTCATTTTGTACGGGAAGTTAATTAAATTTGATATCCATGGAAGGGCTATTATTAAGCTTCTTATATTCCTAATTTCATTAACATTATGTACAATATAGTGGAATGGTGAGCCAATTAAAGGAAATGAGATGTGAGAAAGTGTCTTTTAGGTCACATGTAATTATGTATATAATTATAATTGTGTGTGTAATTGTTGCATTTTTGTGAGCAAATATTTTAACTTTACAATTTTTTTTAGATCATAGATACCAATAGTGATGGATGTGTAGATATCTCTGATTTCACTCTCAATGGAGTCTTAACAGGTCCTTTAGTTGAAAAATGGAGAGAAGTAAGAGATAAGTTTGATTATGATGGGGACGGTCAAGTCACAATGGAAGAGGTAAGATACTAAATCAGTGTTTTTGATTTATATATGTACAATTTAATTATATTCTGTATTTGGCATTTTTACCAACTAATCATACCTTATACTATGATTTAACAATTAAATTTCTGATGAGGTATATATATATATATATATACAAAATATACACCTAACCAACATCAAATAGTTGCCATGGTAACACAATAGATATTATATCATACTGTATAATTATATTAGAGGTTAAAAGAAGAGGAAGATCTTCTTGTTGATGGTGTGTATTTGGATGAGGAGAGTACAACTCAAATTACTCGTCTATTTAAGGTATGGGTTAGTTGCTATGGTACCGTGATTACCTCCTAATCTGGTTAGTTGCTATGGTGCCATGATTATATACCTCCTAGTTGCTATGGTGCCATGATTACTTCCTAGTTGCTATGGTACCATGATTGCCATCCTAATCTAGTTTGTTTGCTTTATATCTGTTTTAATGCTACAACATGTTCTTTAATAAACTGTATATTTTGTTATAAATTATATAATTTGTGTATAATTATAATATATATGATTATGTGAACCAATTTTTGAAGGAGACACTTTTCGGCAAAATAATTTTGATCACTTTCAAGTGCTTGTCATTTTGTACGGGAAGTTAATTAAATTTGATATCCATGGAAGGGCTATTATTAAGCTTCTTATATTCCTAATTTCATTAACATTATGTACAATATAGTGGAATGGTGAGCCAATTAAAGGAAATGAGATGTGAGAAAGTGTCTTTTAGGTCACATGTAATTATGTATATAATTATAATTGTGTGTGTAATTGTTGCATTTTTGTGAGCAAATATTTTAACTTTACAATTTTTTTTAGATCATAGATACCAATAGTGATGGATGTGTAGATATCTCTGATTTCACTCTCAATGGAGTCTTAACAGGTCCTTTAGTTGAAAAATGGAGAGAAGTAAGAGATAAGTTTGATTATGATGGGGACGGTCAAGTCACAATGGAAGAGGTAAGATACTAAATCAGTGTTTTTGATAAGCTTATATGATGCACCATTGGCCCAAAGAGCTTCTTATTTGGCACTGCACAGTTTTCTCTTTGGGCTAGTGCTGCAGTTAATTATGACATCACTAAAAGCATTAACTCTTTCTCAATGGCACACACACACTAACCATTTTTGAGCCAATTTGGCCCATTCTTCAAAACTTATCAAAAACTCTGAACTAAATCCAACCCCATTGAAACACTTCGCACAGAGCTAACTTATTCACTGCTTGGTTAAAATCTGTTTGTAGTAATAAATGCCTCATAATTAGGTAGATCCAATCTTTATGAAAATTAGTGTTGTTTTAGTTTTACAATAATGACCACTTTTAGTTATACATGTAGTTATAGTACGACTAGTTTTTTAATTAACTAAAACAATTTTAGGCTTACTAAATGGCTATTACATGTAGTTTAAAGTCAGGGACAAAAAGGGGTGGCTCACCTTCCTTTCCTTGTCTTGATTCCTTTGATGGGTCATGCTTTTGGCATTCCCTTCTCTGAGCTATGGCTTAAATCTTGTAAATAGTTTGGTTAACTAAAACAACACACAGTACCAAATCACCAGGGTACTCCCAATGTCCATGACCTGGCACCAAAGAGGCGGTTTTAGCTATTGTTATAGTGATGATAATGCATTAAATCACTGCCTTTTGCAATACTGATTCACACAAGGTAGGATATGATGGCACCATACAAAAATGTGATTATCAAACATGTTTAGATTACACCTATATAACCCATTATCTCTATGTCATGAATTTGCCAAATATCTGTATTTCAAAATGTAATTGAAATCAGATACCATACAGAGCATTACAGAATATCCTCATTAATTCAATTGTGGTGATAGATCACATGTTTAATGAATTTTGTATTTCAAAATGAATCAGACACCATAGTACTAATGATAATGAATATCCTCATTAATTGCAATTATGGTGATGATCACATTATTGTATATACTGTACATATTTATATTATACTTATTATCATTTTGTAGTTTCGTCAAGGATTCAAAAAGATGGTTTTAAAATTAGGTTGTCAAATGACTGCACTTCCACAAGATAGTTCTATTGAAGGATATATTAGAGCAGTAAGTGTGCCTGTCTGTCTGTCTGTCTGTCTGTTTGTCTGTCTGTCTGTCTGTCTATAAGTGTCTGTCTATAAGTGTCTGTCTGTCTGTCTATATGTGTCTGCCTGTTTATATGTGTCTGTCTATATCTGTCTGTCTGTCTATATCTGTCTGTCTGTCTATATGTGTATGTCTGCCTATATGTGCCTGTCTGTCTGTCTATATGTGTCTGTCTGTCTGTCTGTCTGTCTGTCTGTCTATATGCGTCTGTCTATATGTGTCTGTCTGTCTATATATGTCTGTATGCTTTTGTGTAGTTGTATTGCAAGAACATGCAAAAACCAGTCATTTGTGGAATAACAATTTTCGTCAAACACTTACTTCTAAATCAACTCTCGCTGTTCATCCATTTTACATTAGCAACTTACCAAATGTCTTATACCCATGAAGACTATCATTGCTCCACCTAGATACCAAATTATTGCTTTTTGTAAGAAGAGGCAGTGTTTAAGGTAAGCATTGACAAAAATTATTATTGCGCAAATGACTGATTTTTATAGCCACGATCTCAATTATGCATGATGTATGTTACAGTGACTATCACTTCATGATTGATTTGTTTCATATAGTTGGAACGGCATGTCAATGTACAGATACAGGAGCTCTGCAAGTCCGCATATCTTTGGTATGAACGATAGTACTTCCTTTCAACAGATTAAATAAATTTTACTATTAGAATTTTATTACTTTTGACAAAGGGTATATTAATTATTTTTTAAAATTGTATTTACGAAACGGAAATGTTCAGTATACTTAACCGGATACTTATACGTGACTGTGGTTTGTTTGAGGAAGAAGGCGTTACTTTGATGTGTGATTGCAAAGTAGATAAGCTGTAATTAGTTATTGTTGACTCGTAAAACGAAAGAAACACTCCATCGCGTTACAGAGAAATGAACGAGTTTTCACCTTCTCCGGCTCCTAGCATGGACAATGACTCAAACTCATATTCACTTGTTCCTTTAACCTGTTACAAAGATAAGGACTCCGATGTTTGTATAAGGTGAGATCGCACGAAGACATACTATTACGAAGTCAAAGTAATACAGAAATGACCTTTTAATAATTATATGTATATATATATTATTATATATATATATATAAAATTATTTATATATATATATATATATATATATATATATACATACACAATAATTATTCACTCTGTTTCTTGTAGTCTAAGAAACTAGAAATTGCAGTATAATATATTATACACAATTATATAAATTATAATAGTTGAAGTCTTTACATCAGACTATTACTGGTTGGTGCATGTATGTAGTATAAATAACTAGCTTCATAACAAGCTAGTATGATCTAATATGTTTACATCTTCCACTAATTCAATTATCCTTTTCTGCAGAATTGCTGTCTTATTGGTTCTTATCATGATAACAGCAGGTTTATTAGTTGCAAGAGTGAGTAAATTATTTACACGAATATTAAATTATTTACACAAAATGTCCTAAAGGGTGATTATGTTCATATGTCAACCAATTAGTTTTGTTTTAGTATGGGCAATAATTAGTCTTGTGGTGCCAGCCCCTCCCACTGTACGAGCCAGGGATGGTTTGGCACACTGTAAGCATAGTGTTTGTTCAGAGGAATACCGGATATCCGCTAGTCCTCAAGTACAACTCAATTTACTTGAGTAGGTGTTTAAAATGGCGAAGCAGCAAAACTTTATAGGCATGAATTTAAACGCTTGTCTTGCACTAAATATATCTACCTACAACCAAAGGGTTGGTGGACTGATAGCTAAGGTATTATACTACATAGATACACAATAAAACTGAATTCGTTGAGGGAAGTACAATTAAATCATTGAGAGAATTGCAATTTGTCTGATGGCAGCTTGTGTACAAGTTGTACTTACCTCAATTATTTCAGTTTTATTGCTTATCTATGTAGTATAAAACCTTAGCTAATAGTCCACCAACTCTTGGGTTCTAGGTAGTTGTGTTTAATGCAAGACGAGTGTTTAAAGTCATGCCAATGAATTTTTCTTGCTTCGCCATTTTAAACACCTTCTCAAGTAAATTGAGCTGTACTTAAGGACTACTGGATATTCGGTATTCCTCTAAACAAACCCTATGCTTACAGTGTACCATACTCTCCCTGGGTTGTAGAGTGGGAGGGGCTGGCTATGTGAGACCTGGCAATAATGACCAACTTTAGTTATAGTTATAATATCCCCAGTCAAACCTCTGTTTTAGATATTACTAAAAGATTTTTAACTAAGTGCCCATTATTGGCCAATTTTTATTTTAGTTATTGCAGTAAACCTGTGTAGTTTCATTAACTCGCAATATTTGGAACTGCAGTGTGTGGAGAGAGGGAGGGAGGGAGGGAGATTAGGTTGTAGAATTGTGGCTACTATAAAATTCGCTAGAATGTTGTATTTCAGTCTGCTAAAGCAGAGAGAGAGACTGAGACCAATACTACTAGAATGTTGTAAGTGAGAGACTGAGACCAATACTACTAGTATGTTGTATTTCAGATACTTCAGTCAGAATTGCAACATTACATACTAGTAGTATTGGTATCAGTCTCTGCTTTAACAGACTGAGACCAATACTACTAGTATGTTGTATTTCAGCTTGTTAAAATGGAGACCGAGACCTATACTACTAGTTTATTGTATTTCTGTTGTATTGATCTGACAAAAAGGATCCTTGAATGGCTTGGTGCTTGAAATGAGTATGCTCTATCTAAACAGTGTAGTCTGTCACTTGCTTATGTCCCTCCTCTTATAGTATGGCTTAGTTCTGTTTTCACAACTAAAAACAAAGGGCTGGTAATTAATTATATTCTGGAAAACTAATTGACAACACCTTTTATAAGGTTTTGTAAGCAACATGTCATGTACAGATGTCATCATCCATAGAATGAATCCCTCTATATATCTCTATGCCAGACACCTTTGGACAAATATACATGTATGTGTCCAGATTAGACTCATTAGAGGGATGTCCTCATATCAACACAGTATCTCCAGGGCTGCTGAGCAAGACAAATGTATGTGTGCATGCTGGTTTATTATTGTAGGCGAATTACAGTATCTCCAGGGCTTCTGAGCAGGACAAATGTGTGTGTGCATGCTGGTGTATCATTGTAGCCATTTCAACACAGTATCTCCAGGGCCAAGGTAAACCTTCAATTTGGACCCCTACTCAAAATGTACTGTGTTTAATTTTTAGTTTGATGTATTTAAGAACATATAAAGCCCCTCCAAATTAAAATGTGCTGACTTTATATGTAATATAGTGTATAGTTTATCATAAGGTTAATACATGATTATACTGTAACTCAATAATGAAGCAAAATGGATATAAATTGACATAAGCAAAAATGAACGGGAAAGATAATTATATAAAAATGAATCAAACTAAAGGTACAAGATGAATGTGAATGACCTTTAATTTGTGTAACTGCTGCTAACAGTTTACTGATGTGTGAATTAGTATAGTTGTCATGACGACAAGTACTTGATTGGATTAATAATTTGCAGCATGACTTACTTCTTGATAAAAGGAATTATGAAATAATTTAGGTATTAAGATATTGGGACTTTTAGTTAACTAAATTACAGGTCTATTGTAATAATTATAACTACGACTAAAGTGAAAATTGGCCAATAATGGGGACTTTTAGTTAGTTACTAAAACTAAAACCCTTTTAGTAAGCCTAATATTATAACTAAAACTAAATTGTGATAAACTAGACATACTATAACTAAAAGTGGTCATTATTGTCAAACTAAAACAACACTAGTTCACACTCAATATTGACTATTGTATTCTGTATCTTCAATGGATAATAAGTATAGCAATTCTTATAATTATGTATAACATCTCTATTTTATCACAGATAATTCAGTATCATTGCTATAGAAACAGCAACTATGAGCAGTATTTTGTACTGTACACTGGAGTCTTAATTACTTTTATATTGTAAGACATAAATCATCTATGTATAAGTGGCCTTGTAATGTACATTACAGTTCAAACGTCGTGCTGTGCGCTACATGGAAGAAATCATGGCAACAAAGTGAAACTGCGCCCACAATTTTGCAGAGGCCTAGTGTAATCCTGTGTCCATGCAGGTGTAGTCTGAGTGGAGAGTTACATGTACTTTAATCATATTGTCATGGTGATTAATGCTTTCACCATAGTGTTATCATTTCTCATTCAGATTACACTATTACATGAAAATTCATGTGCTTAGCATGCTAACAAAAGGCGTAGAAAAGATTAACAAACAAGCAGCCACAATGGCTTAGAAAATTCATAAAACACAGCCACAAAAGGCTCAGAAAATATTAAAGCAGCCACCATGGCTTAGAAAAATAACAATCAGCCACCATGGCTTAGAAAAATAACAATCAGCCACCATGGCTTAGAAAAATAACAATCAGCCACCCTGGCTTAGAAAAATAACAATCAGCCACCATGGCTTAGAAAAATAACAATCAGCCACCCTACCCTGGCTTAGAAAAATAACAATCAGCCACCCTGGCTTAGAAAATACTTTTTTTTGTATTGAAAGAGATGCTTTACTGAATGTGCTGTTATACTCATTAATATTATTAATTATTTTACCAGCCAATCAGATTGTTTTAAACTCATCACTTGGCAACATAGACTTTGTACCTTACAGTACAATATGTGTTTTTAATGTGGGCACTCCGAGTGGAGCCAATTAAAGTCTCGATTACATATCTCAACCTTTACTAGCTCCACCCTTGTGCCACATTAAAACACACAGTGAGTATAATATTAATTGATAACATTTCATATTTAAAATTTTATTTCCTATTTTTAGATTTATTAATACAATTTATTACAGTCCTGTTCAGCTGGAATTCACTATTATTTTATTAGCTGCTGTACAAGTAAGTATAGGTTTGTATTTATTATTATATTTTGTATGTGCTACATGTATGTACATGTATGTACATGTATGTACATGTATGTACATGTACACTGGAGTACAGAGTGTTGTGGGTTCGAATCCCACCTGAGGCAACTCTCATTTTCATTTTTCCATTGCCTCAGGTGTCTTTCCTTCTTTCTTTCTTTTTACATCTCCGATAACATCATGTATCTATATGTACATACATGTCAGAGTTTTTGATATATTTTGAAACATGGGTCAAATTGGCTCAACAATGGTTAGCGTGTGTGCCATTGGGAATACCTAATGAGCCAATTTACAAACATTTAATGCTATTAGTGACATAATTAGCTGTACCATCTGGCCCACTGTGCACCAATTAGAAGCTTATTGGGCCAATGGTACACCATATGAGCTTATCAAAAACATTGATACGTGTACATACATGTACATGTCATACATGTACATACATACATGTATTGTATGTACTTGTATATACATGTACATGTCATACATGTACATACATACATGTACATGTATTGTATGTACTTGTATATACATGTACATGTCATACATGTACATACATACATGTACATGTATTGTATGTACTTGTATATACATTTACATGTCATACATGTACATGTCATACATGTACATACATACATGTATTGTATGTACATACATACATGTATTGTATGTACATGTATATACATGTATATACATGCTTATAAATGCATATAATGATGATGTTGTTATATTTTGCTGTGTCAATCAATTCATGTGATGTGGATATTCCCCAAGTGCTGACTCAGGTTATTATATAAAAGTGTTTATGATTTTCAGTTTGGTTTATAGCGTTATTTGTTAATATACATAGTTCATTAGTATAATAGATGTTTAATAACAATCATTTGATATTTGATCATAATTTTCCCATTCGGGTAAATCTACATCCATAATTTCATATATGTATCTACATGTACAAGTGTACTTATCCACCTATTTATACACTGTCTATCTACCTATGTATCTATGTATCTATCTAATAATGTATCTACCTATTTATATATATATATCTATCTATCTATGTACTGTATCTATCTATCTATCTATCTAATACTTTATCTACCTATTTATATATATATATATATCTATCTATCTATGTACTGTATCTATCTATCTATCTAATACTTTATCTACCTATTTATATATATATATATATCTATCTATCTATGTACTGTATCTATCTATCTATCTAATACTTTATCTACCTATTTATATATATATATATCTATCTATCTATGTACTGTATCTATCTATCTATCTAATACTTTATCTACCTATTTATATATATATATATCTATCTATCTATGTACTGTATCTATCTATCTATCTAATACTTTATCTACCTATTTATATATATATATATCTATCTATCTATGTACTGTATCTATCTATCTATCTAATACTTTATCTACCTATTTATATATATATATATCTATCTATCTATGTACTGTATCTATCTATCTATCTAATACTTTATCTACCTATTTATATATATATATATCTATCTATCTATCTAATACTTTATATACCTATTTATATATCTATTTATCTATCTATCTATCTATATACTTTATATATAATTATAATTATTAATATGTATCTATTTATGTCTCTATCTGTTTTGATCATCTGATATGTGTTTTATTTCTTCCTTAGCTACTTACTATATGTTTTTGTTACTTGTTCTGGGCATTCAGATTACTTAAACATGAAAAATTATTTTTATAGTAAGTATATTAAAATTTATATTTGTCTGTTCATGTTTATTCTAAAAATGATCTTTGTGTCTGTGTCTGTCTGTCTGTCTGTCTGTCTGTCCACCTGTCTGTCTGTCTGTCTTTCTGTCGGTATGTCTGTCTCTCTGTCTGTCTCTCTGTCTGCCCACCTGTCTCTGTCTCTATCTGTTTGTCTCTGTCTGTCGGTATGTCTGTCAGTCTGTCTCTCTGTCTGTCTGTCTCTGTCTCCGCCTGTCTGTCTCTATCTGTCTGTCTGTCTCTATCTGTCTGTCTGTCTCTATCTGTCTGTTTGTCTGTCAGTCTCTGTCTTTCTCTTTCTTTCTCTCTCTTTCTCTTGTTGCATCTTTCATATCTTCCATTTTACTACTTGATCCTCTCTTCACAGTGGAGCACTTCCATTAGTTTTATTACTTGGTGTTGCATTTGTTGGTGTGTATATATGGGCAGATGTTAAATCCGCTGATGATTCTGAAGAATGTAAAAGTATGTTAACTTATTAAACTAGATAGTATCTCATTTGTAATTTATCTGTGGGTTCAATAACATCTAATCATTCAGAGAGTTAGAAACAGCTAGATTTTGAAGCTAGCTTTGGGATTAGTACAATCCTACACTCCTCTACCATCTATGAGTCCTGGTGGCTCAGATGGTAAGAGTACCTGACTGATATCAGAAGGTTCTGGGTTCAATCCCTAATCAAATTCTTTTTGACTTTATCTATTTTTCATTTGTTTCTAATTTTCTTATTGCCTGCATATAATGATACCTTACATAGCCCATCTAATCCATTCATTCATTCATCTGTCCATTCTATCGATCCATCTGCTAATTGTATATCCATCCATCCATCCATCCATCCATCCATCCATCCATCCATCCATCCATCCATTCATCCCATTAATTATTCTATATCAACCTATTTATCTATCTTTATCCACACTTTATATATGCATTAATCCACTCTGCTCTTCCTCTAGAGCCACAGTGGTTAATATTTTCAACATCACAACTCATCATAGTACAATTATTACTAGCAACAGTTATATACATAAGTTGGTATGTATTACATGAATTACATCATATATATTGCATTGTGTGGTGTGTGTGGGGGGAGCATAGTATGCCTTAGTATGTATTATATAACTATCTGTAACTAATGCCTTACTAATGCCCAAGAGAATTAATTAAAGTCATGTGGTTTTGATTAACACCCCTATTATGATAAAATGCCTTTTTGATTATGTACAATGTATTATGAAGTTGGTTGGTGTAACAGATTGCATCCATACTTATGAACTAATATTGTACTTGTGTGTTTATATATAAAAGATCACGTGTGTGTGTATGTCTGTGTGTCTGTCTGTCTGTGTGTCTGTCTGTCTGTGTTTGTGTGTGTGTGTGTACATGTGTGTTATAATTATAATCTGTACTATGATTCTATTATCATCATTTTAAAAAGATTTGAGACAAGAGCAAACCCTGTATGCTTTTAACCTAATACTTGTGGTAGCAACAATATGGAAGCTAGATGTACATGTAGTTTCTCTTGTATCTTGCGATTAGATTTTTAATTTTTCCAAAACATTCCATCATTAACTGACGAACCACTGATAAGATTAATCAATTAGCTGTACAAACTACCAACAAGTATAAAAATTCCCTATCAATTTCCTTATTATACTAGCCCCCTTGATCAATTTCCTTATTGTACTAGCCCCCTTCATCAATTTCTTTATTTTACTAGCCCCCTTGATCAATTTTCTTATTGTATTAGCCCCCTTGATCAATTTCCTTATTATACTAGCCCCCTTGATTAATTTCCTTATTGTATTAGCCCCCTTGATCAATTTCCTTATTATACTAGCCCCCTTGATCAATTTCCTTATTATACTAGCCCCCTTGATCAATTTCCTTATTGTACTAGCCCCCTTGATTAATTTCCTTATTGTACTAGCCCCCTTGATCAATTTACTTTTATACTAGCCCCCTTTATTAATTTCCTTATTGGACTAGCCTCTTTGATCAATTTCCTTATTATATTAGCCCCTTTGATCAATTTCCTTATTGTACTAGCCCCCTTGATCAATTTCCTTATTATACTAGCCCCCTTGATCAATTTCCTAGCCCCTTAATCACTTTCCTTATTGTACTAGCCCCCCCTGATCAATTTCCTTATTGGACTAGCCCCTTTGATCAATTTCCTTATTATACTAACCCCCTTGATCAATTTCTTTATTATACTAGCCCCCCAATGGTCAATTTCCTTATTGTACTAGCCCTGAATTATGGCTATAAAACATGGAAACTCAAAGAAGATCCATTTTCACTACTGTACTAGTCAAAACACCATCAACTAATGAACCACTGATCGATTAGTTGTACAAACTGCCAACCAAGCAGAAAAATTCCCTTGACCAATTATATTACTGATATATACTCAATGATAACCTACAAGTGAATTATTGAATAACCAATAAATGAGTATAACAGTGTCTAGCAAGGATTCACATTTTAGCTCCAACACGACATCAGTTCTGACAGTGGAACCCTCTATTTGGGACACCTTTGGGACAAATATAATTGTCCTGCTTAGAGGGGTATCCTCATTTCAGGGGTGAATTTATATTGTAAAGCACAGTTTGGGACATTTGTAAGTATCCTTAATACAGGGGTGTCCTCATTTCAGAGGTGAATTTACATGTATATTATAAAGCACAGTTTGGGATATTTATAAATGTCCTTAATATAGGGGTGTCCTCATTAGAGTGGTTTCACTATAATGATATGAGATAACTTACATATTTAGTACAGAGATTGAATCTGTCTTTCATTCTCACAGTAAATTGGATCTTGTAAGGACTAAGAGAATTAACAAGTGGTCTCAAAAAGTTCAGCTAACATTGTAAGTGATATAAATTTATAAGAATTGTCATTATTAGACGCACCGTATGATCTCATTTTCTGTTTTGCCAACTTTCCCTTGGCGGACCTGTGTATACATGTACGTGTGTATGTTACCATGGTTACCAGTACACAGATCTTTGATGAAACTAAAGTACTCCTTCAAGGTTTTGAATAATGACTTACTCATGTCTGAAACTCAACAACTTATTATACTTGTTGAAAATTCTTGCATCATCTTTATATTGTTTCTCTGCTATATACAACAGTTATTAGTATTAGTTGCCATAGTTGTAGTTTTACATTCTTCCTGATTCTTCCTGAATCTTCCTGCTGGTCTGTAGATCAAGTGTGTGTTCTTTTACATGCCACGCCCATTAATTGACCAACCCCACCAGAATGACGCAACTTCCTTAACTACGTATACAATGCATACTTGTGCAAGTGACACAAACATATATATATTATATATATATATATATTATATATATAATTTATATACATTAAACCCCATGGAAAGCAATCATAGGGATGGCCCTAAAGGCCATTAAAAAAAGCAGGGATCTGATAGTAGTTCAACCCAGGACTATATGGATTGTACTAATCCCAAGCTAGCCTCAAAGGGAATTCTAATTTAGCTCTTTGAATTGTCTTTGACACCCTTAAGTTAAAAGAGTAGTTGAATACTGAAGCAGCATGGAATGTTTAACTATCACAATAGCGTAAGTCATATCATATGATTATCATGTGATTCTCATGTGACTTATTAGGCACTTACTAACAATAAATAGGGAGGATTCCCTATTCTAATTTGTTTACATAACATATATCATTATTACGTGTATTGCTTTAATTCCTGTTTACTCTGTAGTATTGTGACTGTCTTTGAGATTATTGCTGTAATAATGTTCATCTATGATCTGTATTTAATGATTGGTGAGAATGTGTGTATGCATGTACATGTATGTACAAATTTATGTACATATGTATGTATGTACGTATGTATGTACGTATGTATGTATGTATGTATGTATGTATGTATTTATATATGTATGTACATATGTATGTATGTATGTATGTATGTATGTATATTATATGTACATATGTATGTATGTAAGTACGTATGTATGTATTTAAGTATGGCCTGAAAATTTGGATAGAATTATATTTGGTGGATTTGAAGCCACTGTGGTGCTTAGATGACCCCTGAACATGTGTTTGTGTACATGTATTAAATATTTGATATACCATTCTCTCTTTTCTTTTTTGATACTAGTTGGAAAAAAAAACTGTCAGACTGCAGTGGTAAGACATACTGTACCTAAAGTCTGTGTTTACATTATGATGACCTCGAAATTATGTTATAATGTACTATACCAGAGTTTCATATGGCACACCATTGGCCCAAAGAGCTTCTTATTTGGCACTTCACAGTTCTCTCTTTGGGCCAGTGACACAGTTAGTGTTGTCACTAACAGCATTAACTACGTGTATAACTACATTAAAATTTGAGAAACTAGATATACATTGTCCTATAGATATAAATAAAAGTGGTCATTATTGTCAAACTAAAATAGCACTACTTTTCTTGTGGCAAACAATTAACCTGTCTTTCTATTTTCTTTCTTTATAGTCACAGAATGAAGGAGTGATTATTTTCATGGAAATATTAATAAAAGTACATAAACTACTTAATTCTTGGCTCATGCTTCATGAGAGCATATGAATAATTAGAACATATATGGTACTATGCTACAATACTATGATAGAAACCCTATCCTATATACTAATTAATATAGTACCATATATACTCTAATTATTGTGTTGGCTTACATGAAATAAAATTTGTGATCTGTATCATGACTCATCTGTTCATTCTTCATGTATATACATGTATTCTAACTATTGCTGGGATGAAGGTTGGAAAACAACATTCGAAGCTTTATCAGCAAAAACGAATGAAGGTTCGAAGGTTTGCATGTGTTTTTATCAATGTTGCTCTTACCTTGATTGGCTATAGAAAGCCTCCCAAACTGGATTATTGCTTTATAACAAGTACTATTCTTTTTATGTTTTGATTTAACATCGCTGGAGTGAGAAACAAGACAGAAGCAGCCAGCAACACAGCCTCAACTTTCCTGGAACATGCCCACATTATTAACCAATGTTTAGATTGTTAAATGCACACGTGCAAAATTAAAGTGGGCATGGCAGTGAAGCTGAGAAATTTAGCTTCAAATGTGCAGCAAATGAACAAAGGTTCGAACCTTCGAACCTTTATCCCGCTCTAATTCAAATCATTTCTTTATATGGGTGCCACCTTTTTTGTCAAAACCAGGTGTGTAGCTCAAAGTAATAGTATTTTTAAAATTATGGCTTATAATGAAGTTTCGTCAGCAAAAAGATTCAATGATTGCATATATAGTTACCAATGCTTGAAGTCTTACCATGATGGTTGGTCATAGAAAGCCCCATTTACCCTTAAGCTTGTCATGCATAGGTAGAGAGTTACAGTAGTATGGTTGTTTGTGTGTGTGTGTGTGTGTGTGTGTGTGTGTGTGTGTGTGTGTGTGTGTGTGCGTGTGTGTGTGTGTGTGTGTGCGTGTGTGTGTGTGTGTGTGTGTGTGTGTGTGTATGTGTGTATGTGTGTGTGTGTGTGTTTGGCTCCAATTGTGTAAATGAGTTTAGAAATATCACTGTTTCCTCTCATCATCATCGCTCTTCCTCCTCTTGTCATCCTCTCTTTGCTTGATTGACTGTATTTTCATTTTCCTCTCCAGTTCTTGAGAATGCTAGCCCCACAAATTGCTATTGTCATAATATTTGCTCCTCTTAAACCTAATCGATCCAGGGACCCTGATGACACTGTGGAAAATATCGGCCAAAAATTCTACTACCCAGTAAGTTGATATAAATTAACCCTTCATCTGCTGTAGGCGCTTTAAGGCGCCCCACCCACTACTACTTATACTGCTGGAGGCGCTTTAATGCGCCCAAGCTGCAAGTGGGCGGAGTACTTAATATCTAATTACTTGCAGCTCTATAACTCTCACATTTTACAAGACTCAAGATTCTAACTTACTTTGCTGTAAAGAAGAGTTGTTAAGCAAGCCATTGATGTTAAATTTATGCTTCGTTATCACCAGGAAGAGAGTAAGACGAGCGCTTGAAAATATAGTACTGCCACGGGCAACGCCCACCTCTATACTCGCCTGCATAACTTCTGCATTTTAAAAAGCAGTGACTTTTAACTGACTTAGGTAGACAGAAGACCATCTAAGAAAGCTGTAGATACCAAAAACATGCTTCGTTAGCTACAAAAAAGCAGCAAGGCGAGTGTTTGAAAGTGTAGTAGTCAGTGGCAACGCCCACAATTAGCATCTCTTTATCACTTTTGTTAGGCATGTAGCTTCGATTTTTGGGCTCCATGAAACTAAATAAACATCTTCTTTATGCTATGTGCATGTCAGTTTCTTTATATTCGATGATTTCATACTATAAAATCAATCAGAAAATATCTACAAATTTCGTTCGCACCACGCCCACAAACGGGAATAATTGCAAACGCAGATGAAGGGTTAATACTAACAGACACACCTGAAATGAGATTGATATTAGTGATGTATTGATATGAAACTATTTTACCAATATTCTGATAAACTTAACTAATGTGATGTTACACTTACCTTCTTCAGTATCTGATTCCTGTAATCTAGTATCTGATTCCTATAATCTAGTATCTGATTCCTATAATCTAGTATTTGATTCCTATAATCTAGTATCTGATTCCTATAATCTAGTATCTGGATTCTTATGATGTTGGATGATATTTTGTTTGTACAATTGTGATATTCTAAATTAGAATTAATTGCAACATAATTAAATGTGATTCGATGATATAATTAAATAACTATTTACCCAACAGTTGCTCAGCCTCTAGTATAATCTTGTATAAGGGATTTACACTATGTACATGTACAGGTTCATGTATATGTATATGTACATGTATATGTACATGTACATGTGTATGGACATAAACTATGTACATGTACATGTATATGTACATGTACATGTGCATGTGCATGTATTGTATATGTACATAAACCATATACATGTACATATGCATGCACATAAACTATGTACATGTACCTGTATATAAATGTACATGTACATGTACATGTACATGTACTAGTGTCAGTTTGAAAAACATGATGTTTTATTTCATTCTCAGAGGTCTAGTAATTCAAATGCCACAGAGAAAGATCCCCTACTTCCCTACCCTATCCACCATCCACCTTTAAAGCCTTCCTCTCCAGAAGAACACTATCCTTCTATTCCTCGTTCATCTCCCTATTCTTCCACAAGTGGCTATAACTTTTACCATTTCAAAGCATCAAGTACATCCGTGAATTAATTATTTTTGTATTATTATTATTGATAGAATATAGTTGTATATTTTATGATACGTGATTCTTGGATATCACAGCAGTTTTTCATATGCTGGCTCGCTGATCATTCAGTATATATTCTCTCGGTCTCAATCTCTGTCATTTTGTATGCTATTGTATATTTTATTATGTTGTGTACTAATTATTATTATTAAGTTCAGTGATCCTATGTGCGTCTTTGAAGAACGTCTTATGGTTTGATGGTTTCTGTTTCATAATAATAATATTATTGGTCAATCAATTAATTTGAAGGGCGCCTATTCATTACGCGGATCGTCAAAATAACCGCGAAATTTAGGGATACGATAATTAATTAGACACACCTACAAAACGTGTAATTAATTAAATGGCCGCTGCAACTAACGGATTCAGACAGACACCATTGAGTTGTCCTGGACACACCAGACCAGTAGTTCACATTCATTTTAGTGGAATTAATAAAGATAGAAAGTTCTATTTCATAAGTGCTTCCAAAGGTATGAATCACAGTATTAATTCTGAACTTAAGTCTCATTCCCAAAGTGTTCATTTGGGCATGAGAACAAGGCTAACATCAAATTCCAGATGATGTATAAAAACTAGCATCTTCAATATTTCAAGAGGGTCTGTTCTCGATCATAGGATCACTTGTCATTAGGGACATAATCTGTATTATTTATCACACCTACTTAGGTGCCGTTCTTTACAGTTCATTCCAAGTTTCTATTATCATACTATCCTGTGCATAGCACGCACTTCTTTGATTATTATTAGAGCTGTATTGATTTAAAATCAATATTGAAAATGCTTCTGATTATCTGCGATATCGATTATGCTAATTATTCCGAAAGATATACTTTTCATACATACAATGTACAATATGGAAGTAATAGGAAGTCCTTTCAATCGTCAAATGGGAACTACAGTAATTGACTTCATTGGCCTAAACTTCCACTGATTTTAATCGATTATCAATTGATTTGAAGTTAGTGATAATTGATTTCAGAACCTCAGTCGATTCCCAGCTTTAATAACTATGCTTGCTGAGCACACTATGGAACAAAGTCTGCAGTAACACCTTACTTACTGTCTTTAGCATAGAACACTTGTTGCTATGCAGAGTGATAAATTTACTTGTATTACAATCACAAATTGTATCGTTCAAGTTGCAACATTATCAAAACATAGGTTTTCAGAATAAAGGGATTCCATGTATATACGTTTTAGTGATTAAAGGTTCAGTTTATACTTGGATCCTTGATTAACTAAAATTATATTAGGCTTACTAAAAGGGTTTTAGTTAACTAACTAAAAGTGCCCATTATTGGCCATTTTTAAAATTTCAGTTAGTTATAGTTATTGATTCAGACCTGTAATTTAATTATAGTTTCATTAACTAAGTCACAATGCTTGACTAAATGTGGTTTTAGTTATAGTAACATTAGACCCTTCAGGATCATGAAAAGAGTATTCATTATCTGTTACTCGTCATATTGTTTTATTTTCTTTTTTAGATGGTAAGCCCATGCTTCATCAGGGAGACACAGGTGACTGGATAGGTACATTTGAGGGACATAAAGGAGCTGTTTGGGGAGCATGTCTTAATGAAGATGGCAGTAAGGCTGCAACGGGTGCTGCCGATTTCACAGCGTGAGTTAAGTCATGGAAGTACATCTTAATTGGCTCCTTGTTTAATATTTGAGGTCACATGTTTTGATCCAAATATGTGTTTGATGGTCACAATTAGGTGACTATGATTACATATGTACAGTGTTGTTTCTATAACTATCACTAATAGTTTAATTAACTAAAATAATATCAGGCTTACTAAAAGGGTTTTAGTTTAGTTAACTAACTAAAGTGTCCATTATTGGCCAATTTTCATTTTAGTTAGTTATAGTTATTACAGTAGACTTGTAATTTAGTTACAGTTTAATTAACTAAAAGTCACAATGCCTTACTAAAAGGAGTTTAACTAATCTAAAAGTTTGAGAAACCAGGCGTACATGTACAATAACTATAACTAAAAGTGGTTGCTATAGTCACACTAAAACAACACTAATGTATATACTATGCAGTATGCAGAGCTGTTTAGTCACAATGTAACTAAAGTCTGTTCATATTCACAAGACCTCTAAATTAGAAATTAGAATGACGTTATATGTACTACATTTAGGATCCCCCCCTCCTCCATGCTAGAGTCTTGCCCCCTTGGAATTTGTTTGCCAATACTCATACCACAATAACCCTGTATATCCCCAAATTCTTTCAAATTCAAGTTTTTCCCCAAGCATGACAAACAATCTTGTAACTACATGTACCTTGGCTATGACTAACTGGAATAAATGAGCCCAGACAAATAATTTGAAACAGAGTAGGCAATGTACTAGACAGTGCCATTAATTGTGCAACTATTTCTTTTAGTAAAATTTGGAATGCTGTGAGTGGAGATGAACTATTGAGTCTTTCACATAAACACATTGTAAAGACTGTTGACTTCTCTCATGTACGTAAGTTCATAAGTATAGTGTATACTTTAGTTGCAAGGATATTGTGTTTATTAAACTTCACCAACTACGTTGGGAGAGGTTACTGTGACATTTGTCTGTCTATTTTGTTCGAGAATTATCTCGACTACATGGCAGGAGATTCAAACAATAATTTGGTATAATGTACGCTGCTTTGTGCACATCAACATGTTATTGTGTTATATACATGGTATGATGAAATGATTCATGACGTGTACAAAAAAATATTAATTTTATTGTAAAAAAGTATATATATTACTCCTTTCGAAGTAGATTGAGCCTGTAGACACAGAAAAAAAAAGAAAAAAAAAAAAGAAAAAAAGTTGCCATGACCAGGATTCGAACCTGGGTTATTGCGGCCACAACGCAATGTCCTAACCACTAGACGATCATGGCTACCACAGAGCGTGATTCATAAATATGTTTTTGTCTTTTTACAGGATGGCAAAGATCTTGTTACCGGCTGCAATGACAAATTTATTCGTTTGTATTCTCTTGAGGAAGGCAGAAGTGATCCAGTAATGTTTCAAGGACATACTGATTATATTAAATGTGTTGTCTGGACTAGTGATCCTAATTTATTTGTTTCATCTGAAGATTCATCTAAAATCAGGTAAACATCACATCAATACGTTGATACTATAGTCTGTTCACATTCATGATGTCCTCAAAATTATGATGTGATGACTTTATATGTAATATAATGTATAGTTTAATGTCATAAGGTTAATACGTCATTATACTGTAACTTGTAACTCAATAATGAAGTAATGGATTGAAATTTGACATACACAAAAAAGAACGGGAAAGACTATTATATGAAAATGGTGCAGGTAAAAACTAAAAAGGTTGTTGGACATTCAAAACTAAAGTTATGGACATTTTTTTGAGGTTATGGTGAATGTGAATGACCTTTAGTGTTGTGTAAGGTAACTATAACTAAAACTAAAACCCCTTTTAGTAAGGTATTAGTTAATTTAATCAATCAATTGAGCCAAAACTGAGTTAGATAATGATGTCCTTATTATGTCTCCAAAATGGTTGTGATCAATAATATTATCTGTTAGAACCATGAGTATTTTAGTATTCTCGCGAAATTTTTACCATGAACTATAGCCTTGGTATTGATTTTTTCATTGCAAAATCAACCGTTTCAAATTGTGCCGAAACTGTTTCTAGAGTTAGATAATGATGTCCTTATTATGTTTCCAAATAGGTTTTGATCAATAATATTATCTATTAGAACCGTGAGCATTTTAGTATTCTCTCGAATTTTTACCCTGAACTATAGCCTTGGTATTGATTTTTTCATTGCAAAATCAACCGTTTCAAATTGTGCCGAAACTGTTTCTAGAGTTAGATAATGATGTCCTTATTATGTTTCCAAATAGGTTTTGATCAATAATATTATCTATTAGAACCGTGAGCATTTTAGTATTCTCTCGAATTTTTACCCTGAACTATAGCCTTGGTATTGATTTTTTCATTGCAAAATCAACCGTTTCAAATTGTGCCGAAACTGTTTCTAGAATTAGATAATGATGTCTTTATTATGTTTCCAAATAGGTTTTGATCAATAATATTATCTATTAGAACCGTGAGCATTTTAGTATTCTCTCGAATTTTTACTCTGAACTATAGCCTTGGTATTGATTTTTTCATTGCAAAATCAACCGTTTCAAATTGTGCCGAAACTGTTTCTAGAGTTAGATAATGATGTCCTTATTATGTTTCCAAATAGGTTTTGATCAATAATATTATCTATTAGAACCGTGAGCATTTTAGTATTCTCTCGAAATTCGAATTTTTACCCTGAACTATAGCCTTGGTATTGATTTTTTCATTGCAAAATCCATCGTTTCAAATTGTGCCGAAACTGTTTCTAGAGTTAGATAATGATGTCCTTATTGTGTTTCCAAAGTGGTTTTGATCAATAATATTATCTATTAGAACTGTGAGCATTTTAGTATTCTCTCGAAATTCGAATTTTTACCCTGAGCTATGTTGAGTACTATTCTAAGAAAACCTCATTTCTCTGATTTTTCTATTTTTATAGTGTATGGGATATCAGAACAGTGTCTTGTACACGGTCTATTGATCTTCCTGGTCCAGTGCATAGTATTGAACTTAATAAAGCACTCTCTATCTTTACTGTTGCCCATGACAACGGAGTGAGCTTCCTAGATGCCTATACGTAAGTGTATATATTTAAAGTAAAAAGGATTTACTAAATAGTCATTATACTTTCTATCTCTGTCTCTGTCTTCATCTGTTCTGTCTCTTTCTGTCTCTGTCCGTCTCTGACTCTGTGTCTCTGTCCGTCTCTGACTCTGTGTCTCTGTCTGTCTCTGACTCTGTGTCTCTGCCTGTCTCTGACTCTGTGTCACTGTCTCTTTATTGTCAACTCTTTAACAGTCTGGAAATCAAAAATTCTCATCAGTTACCCTCTGGTGGTAAAATATACTCAGCCAGTATTCATTCTGATCAATCCTGTTTTGTGTCGGGTGGTGAGGATTTCAAACTTTACAAGTTTAATTATGAAGATGGAAAGGAATTAGGTAATCATCTTTGAATGTGTTTGTTGTAAATATTATATCGTGTGAGATGATTTATAATTATTTATGTGAGTATGAAAGCCAAACAGCATGCCCTATTAAAATAGGACTTGGTAACCATGGAAACAACTAAGGAGAATTATAATTATGGTATCCCTACTCAATTATATGCCTTTCCTGGTATTAATGCATGATTTTTTTTGTTAGAGGAGGAACTCTCACAAACTCATCATCTAACAAAATTTACACTACATGTACATGTATGCTTCAAGCACTAAATTTTAGAGTACCAAGATCCTAGTCTCGTCCCCAGACCACCATGCTCTACAGACTAGGGATGTGCAATATTTTGATTATTGTGATAATCGTGATTAAATTTCCTGTGATAATTATATCGTCTAAAATATTGCCATATCGTGGTCACAAAAATAATGATTATTGTGCCATAACTTCAGGTTTTCAGTACTATCGAATCTAAACCAGTTTTTCAACACTGTTTTCTCAACAAATAAAAGGTATCAATTTGATTTTTGAATGAAATCTACATACATATGTAAGGTAGCCAATAATCGCAATAATCGTGATACTTGCACAGACAATATTCAATGACTCATATCTTCATAATCGCCCATCCCTACTACAGACAAAAGACAGTCTGGAACAGTTGCTTCAAATTCTTGGTCCAAGCATCAAACGTCTTTTCCACTCAATTCGACTCAAGAAGGACGTTCATTGTAACGAACGTCCTTTTTGAGTGGAAAAGATGTTGAGGCTTGGACCAAGACAACTGTTCCAGACCGTCTTTCCCCTGTAGGGTGTGGCAGTCTGGGAACGAGACTACCAAGATCCCATAGTTCAATTAGAGTTTCCACAGAACAAGTAAACCTAATAAGTGCGTCATTGTGTAACTGTAGGAAAAGTTTTGGCTTGATCTGAAACAATTAATTTTTAGTATTAAATAAACAGCAAGGCTGTAACCCATGGTCAACAATGAGAGAATAATAAAATACTCACAGTTTCTACAAACAACATTTTTGATCAAAACACTTTATAAACCTAATAAGGACATTATTACGTAACTTTAGGCAATATTTCGGCCCAAAGTGACAGTAATACTTCTAATTACAAAAATGAGGAAATGGCTATACCCGATTTGAGTTTCAAGAAAACGTTAAAATGCTCACAGTTTCTACAAACGACATTGTTCATGGATCAATTTACAGTATGAAGGGAAAGATGTGGTTCAATTCTATAAGATTTTTGGTTTATTTGTTAGAGACTATAATTATTATTCTTATTACAGAGTCTCATAGAGGTCATTTTGGTCCTGTACATTGTGTTCGTTACTCGCCTGATGGAGAGTTGTATTGTAGTGGTTCAGAAGATGGTACTGTTCGCCTCTGGCAGCAAACAGTTGGAAAAACTTATGGGCTTTGGAAGAGCCCCTTGAACGGAGAAGAAGGAGGAGAAGGGAATGTATAGAAGTGTTTCATTTTTTTAATGTAATGTTAATACGGTATATTGATGTAATAAAACGTTCAATGAACCCATAAAGTAATATTTAAATCAAACTGTAGTAGTCATGTGATATTTGATTTTTGTCTATTCGTACTGTCGAGGGAAACTGATCTGTATAGACATAAAAAGAGGCATTTTCTAATAAACCAGCTTTCTCAGTTATCATCTAAGAAATAATAAACCTTAGTTGAAGTTTTGGCATGGCTACCAGGTCTGGAGGTGGAGGACACGCAATTAAAGTGAAAGTTGTTTTGTTGGGAGAGGGGTGTGTTGGGAAAACTAGCATAGTTTTGAGATATGTAGAGAATAAATTCAATGAAAAACACGAGCAGACATTACAGGTTAGTAATGGTGTTTATTCCATAATTATTTAACAGTAAATAGAGCATCAGTGTACATGTAGTCTGTGTTTGAACACATCTGGATTGTATTGTGTACTTAAATATTAGTAATATCCTTCAATTTTATAATTGAATTCACTTCCTATAAAATGACAGAACCTCAGATATTGTAAAATTCTATTATATTCATAATTATATTTATAAATGGCCATTATCAGTTTCAAAATACATTGTCTGAACCCAACGACCTATCGCTTTTCTACTTTTAAAGTTTCTTGTAATAATTTGTGCAATATAGTTTCAGCTGGAACAGCTATTATTTACAGAATTACTTTCTTCCTGCTGGTCTGTATTCTGTACACTGCTCGATCAAGCGTCCATTCATTTCATGCCACACCCATTAATTGATCAAGCCCTGGATGGTGAAACTTCCTTTAATATACATCGTATATGTGACAAATGTATGTTATAATAATTATATATAGTTTAAAGCCGTTGGAAAACAATCACAACAATGGCCCTGTGGGCCATAATCTTAAAATTTTTGTTCAGAAACAAGGAATTTGTTATTTGCTAGAAGGATATAAATACCTTTTCATAATGTGTAGTGTGTGTTTGTTTGTGAGCTGTTCTGCTATGACTATGAGCTCTATATTATTGTGTATACAATATATATGTGCATAATGAAGTCTTACATTTCTTATATCTTTAGGCCTCTTATTTCCAGAAGAATCTTAATATCACTGGTAGAAGAATAACATTAAATATATGGGTATGTTAATTACACTGGTACTACAATCTATGAAATAATAATTTATACTGTGATATAACAATATAATGACATAACCATATACACAATATGTCATTTGCCATTTTTTTTAATCATGGAAGGGAAATATGTTAATTTTATACTCGAACCTTATTCAATTCATTAATAATAGCATCTTTTCCTGCCATTGTGTTTCGTAACAGTAATACAGTATATATACATTACTTATTTAATACAGTATACGTGTACATGTACATGGACCGCTGTGAGTTTTGGGTAATTGCACTATGTACTGTACATGTATGTGCATGTACATGTATGTGCATGTATGTACATATATGTACATGTATGTGTATGTATGTACATGTATGTGCATGTATGTACATGTATGTGCATAAGAAGCTTGTTGCATGTTTCCACAGCAAGTTAATGCAATAGTACTTATTAATATAATAGTAACAATGCGCAGAATAATAAACAGAAATGAATGTTTGTAGTATCTATACATAATATATGCGATAGTTTATTTGTTACTGAAGGGACCAAATGTCATGGGGAAATCACATACATGTACATGTACATGTAATAACATTGCATAAGGAATCATTTTGGAAGAGGTATATCAACTATTCCACAACCCAAACAATTTACCCTCAACTATTATATAATTTATAGTTATAGTGTATATAAAATCTCCGGTAACTGTGTCATTTGCCTGTTGCCATGGTTACACAATCCTGTAAATACATATGTATTTACTAAACTTTCCAAGGGAGGAATACCCCAACCACTCTAAATACATGTACATGTGTGGTTGTACATGTAATATACAGTATAATGTGTGCATATTTATGTATTAATCTTATAACATATACTCTTTTTTGATGTCATTGTGAATTTTATTTGTTAACTACAATGTAATGTAATTTGTTGATACAACTATCAAAACCCATATGTAGGTGTACACCTACATATGGGTTTTGATAGTTGTATCAACAAATTACAAGAATACTTTCAATATAGTAATAATTATATTATAATTAGAATAATTAACTGTTCCCAGTAATTATATGTATTAAATTAGGTAATGTTTATAACATTCTTGATGCAGCTTTTAATATGGTATGAAGATGGGGCTCAGTGTTTGAGTGATGTCCAAGATTGCCATCAAAGACTATGATCACTTTGATACTGATTGAACCCTAACCACAAGGGAATCCTAACCCTGGACATAAATACAGTGTTTTTGATAGCTTATATGGCGCACCATTGGTCCAAAGAGCTTCTTATTTGGCACTGCACAGTTCTCTCTTTGGGCCAGATGGCACAGTTAATATGATTATATTGTCACTAACAGCATTAACTGTTTGTTAATCGGTTCAAGATGTATTCCCAATGGCACACACACTAACCATTTTTGAGCCAATTTGGTCCATGCTTCAAAACTTGTCAAAACCTCTAGTGGGGCTCAATAAAGGTTGGGACCTGATAATGCATGAGCAAAGCTAGTGTATCATCTAATTGAGACCTTTATTAGTCCACCTGAATGCTACATTGTAACACTTAATACTATCACATGACATTTCTAGTGTGTTTGGTCACATTTTCACATTTAAGGTAAGTAGTAAATACAATCTTAAGTGTACATTATGCTGTTTAAAACATGATCAGGTGACTGCTATATGATAACGTGATTGGCTCAATGTCACATGATATGTACTAATGCATTTAATGGTTGTGAAAGCTAATAAGTATATGGTGCTCTATGCACCAAATTATTTCATAATTATTCTTTGGTTTTACAATGCCATGTTGAAAGTAAAAGTACACATGTAGATTCACTCTTCCATTAGACAATCATGATGATAGTTGCTATGGTTACAAAATTCATTAAGAATAGCAAAAGTTAGTCACATGTATCTAGAGATAATGACCTCTGAGTAAAAATTGTAATTTCTAGTAATAGTTCACCAACAGGTGAACATCTTTCTGAGGTCAAGGTGAATGTGAATAACCTTTAACTATGACCTTACTCATTAGTTTAAGGTATTTTTTAACCCTTAGGATACTGCTGGTCAGGAGAGATATCATGCACTCGGACCCATTTATTATCGTGATAGTAACGGAGCAATAGTAGTATATGATATCACAGATGAAGATTCATTTCAAAAAGTAAGTGTGATATGCGTATGGAGACTGAAGAGACTCTTAATGGACTTAATATAACTACGTCACAGGACTGACAGGAGCCCATAAGTCAAGGGCTATAGAGAGGGGGTGTGTCACTTTGATTTAAATTGCGTGAGGTTTTTTTTTTTATAGATTACATTTTCAGCCACAAATATCACCTGATATAGCTATGGTGAAATTATGGAAACATGAGGCGACTACCGCACATTTTGACCTGTTTTCATCACTCTTGTCCTGATCCCCATATACTTTGTATACAGTTTAGTTTCAATTTACCAGACATTCACTTGATTTATCAGACAATGTCCTGTATGACTGGCTGTTTCCATACCACTGCTTGTGAAGTGAATACTCTACTCCATTAGTTACCTAACTACTTCTGCACTAAAAACCTCATTGGGAAGCTGATTCTAGGATGTCAAATTGAACTTCTAAATAAATGAGTACACGAATCTACCTTATGATGCATAACTAGAGAATTGCTCTCTGATTCTGTCACTACCAACTTCCATTAGCTCAAAGATTCTGTTATTCACTTAACCAAAGCTTATTACAGAAGCTGTCACTGCCTAATTGGCCATCTAAAATATAATTGAAGGCGTGGTCTAATACATAATATTAAATAGTGACAAATGTGGGATATGCAATTTTAATTATTCCTAGTTGTGCGCCCCCTCTTTCCATAATTTAAGTGTCAAGAGTACACACATGCATAGTGCATGTTGCTTGTGTTACCTTGAGTGAGCTTTTTTAACCCTTGGATTGCTAAGCATGTATTTGGTAATGCTTACTGTTTCCAAAACTGGAGGCTCTGCTGTAGATATTTCAGCCATCGTTCATTTTCTGAATTTAGCTATACTAGCAATACGTATGTGCAGGAAAACTGTAGTCAATTAATATCCAGAAAGGTATGGTTTTAGTCACACAATGGTATAATTATTTGTCTTTGACACTTATAATGGCAGGAAAGAAGAGAGAATTTAGTGATTTGTCATATTGTGATCCTTGCACTACACTCCTGGATTAGCTGCCTCGCACTAAGGTGCTCGGCAAATATATTACCCTTATAATACAAACTTACTTGCATACACGTACATTATGTGTGTACTTTCACATTTCAGGCAAAGAATTGGGTTAGAGAGTTACGTAAGATGTTAGGAGATAGTTGTGTATTGTGTATTGTTGGAAATAAAACTGATCTTGAGAAAAAAAGAACAGTATCTGTAGGAGAGGCAGAAGAGTAAGTCCCTCTAATAATGAGAATCGTAAAGTTTTATTACTCGTTTTTGTGTTTAGATATGCTGCATCAGTTGGAGCAAAGCATTATTTTGCTTCAGCCAAACAGAGCAGAGGAATTCAAGAACTATTTTTAGATTTGGGTAAAAGTAAGTTTTGAAATATCGTATAAATTAGCCTTTTCCATTATCCTTTTAAATGTGTTTACATACTCTGTCTATTTATGGATAAAATAGAAAAATGGTAAAAGCTTTTTTCAACTCGATTCACTTGTTTTTGACTGGTTTGTAAAGCCATGAAATGTTCGTATCCAGAAAAACAATCATTCATATTGTTGATGACTTGGTTTCCTGCATTGAGAACACAAAGTTTCACTAATACCACAAGCCTCATACTCAGGCTCTTATTCAATAATACCACAAGCCTCATACCAGGCTCTTATTCAACTAATTAACATGCATGTGGTCACTAAATGGTGTACCAGTTTGCAGTACACAATAACATCACCAAGATCTGCTTTGGTAACGAAATCAGGAGATCTAAGGTGCTTTACAAAAACAGACATTGCTTAATTGAAACTAGTCATATTGATTATACTACCTATTTTAAGCTAAACTGAAATGGAAATACTACAATAATTCATACACGTCCCAGATATCAGGGAAATTAAAAGTTAACTAGCACATTCGCAAACAATTGAATTCAGGCTCTGGTACAGTACAAGGCTACAATACCACAAGCTGTACTTTCTTCTTGTATGTATACATACATACAGTGTACATATTATTTGCATTTGTAAATATCACAGCGGAGTTTTTGATAAGTTTTGAAGCATGGGCCAAATTGGCTCAACAATGGTTAGTGTGTGTGCCATTTGGAATACATTTTGAGTCAATTAAGAAAGAGTTAATGCTGTTAGTGACAATATAATCGTAATTAACTGTGCCAAATAAGAAGCTCTTTGGGCCAATGGTGCACCATATGAGCTTATCAAAAACACTGTATCACAGTATTAATATTCTCATAATTCAGGATTAATAGAAAAAGAAACAACAGTCACTCAGACACATACACTTGAATCCACTCCTCGTCGTACAAGTCAAGGAATTACTGTTACTGATGACACACCACCAACACAAACTGATAGGACTAATAATGGCGGATGTTGTGGTTAATTAACTATTTATTGTTGTTTAATTAATATGGGTGGGTCAGTTTGTGTTATCTCTTTAATTAGGGTAGAAAATTTGAAACTGATACAATATAGAATGCATGTTTCATGTTGTCTATCTACTTGTAATTCATCATTTTTGTACTGTATGTATGTATTTATTATATGTATTAAAAATAAAGTTCAGGTATAGTAATTGTGTTCGTGTGTGGCATTGTACACATAAATTATTGTAAAATATTTTTAAAAGATAACAACAATGGTTTGTATAATTATAATATTAATGGAAACGGTATTTCCTTAATGGTTTCAAATTGATGTATGTTTTTTTCATGTCATCTCCTTCTCTGTCTTTCTTTGTTTCTATCGTATATCTTTCACCTTTGTTACTTACAATCATGTTTTCACGATATCGTATCATACTTGTGGGTTTCTAGAGAAATACACATAGGTTGTGTTTTCATATAAGGATAGTTAATAAATTATATTACCCTTATGCTTATAGTACAAACCACAGAATACAATAATCTCATGCTTGAGTGAGAACATATATATCTTGATATACTGTATATGTGGAAATATTGACAGTTTGCTGTTCACAGAGTATTGACGAAATGGCTTTTGATAATTAGCAATTAAATTTTATTATCTGGGCATGACAAAGCACTTGCGTTTTACGTGTAAAATAATGACATCTGTTTGCATTTTGATGTTATCACTGGAAGTATTTTGTAGTGGAAGATGAGTAGTGAGAAATGGAGACTACTACTTCTTGTTAGATGCATTCCAAGGAACATATCAGCTGGCTGTTCTATATTTCTCAGTAGGGAAATGTTTAGAATGCTCATGTGCATTCATGAGCTAATTTTAGTTTGAACCCAAATAAAAAACCTTGTCACGTATATGGTAACCCTACAAATGCAACTATAAGTCTTGTACCGTTTATGTACTCATTATTTTAAGTGCTTATGTATTCACTAACTTCCTTTGGCATTACTGGATGATGAGTTCCACATTCTTCAACATAGGCATACCTGTATATAAAAAAAAATATACCTATGTTTAAAAAAAATATGGGAAAAAAAAAAATGGGAGGCACTGCCAGGCACGAGAGGGATTCGAACCCACGATCTTCGGTTTACGAGACCGACGCCTTACCGCTTGGCCACCGTGCCAACACTTCGGGTAATATTTAATTTACGTACTGAACCAAGCACGAATCAGTTGACTATCTAGAATGTATGATGTAATGCAATGACTGTTATATGAATAATCACACAGAATCTACTTGCCTTTGCATCAAAAATTCCTTGACGGAAGTATCTGTCTCGTTTCTGGCTGTACAGTGAAACTTATTATATAAATCTCCTTTAGTAAGACAAGCAGTGGCATCATCTTTCGAGTTTACTTTTCTTTCTTTGTCCGAGTTTCTTGTGAGTTTGTTATTTTTTAACTGCCCTTCACCACAATTGTTCATATCACAAGATGATTTTGAAATGTCAAACAACCATTCACAAACAACAGATCTGTAAACAAATAATTAATTTGTTCTTTCGATGAATAATATTACATTTTATATAATTGTTATCTGAAGTTTGTTAATTCACCTTGACCTAAAATTCTTCTAAACTATTGTTGGAATAGCAACTAAAACCACTTTTAGTAAACCATATAATTATCCATCCTTCGTTACTGATTTACGATAATCTATTACTGTAACGACACAGTCTCGTACCCAAACTACCTTATGATTATTTATAATTAATTATAACACCACCTAATTTGACTGAAGTCGTGTTAAGTAGACTTAATAAAAATCACACCTAGCATAAACAATGCTGTATAATTGTATATTATACAGTATCGCTTTGATAACATAATTATATATGTGACCGTCTATGCGAAAACCAGGCATTGGTGACAAAATTTCAAAATTGATTTTTTGTCTTGCCTGAACAGAGCATTACATTAGCTCTAGAATGATATATTATACATCCCAATCATGTAAAATATAAAGCTACAGTGACCGAGTTAACCATGGCAGTCACAAATACTTTATTTGGAGAAAAACGCAATTAAATTAATTTTTTAACCATTAAAATTAATGATCAGCAATTTATTTAGCAGTGGCTAGCGAAGTACAGAAAGGTCTCTAAGACTTGCTAAAGGTATCAGAAGACTGGTAAAACATTGGTGAAGCTTTTTATGTAATAAAATAGTGATCACCCAAATAATTCAGAACTATCTACTTTCGATCATATCTCCAAATTTATATTTTGTCACTAATGCCTGGTTTTCGCGTAGATGGTCACATATATATATATATATATAGTCTTGAGTAAAAAAGTTAGGGTTTGGGAAAGAAGGTAGACATCATTAATTTTACTTACGTATCTATTTTCTCAAACTCTGGAATATATGCAGACAACAATTCCACCAGCTGTTCAATATCAAAAGAGTTCTCTCTATCTTCTCTCAGATCTGACAGCATATTAACTATGTATCCCAATACAACCTCATCAACACAGCTACATCAGTAGAAGATTGATAAATAAATGTATATAATATAATATATATTATGTTATGAATACATACTTGATGTCAGCATTTGGAATCTGAGATTGTAGAAATGCTTGCAGTTCACTTTCAACAAACTTTGGTTCTAAATTTCCCGCCATTGTTAACCACACCCATAAAATCTTAATAAAACATTATAATTATTCTACATTCACAATACTATTATACAACGCATACATTTCTGTCACATAATTTTCATAAAACAGTAAAATGTACACATTAATTAATTAATTATAAAAAAAACAACTGTTTTTAGTTAATAATTTCAGCGTAATTTGACGGGAACATTCCCCTTCTACCGTTGATCTCTCCGATCCACCAACCCTCATCAACTTGATCTATGTTAGTAATTATATCATCGACATCAAATGATATTTCATCATCTCCAGCTGCAGTGGACAAAGGAATGACATTTTAATTAAACTACAAAAGATTATTCATGTCCCAGCAAAATTTTACATTTTTTTCTGCACAATATCGCTGAGTTTTTCAAGTTAGTATGTCAAATTTTGTTAATTTCGTGTAGCCTTTAGGTAGATGTTTGCTAATGCAACATACCTTGTTACAAAATTCCAGATACAATGTAATAGTGCCTTACATAATTACAGTGCAGTTTAATACCTAGTGAGATGACTATATAAATTGTGCCACCTTATTATGTTGGGCGATATTGAAAATTACGTTTTGTAATCATTGCCTGAAGGTGACTATGTGTACATTAGTATACTGTTTAGCATTACATAGTACTATGTGTACATTAGTATACTGTTTAGCATTACATAGTACTATGTATACATTAGTATACTGTTTAGCATTACATAGTACTTATTATGTTGGGCGATATTGAAAATTACGTTTTGTAATCATTGCCTGAAGGTGACTTGTGATTATTGCAATATAGCTGATACTGTCTATGATAACAAAAATAGGCTCAGTTTTAAAAAGGTGACACTTCTGATCCTTGCATAGAGCATTAAGTGTTATCATATTTTTAACTGCACACAAATTATTATAACTATTTTTTAATTGCAGTAAGTCAATATTTTGCCATTGTGATAATATTTGCAGACCAAAATCATGTGATATGATTATTACAATGGAATAATACCGCAATGTATGTGATAATTATATTTGAATTATTGCCCAACTCTTAAGTACATTATCTAATATTAATATTTTTATAATTATCATTATATTTGTAGATTACAACCTAACTATTCCTTTAGTCAAGTAGTTCCTCCATGCCCCGCCCACACAATTTTCTAATTAATGCATACGTGATACTATTACCGTAGTTAGTGTCATCCTCTTTACAAAAGAAGTTATAAACCCTTACTAAAATGAGTATTAGTTTTGGGGTGTACTAGTAGTGTTAAAGTGCTGGCCTGCAATTGGAAGGTTGCAGGTTCGAGCACCACTAGGTGCAGGCTTTTTTTTCATCCATGTGTATACTCAGCTCCACCCTTAAAATGAGGAAGTGTTTGTTATATATATATAACTTCTAACATTCGCATATAACACATAGCAATAACATGGTAACTGGCTATAATTGGGGCGAGCCTGAGCAAGCCCCACACTAGTGAGGTAGCTGTATATATATTTGTTTGTTTGTATTTGTACGTATTCCGTAAATACTTTTAATTCTCGTATTCCGTAAATATCTTTTAATTTTTATCAATAAAATTTGAGAAAGCCATGTGCTTGCATTGTTCGTTATGAAGTTGAAGAGAAAGGGACAGAGCCAAACGACCTGGAGAAACTAAAGCGGATAGAGAGGTGAGATTACGTAAGAGAAGAGAGACTGATGGAGCTTGTCGTAATCGAGAGAGACAGAGGAAGATAAGCTGAGCAAAGCCCGAGAAGAGAGATTGAAGATTATGCTGGAGAGGCAAGAGCTATGGAGACAGATTATGAAAGAGAAGTAAGGTTGGTGAGACAGACAGAGGGAGATAAGAGATGATTAGACTGCTGAGCAAAGAAAAGAGAGATTGAAGATTATGCGGGAGAGACAGATAGAGAGAACAGCTACAGATGGCTGAGCAAAGTGATCTTCCCACTAAAGTATTTAACATCAGGGTTTTTCCTACTTACCTTTATTGGTGAAACTTCCATCACTATTCAGTGAACTGTAGTGTTTGCCATCTTCACAGACTTGCACGTGTTCATAATGCATGCGCAGTTGCACACACCCTCGTCTTACAACCACACCTTTTTATGTGTTCTCTCAGGCTTGCCCCACAATGATTATCATTCTCTAGTATATACTATTAATGGAACATACTTGCTTCATAATCAAACAGAGCCTTGGCTTTGATTTCTCCACTCTATTGATATTAAAAATTATATTATATTTGGAACTTTTTAACATTTTGCTAAACTCACTTCTTCAGTTTCTTCACCTTCAATTTTCTCAACATAATTTGAAGGAAAGAGACCTCTTCGACCATTGACTTCTCCAATCCACCAACCTTCATCAACTATTTCAATATTTGTAATTATGTCATCAGGATCAAATGACACTTCATCATCTCCACCTTCATAAAATGGATATAATTATGTAAACCACTTCAAAAGGGGTCTGGGTCTGGGTATATGTACATGTACATGTATTTAATAAGGGATATGGGTTACATGTATTTAATAAGCGGATATGGGTATATATATTTAATAAGGGATATGGGTACATGTACATGTATTTAATAAGAGATATGGGTACATGTATTTAATAAGGGATATGGGTACATGTACATGTATTTAATAAGGGATATGAGGATACTATGTACATCTAAGTCATTGTGGTTATTATTTTTGTTATTTTATGTGTCTGTACATGTGTTGTGCTGTGTGTTGTTTCCTCTGTGCTAGCTCATTGAGCACATCATTCCATGTATATTTATCACATTGAAAAGAGAACTCATTGGAAGGTTAACATGAGATTGATATAGTAAGATACACATGTACATGTACATGTAGGAATAGCTCATACAAACATACCTCCTTCATAATCAAATAATGCCTTAGCTGAGAAACCTTCTTCTGTAGTCTGTAAGAATATGTAAAGATTACGTTAACACTAATTTTTCCATATATCAAACCTATAGGTTTGTGTACATGTACATGTATTTATATACCTCAATATTAGTGTAATTTCAGTTAACTATAACACTCATTTTAGTAAGGCATTTTGACTTTTAGTTAACTTAAAATACAAGTCTATTTTAATAACTAATAAATACAAGTACAACTAACTAAAATGAAAATTGGCCAATAATGGACACTTTCAGTTAGTTAACTAAAACTAAAACCCTTTGAATTAACTATGACTTGATAAACTAGACATACTATAACTATAACTAAAAGAGGTCATTATTGTCATACTAAAACAACACTACTCCAGGAATGTACATGTATAATGCATTATAGATCTACTACTATAACTACATGTATAACTAACTAAAATAAAAATGAATGCACTAAAGTGCAGAACCCTCGCACAGTAAATTGTTTAATGTGTACACATATTGACAGACTTACAAACCGAACGTTGTACAAAACAGCCAATGGCAGCTCGCCACTGTTCAACAGAAATCATAGTTCACAACAGAATAAGGGTTGGATACAAACGCACTCCACAACAACTCTCTAACACGCGGAGCAAATAGAACACAAGCACGCATGCGCACGCTGACATCCACGTGTCTCAGACCTCAATATGGCATTTACAATATCGATTACTGACGGAAATATATCGAAGACTTATCTCAGGAATGGTAAGGTATTTCAACAAATCGCTCATATTATGGGACAATCATAACCAACAAGTTTGAAAATCTACCTTTAAAATCTGCACGAGTGAGTATCCACGAAGTTTGGTAGAGACACACTCACACACTCACACACAAACCGACTACTATAACCCTCCGCCTACGCGCTCGGGTTAATTAGGATGGTCAACTAGAACTTTGGGGTTCATGTAAGCCAACACAAAATAATTAGAGTATATATGGTACTACACTGTATATAGGCTAGGCAGGTAATTAGAGTATATATGGTACTACACTAGTATATAGTATAGGCAGGTAATTAGAGTATATATGGTACCACATTAGTATATAGTATATAGTATATAGGCTAGGCAGGTAGGGTTTCTATTATATATAGTATTGTACCATATTTTGGGTGCTGACATGAAACATGACCCAGAAAACGCTTTTAGCTTAATAATTATTAATGTCATACTTTAACACTCTATTTGTGACTTACATGCAATTTTCAAAAAGGAACATTTGGCCGACAAAATACTTTTGATCAAACAGTTACATTCGATCGCTCATCATTTTGCCATTTCGTGCAGGAAGTAAAGAAATTTAGTACTTAACAAGTTTAATAATAGTTCTTCCTGGATACCAAATTTCATTGACTTCCTGTACAAAATGGCGGAACGGCAAGTCAGTGTTTGATTAAAATTATTTTGCTGGAAAGTGTCCCATTTCTAATAAACACACCTGAGGTTCATTAGCAGTATCATAAACTGGTTCATCAGGTTTTTTAGTGATTTGTTCCTCTCCAACATCATCATATATCGGTTGATCTGGTACTGCTACATCATACGTAGGTTCTTCATTTTGTTCAAATCCTATTGTGTCATCATACAATTGCTGATCATCTTCTTCGGGCTCAGGCTCAGGCTCAGGTTCAGGTTCAGGCTCATACTGAGGTTCTGGTTCTGGTTCTGGTTCTGGTTCCTGTTGTTGTTCTTGCTCCTAAATGGATAGATATTGATGAATGAATCAATACTACAACACACATATACATGTACATGTACATATACAACATATACACGTATGTACATATAGTAATATACAACATACATGTACGTGTACATATAGTAATATACAACATACATGTACATGTACATATAGTAATATACAACATACATGTACGTGTACATATAGTAATATACAACATACATGTACGTGTACATATAGTAATATACAACATACATGTACATGTACATATAGTAATATACAACATACATGTACATGTACATATAGTAATATACAACATACATGTACGTGTACATATAGTAATATACAACATACATGTACGTGTACATATAGTAATAT